>CM021697.1:196326423-196355863 GCA_011074415.1 Stictonetta naevosa | reverse complement strand
TATCTATCTATCTATCTATCTATCTATCTATCTATCTATCTATCTATATGTTCATCCAGTGCTTTGAGAAACATTTCTTCTATCATCTGATAAGGTTTGTTTTACATCAGTGGTATCTTGTAAGCCAACAGATAAATGTGTTGAAGTTCTGTATGTTGTGTTACCAGTTCTCATGGCTATCTCCTGTTCAAACCTCCTCTGAAAAACCACAGATCTTTCAGGACTTCACTTTTGAAAGTGTTGAAACTTACAATATATTTGTGTGTCTTTTATAAAAGATCTGTGAATGCAGTCTTCTAAGCATTATCTGGTGCCTAGTTGCAGTTGTGGACTTACATACTGCACAGGTTACATTTCATTTAAAAGATTTACTTTTGTTCTCCTTGCTGCCAAAACCCTTTTTTTTCTGGTCATTCATCTGGAAGAAGTTTCAAGTCCACAGTTTCACATCAGTGGTGTTTCACTTTTCATTTCCTTCCCCCCTGAACCATAACCCCATATTAAAATAGGCCCAACTGTCCTCCAAACACTCAAGGGCAACGTGCTGGATTTTTTGTACTTACCATCCTACTGTGTAGTTCTTCATCAAATGCTTCTCTCTAATCAAATTAGATTACCTCCAGCATGTTATCCTTGTCTGCTCTCTGTTATATCCTTGAAAAAGTACAGTCAAGCTTGTCAGACAAAGATTTAATTTTTATAAAACCAGCCTGAGTATTTTTGTCTGTCTCAGATTTTTCTCATGTTTTGTGATCTCAGAATTTTTCCTCTTTTTGAAGTCCAATGTCCTGTCAACTGGATTTTCCTTTCTTCTTCTTTTTTTTTTTTTTTTTTTTTTTTTTCCTTCAGCGTTTCTTAATACTGACAAGACTATATTACTTTCTATTTAGAGAATTACCCAGTTACACTCAGCAAGAAATTCTGCTTGCTATTTCCTTCCAGCTCCAAAGGCAAAGACTTTCTGAACTTGAGACCTTGGCTGGATTCAGTGATCGAGTGTGATGCCCATAGTTTTAAGATTCCATTCTCTCACTGAGTGTCTGAACACATTTTACTGAAGGTTCTCAGCACTTCACACATTTGGGTCATTCGTATTCTTAATGTTTGAATATTTACACACATGGGTTTAGGACATAGGCAGGTTCCTCAAGTGCAAGGGCCTGATGCTGGTGTGAGTCAGCACATTAGGAGCTGGTGTGATCGGACTGCTCTGAAAAAGTGGACCAGAATAAACCTTCCTTCCTTACCCTGTCTGTGAACAGCTTTCCCTATTGTGCTGCCATATGAGATACGTTTTCCTATTTAAAATTAGACTATACATTATATTTTTGGATACTTTCCTAGAATAACTCTCAGTGGCTATTGCAGAGGAGTTTGGCATTAAAGGGAGGTATTCTGTCTTATTATATAGAGCCCCAATTGCTCAGCACATGAAAGTATGCATTTTGCATACCTGGTGAGTCGTGTTTTCGAATCAGTGGAATTATTGGGTTCTTAAAAGTTACCCAAATGTTTAAGAGCTTTGCTGACTCCCAGCCTAGGTAAACACAGTGTGCATCTTAACAAGAAGTCCAAATCAGGGCTCAGATTCATGCCTTATAAATCACACAGACTACATTTATAAACACAATTTACTGAGCTGCTCTTTAGTATAATGGCCTTATATATTAATCTTCTAAAACATTAATGTGTTGACTTCTTTTTTGTGATAAAATTATTATTCATGTTTCTTTGCCAGCATTAGTGCATTGCTGAGAGGGAGTGGTTATGTTTCCTTAAGTACCACACATTTAATAGCAGCGATACTTTCTGAAGAAAAAGAAAAATAGCATTGTAAGATGCATCCTAAAAAATCGAATAAAAAATGCTACACTAGACACAATATATTCAGAATTCTGAAATGTATACACAGTCACTTATTTGGATTGCAAGTATATTTGGCAGAGAGTGAAAACCTACAGGTTTCTGGAATTAAATCATACCCAGTAGATGGCAACAAGACACCACCAACACTTGAGCCTACACTCAAAGCACAGCACAGCGAAGATTTTTGCGATGTTTTATTTATGAAAGAAAATTAACTTTGAATCTTCATGTTTTGCCTCAGGCAATATAAGCAGTAAACATGATTTTCACACCAATAGGTAACAAATAGTTTTCTTAACAAATTAGATGAACTCTGATGTCTGGTTTCAGATTACTTTAGAGCTATGGGTATATGATACATTTCTCTTACATTCAAAATCTTTTTGTTTTACACAGGATAAAGTGAAAATGACTGGAGATATACTGTGAAGCATGAATTATCTTTTGGACAAAAGACATTTTGGCTTTTAAGACTTGTTTTTAATACATGTATAACCCCTTTTTTTTTTTTTTTAAATTTTTCTTGGTCTACCTCATGGTGTTTTCCTTTCACATATCAGCTTCCTGGATATTATCTCAATATATTTTACAGACGTTGCTTAATTGCAGCTCACAAGAAGTACCCCTGTGAGGCATTGCCAATCTGTAGTGATGTATCTATACTCATTTTATAATAGGGAAACAAAGCATTGAAAGAGGACGCACTTGCTATAACAATGCCAGAGTAAGAGTAAGAAGTGTAGCCCACAATTACTGACTTCTGCTTCTCTGTCTTATCCATTAGAGATGCTCCTCACAACTATCCATGCCTGTCCTTACATACTTGATGGCACTGCGGTACGGCAAATATAATTGCACTTGTCTTGATAGGTCTGAAGTTTATTACAGCCTGTTTTGTACAGAAATGCAGAGGAGGCAGGTTGGAGAGGAGATCTTTTGGGACTGGATAGCTTTTATGTTGGGTTACATGATTAGGGATGGCTGGAATCCGGTCTTGCCTTTCTGACTTAACAGGAGAGACTTGTTGCATTTACTCAGGTTTTGAACTGAACTGAACTGAAGTGATCAAAACCTTATGATGACAGGAATTCCTCTCTAATATTGTCAAATATCACTTTTCACACTTGTCTATAACTTATTTTAAAAAGCTGGTATTTGTTTAGAAAAGACCCTATTCACTACCTGAACCTGTCACCACAGCTGTTTGTTTCACTTATTTTCTTTCTGAATAAAAACATCATGGACTGGTGTACAACTACACAAGATTTTCTTTCAGAGGAGTCAGCTGGCTTAGGGTGTCCGGCCACTATACAGGAAGCTGGGACATAACCTTCAGAGACATCAAGGAATTAATGTCATGTCTGAGTCGTTTTGTTTCCCTGGATACTGGTATTTCACACTGATTCCTCCTTTAGTCCAAAGAAACTGGAAAGCTTGATGTTTGGTATAACTGGCAAACAGGCAAGGCACAAAATTATTGTATGTATATTTTAATAATTGGAAAAATAGTGAGCGTTTTCACGTTCATTTTAACCCTTCCATTCTTTATGCTCAGTACACTGTCTTCAGGGCATGATTCCTAATGCAAAATATTTTTAAGAATCAAGATTACAACTGCAGCTCTTCTTGGTAAGATTTAAAGGAACTTTCTAGCAATTCTATTATATGGCTGTTTCTTTGTGGAAAGTTGAATGTATCACACAAAAGATGACTACAGAGTTTGCAGCAAAATCAGCTTCCTTATGAAATATAATGCTTGAGACTCTGACTTAATGAAATGCTTTAACAATGAATATCAATTGGCAACAGTGATGCCTCTATTACATTCAAATGGATAAAAATTCTTTACATTTTTGAGTGAATTTTCCTAGTCATTATGTGATGCCTGAAGGTGAATTTTCTTTTTGAAGTTCAAACAAAAACTGTGAAGTCATTTGTAATTTATAAACCCAAAATGAAATTCTCCTAACAGAAAAAAAAAAAAAAAAAGATTGCAGTCTTCTTTTGCTCTTCCTAAGTTAAAAAATGGATAAAGATTGAGACCTGAAACTTAAAGTGCCTACTGTGGTGGTTTTACCCAGCTGGGCCGCTGAGCTCCATCACAACCGCTCTTCCACTCCCCCTCCTCAAAGGGCAAGGGGGAGAAAATATGGTTAGAAGGGCTTAAGTGTTGAGATAATGACAGGGAGACCACTCAACATGGGCAAAACAGGCTGAGTGTAGGGAGATTAATAAGGTTTATCACCTATTACTAACAAGCTAGAGCAGTGAGAAACAAACAAAAAAAACAACAACAAAAATTAAAGACATCTTCCCCTCACATCCACCCTTGTTCCACCAAGCACAGGCACAGGGGAACTGGGAATGGGGGCTGCGGTCAGTCCCTGACACTTTGTCTCCGCCGCTCCTTCACAGTCCCTCTCTGCCCCTGCTCCGCGTGGGGTCCCTCCCATGGGATGCCATCCTTCCCGAACTGAGCCTGTGGGGGCTGCCCACAGGCTGCAGCTCTTCAGGAATGGCTCCCACATGGCTCCGTACCACGGGGTCCATCCCCCAGGAGCAAACTGCTCCAGCACGGGTCCCCCATGGGCAGCAGCTCCCCCCAGACCCCCTGCTCCTGCGTGGGCTCCTCTCCACGGGCTGCAGCTCCGGCCCGGGGCCTGCTCCTGCGGGGGCTCTCCATGGGCCGCAGCCTCCTCCGGGCCACATCCACCTGCTCCACCAGGGGCTCCTCCACGGGCTGCAACATGGAGATCTGCTCCATGTGGGACCCATGGGCTGCAGGGGGACAGCCTGCTCCACCAGAGGCCTCTCCGCAGGCCGCAGTGGGACTTGTGCTGTGTGCCTGGAGCACCTCCTGCCCTCCTGCACTCACCTTGGGGGCTGCAGGGCTGCTTCTCTCTCAGTTCTCACCCCTGCCTCCCAGCTGCTGTAGCACAGCAGATTTTTCCTTTCCTTAACTCTGCTCTCCCAGAGGTCCAACCAGTATCGCTCATGGCTCGACTCTGGCCAGCAGCAGGTCTGGAGCTGGCTCTGATCTGACATGGGGCAGCTGCTGGGCTCTGCTCAGAGGCTACCCCTGCAGCCGCCCCCCCGCTACCAAAACCTTGCCATGTAAACCCAATACACCTACATAACTAATCTTTTATGAGAAGTAAGTGCTTTAGTGACTAATGAAGTCATGAAGAAAGGTAACCATGGCACTTTTAAAATAATAGCAGATTTAGAAAATGCACTGAATGTTCAAATTCCAGTTTCAACTGCTGTTAGCATCACTATTGGTGGTGACTGCTTCTTGACCAACTGACCTCCTGAACTTGGTCCATACATCTAAATTATTAGCTGAAAATGGCTCAGATTATCCAGGGATCAGACACAGGGCCCTGACTGATCAAAGAATCACAAACTTCATCCTGGCTCATGAAGCTCTTCCAGACAATAAAGACCCCAAGCGCTTCAAATTTAGAATTTGAAGTACTGGGTCTGGCTGGGATGTTAACTTTACCTGCAGCAGCCCATACAGTGCTGCGCTCTGCACTTGTAGATAGAACAGCAGTGGTATCACACTGGTGTTGCGTCTGCTGCTGAGCAGTGCTGGCAGCATCAGGACTTTCTCTAACCCTCCTAGGGGGTGGGCAAAAAGTGAGAAAGAAACATCACCAGGGCAGCTGACCTAAACCAACCAAAGGGATATTCCATACCATGTGATGTCACACTCAGCAATAAAAGGTGGAAAAAGGAAGAAGAGGGGAGGGGTGGGCTCTTTTTGCAAAAACGTCTGTCCTCCTCCCAAACACCGGCTACGTGCATTGAGGCCCTGCTTCAAGGACGTGGTCAAGCATGGCTCATTTGTGGGAAGTAGAGAGTAATTTCTTTCCTCTGCACTTCCACATAGCCTTTACTTGTTTTGGTTTGTTATTCCCCTTCCCCCTCCCTCTTCCCCTTTCCCTTTTTTTCCTTTAGTTGAATTGTTTAATTAATAATAATATTTCCTTAATATTTTTTTCTCTTTAATTAAATTATCCTTATCTCAGTCCATGAGTTGTTCTTTCCTTTACTTCTTCCCCTCCTCATCTGAGGAGGGGGAGTGAGAGAGCGGTTGTGGTGTTCAGCTGCCTAGCACGGTAAAACCACCACAGCATTCATTATCTGAGGAGGTGAATTTTGTCCCTGAGGGCTGAATCATCGACTTCTAGGGCTGAAGACTTGAATGTGAATTATTGAGAGCTTTGAGAATCCCCTCTGAATTAGAGACAGAAGATTTGTCAAATATCCAGAGACTGAACCCATAGTTTATTGCCAAATATATTGAATAAAAGTGGGTGATATTAGTCACTGTTAAACATACAGCTAAGACACCTACTTAAAGGAAAGTTAAAGGTTTTTAACTTCTTTATTTGGAATGTATTTATTTGTAGAAATATTTACCTTTACATGTAATGAATAAGGTGCTTACAAGTTGACTATTTTACAAAATTAGGAACTTTGGAATATTATTTTTAATGACATTACCTCACTGTATTAGAAGCAAATGACAAAATCTGACAGTGTTAGTGTTGAAAATCTGAGGCCTGACACTGAGTGTGAATAGTCTTCCACATGGTTCTGTGCAGACCTTAGCACCTCCATATTACCTTGGAGTTTTGTGAGGGTTTCCCCGGCTGACGTCCAAAGACATGGGGGAAGAATCTCCCAGAGAGCCAAGGGAAGGAAGAATCAGCAGAAAGATGAATAAACATGGTCTTGAAAACATTTCATTTGGAGTATTGGCCCACTGTTGACAACACAGTGTCAGATTTAAGGTGGTGCAGACAGTCCTTTTTAAACAAGCATGGACTAATACTGATGTTACCATATGTCCAAATTGACTTGGGAAGGTTTGTGCAACAGCCTTGCACAATTACTGAGAGTGAAAGCTAGCACTAGACTCTTCTACACTCTAAGTACAGGAAATTTGACTGTCTTTCCCTTCTGGTAAAATAATCTTTCATGCCCCATATTATGTAGTGGAAGGTACCTTACTGGAGGTAAGAAGAAAGAATGAAAACAGCAAATTAAGACATATCTTGTGAATGAACATGGGGACGTTCTTTCTGGGTAAATATTCCAGCTGCTGCAACCTGTTAAGATAAAGAGAAATATACAGAAGTGGTGCAGACAGCTGGAGGATAGTCCGTCCTAGACCAGACATATTGCTCCTTGATGGCCATAAGAAAAGCAGCCAAACAGAGTCTGACTTTTATACCAAGCTCACTTGGAGACTGGATTTCAGCTTGGGAAAGTTTGTCTCCATAGTCACAGACAGAGAATAACACTTTATCTTCAACACTTTTTAAAATGTCTTAAGTTTCTTCCATTCAAATGTCTCAGGCTCTTTTCTTTGGTTCCTAAGTTTATCTCAGATGATGAGGACAGGCCACAGCAGTAAGTGTGCCGGCTACTGCAGTCCCTCAGGGGCTCTGGGTTGTGGGCTGGCTCTCTGGTCTCCTGCTCTGTGTTGCTACACCCCCACAAAGTTGTTTCATTAGTCATCTCAGTTTATAACATGGGCTAATGGAATAGGTGAACTGTGTTGTGTGGATATATGTGAGATACAGATACAGCCACAGAGAAGACCTTGTAGGCTGCTCATTAGTGAGCATTACTGCTGCATCTCTACAAGTTTGCAGGGAAAAAGATATCGACTGCAGAATTCCAGTGCTAGCCATTAAAATGCACCTCAAGATGACCATCCTGCTGTTGCTTTGAATTACTTCCTGCAGCTTGCCGTGGTCTGTTAGTCAAAAAGCAAACACCAAGAAGAAAGTCTAAATTAGTCCCTGGACAACACAAATGCAACTATACTCTTGTTCATATGTACTGATTTCACACTGTATTGCCTGAGGATATAGTGAGTCCTAGCATGAGTTTATCCTGACTTTGGTTAAAGTTGTGTCTTATTCCTACAGTCATAAAATTCACTAAGTGAAAGGTCAGGCATTTTGTGTGGGAAAACTACATGAAGTGGTTTTCTCCATGAGGAGTGCATCCTAGCAGTCCTTCCTAAGACACTTGGAATATGATGAGAAATACCATCACAGCCTTATTTTTGTGTTTTTAACGCTTCAAGAAGCATTTCCTAATACTAGCTGTTGCTGAGATTTCAGCATGATTGTCACTGTGCATGAGGCAATATTTATCCAAATCTGTTTGCTTTCTTCACTCTAACCGGGAACATCTGCTGTTTAACCAAAGTGAAAGTCCAGTTTATTGAATATTTTATTTTTGAAGAGTGTTTGAGCAAGATTATTACAGAATAGCAAACTCAACAGGGAACCAAGGGTAATTGCTTTAAATAAGAAAAAAATATATATATAATACAGCTTTTTGCAATCCAAACCACTGTTTCTGTACTTTCTGAAGCCTCGCTGTCAATCTGGAAAGGTATATTTCCTCATGTCCGGCATTAAGACAGCTCTCAGTTTACACAGAATTAATCACAATACACAAAACTTCATCTTTGCCTCACCTTTTCCTCTCCTCTTTCCCCTATGGTACTTTAGTGCCTCGAAGACCAACTAGAACAGCCATGCTACAGCTGTCCGTATGTGCTAGAAATGACTTAGGTTTTTATCCAGCTGCCAGGAAAATTTGTACTGACTGCAGGGGATGCGGGCATCAACTCACAGCATCTTCAATGGGAATTCATGCCCTTCAGAGGTTTGCAAATAGTAGCAGAGATAGTGCAAAACATTATTTTCCTGAAACATTTGCATTAAAAAGGCTGCAGACTGGTAGGGTTTCATAGGATCATAGAATGGTTTGGGTTGGAAGGGACCCTTAAAGATCATCTAATCTTGGGCAGGGACACCTCCCACCACACCAGGTTGCTCAAAGCCCCATCCAGCCTGGCCTTGAACACCTCCAGAGATGGGGCATCCACAGCTTCTCTGGGTAACCTGTATCAGTGCCTCACCTCCGAGTGAAGAATTTCTTCCTTGTATCTAACCTATATCTCCCCTCTTGTAGTTTAAAGCCATTCCCCCTTGTCCTGTCACTGCACTCCCTGACAAAGAGTCCCTTCCAGGTTTCCTGTAAGCCCCCTTTAGGTACTGGCAGGCCATTGTAAGGTCTCCCCAGAGCCTTCTCTTCTCTAGGCCGAACAACCCCAACTCTCTAAGCCTGTTTTCACAGGAGAGGTGCTGCAGCCACTTGATCATCTTCATGGTCCTCCTCAGGACTCGCTCTAATACTTCTCTGTCCTTCTTCTGCTGGGGCCCCAGAGCTGAATGTAGGGCTCCAGGTGGGGTCTCATAAGGCTTAAGCTTAGCCTTCCTTTCCTTCATCATGGAAAACAGGAGATGCTTTTTGTCACTAACTTAAGGTATTATTTTGGAATAGTTCTCGTGCTAAATTTCGTGGAGAGTTGCTCAATGCAGAGACCCTGTCTGGACAGAAAGGACATTTAATTATTTCTTTGGGAGTACTCGGTGCTCTCCGTCTCCAGCCTATGTTGATCAGAGAGCTAAATCTGATCCCATTACAGCTGGTGAGGCCAATACACTATTCCTCTGAAACTCTTTCATTTCTTGTACATATGCACAGATGCCTTTATGCACATACCTAACTGAAGTGCCAGGTTTGCAGCATGAAGAAAATTGAATTTGAAATAATTCCTGGTACAATTGCAATTCAAAATGAATGTTATCCAAAATGAATAACACTGTACAATGTTATTTGAATAGTAATGGCTCCCACAGAGGCAGTAGCTTTGGAACTATGTTATTAACAAGAAAGCTTGAATTACTACCAATACGTACGTATTTGCAATATACTTAAAAATGTTGCTGCTTCACTATTTTTTACCCTGTTTAAAAGATGGTTGAGATGTCCATGAACTGTGAACCAGTCTTCTGGGTAGAGTTTTAATTAAGAGGATTGTGTGGAAGTGAATTTGAAGTTAATAAAGCAACTGGAGGGTTTTTGTTTTTGTTTTTTTTTTTTTTAGTTTAATGTAAATGTTTTATATGCATGCCCTATGGGGAAATAAAGAGAAAAAAGGCACAAGCTATATAAATATAGCAATACAAGAAAAGAAATTAACTCAGCTCTCCCTCTGTTTTGGAAAGGAAACCCGATTATTTGCAAATATGGTACTATTATCTGCTTGAATTTTCAACTGAACAATTTGCAATAATTTTACCTAGTCAGTTATGCATGTCACTCCCAAGACAGAATATGTGGGCTTAGTCCCTTCAGTCCTTTATGAGAAAAGGGTGCAACTTCTACATTTCAGAACCTGATCTCATAGATACAGATAACTCAGATGAGTTGCTCAGAGTCTCACATGAATTCCATAGAGAGCCAAAGAAGACAACTGGTATCCCAAAAGCTCTTATTCAATGCATTAATACAAAAGGAGCTTCTGTTGTTTTGTTCATCCATAATAACATGACAAAACAAAAACAAAACAAACAAAAAAAACCCAGCCGCCACTTATCCATGTAGTTCTTAAGTAATATTTAACACAGCAAAATGCTGTGCTATTGTCTAATGTTAAGTTTGGATCAACTTGTCTCAATATTACCAGTACTGCTGGTGAAGGTATTGAATTTTTGCACTACTCTTCCAAGTATTCAGGTGCTGTTCTCAGAGAAATTTATGCAATTGGTCATTTTTCCTTGTTCTAAATATTTAACCTCTTTGGGGAACAACGTCCTCTCAATTTAAAGTTTTCATCATAGATATCTGATTTTCAGCTGCTCTGTGACACAGAGTTTAAAACTTCAGGGGTGTATCTACGCCTAGGGTTGGCTCAAAATCTCAGTAAAATGGACAGTTTCAGTGGCAGTGAAAGGTTATCCTCCTTCAATTTGAATAGGTGCCATGCTCCAATATTAGGTGGGTGCAGTCTTGATCCATTGCATGGTCAGCTTGGATTTGTGTCTCTTTCCACCTTTACTGAGCCAGGGAAGGGGAGCAAACAACAAGGGAGCAATTGGAAGAGAAGAATGTTACGAAGAGTAGTCAGCATGGATTCACCAAGGGGAAGTTGTGCTCGACCAACCTTGTTGCCTTCTATGATGGCATCACCAGCTGAGTAGAGGAGGTGAGAGGAGTGGATGTCATCTACCTTGACTTTAGCAAGTCTTTCAATACTGTCTCCCATGACATCCTGCTAGCAAGGCTGAGAAAGTGTGGGATAGAGGAGTGGTCAGTAAGGTGGGTTGAGAACTGGATGACTGGCTGAGCTCAGAGGGTGGTGATCGGCGGCACAGAGTCTGGCTGGAGACCTGTGACTAGTGGTGTTCCCCAGGGGTCGGTGCTGGGTCTGGTCTTGATCAACAACTTCATCGATGGCCTTGATGATGGAATAGTGTCTGCCCTCAGCAAGTATGCCGATGACACAAAGCTGAGAGGAGTGGCCGACACGCCAGAAGGCTGTGCTGCCATTCAGCGAGACCTGGATCGGCTGGAGAGATAGGCAGGAAGAAACCAAATGTGGTTTAATAAGAGCAAGTGTAGAGTCCTGCACCTGGGAAGGAACAACTGGAAGTATCAGTACAGGCGGGGGGGATGACCTGCTGGAGAGGAGCTCTGAGGAGAAGGACCTGGGGGTCCTGGTGGATGACAGACAGGTTGACAGTGAGCCAGCAGTGTGCCCTCGTGGCCAAGAGGGCCAATGGGATCTTGGCCTGAATTGCCTCTGTGGCTGAGGCAGGAGGAAAAAATTCTGCGAATGGAACCAAGCTCCCTGCTGAAGGACCTTAGGAGCTTCCCTACTTCCTAGTCACATAAGCCACTCTGTTGGGAATGATCCTTGGGAGAAGAGCAAAGGACTAATTTTGCTGACCCTGTCAATCTGCTGTTGTGGGAACCTTCTGGCACACCTCTCAGTAATGTCTGATCCATGGGCAGTTGGGTGTGAAGCCAAGACTCTTCTGAAGTCCATATTTTGCATTCACTTTGGATATTAGTTTAGACACGTATGTAGGTTGGTCTCCAAGGGTTTCTGTAAGTGAAAGAACAAGGCATGTTCAGCCTCTCAGTCCTGAATTTTAGAGCTATACTTTATTCTTGAAGATAGAAACATACCCAAGTCAATTGAGTTCCTCTTCATGACTGTTTTTCTTCAGTAGTTAGTATTATCTCTGTAGTATTATCTATGAGCTCCACGTGTTTTTCCAAGGGTTTCTGCAATTGGACTGTCATGGCTTGCTGAAGTTTTTTAATTCTCATAACATCCATGGATTCAAAACTGGGTCAAAACAGCAGGGAAAATCAAGAACACCCTGTTTAGCAGGGATAACATGGGAACGAGGTAGAATGTCCTATAACTTCTGCCTGTGGCAGCATATGAGGTAAAGTAGTCCATTTTAGCTCCATCTGTAGTCAGTGCAAATGTACTGAAGGTGATTCATGCCTTCATGCATGCCTCATAGGAGAATATCTACTTTGGATGAGCTACCTACTCACATTGGCTATAAAGAGAAATAACACAGAATGGATTCCGAACAGTTAAAAACAGGGGAGAAGCAAAATATAGCCCACCCGTAATTCTAACTAAGGGGAATTGAGGGTTTTCATAAAATCTAGCTTGTAAAAAAGTAACACTAAAGGAATCCATGGAACTCACACACCAACCTCACATACACAAAGACAGTTTTTTTTTTTTTTTTTTTTTTTCCACAGATGACAAAACCGTTTGTGTAAGATAGATTTTTATGTATACTCCCACTAATGTGTAAGTTAGGCCTTAAGTAATTGTTTCTAATACACAGGCTGGCTATTCAAACAGAAGTCTAATTTATTTTGTTCAAAAATAAAAGAATGATCTCTTCGGATACATGCAGAGACCATCAGGGGAAGCATTAGGAAGACTGCAGTGATCAGGAAAATTCAAGAGCAGAATAGAAACTGGTTTAAACTTGATAGCACGTAAAGAAAATGATATGCTTCTGCTTCTAAGCAAGGTATTTTTAAGCTGTGAAGAATTTGTAATGGAATGACTGATAGAGATGGGAGTGTTTTATACCCATCCTTTGATTTCAAAATATTGCAAGGCAGAATTGATGAGGATGCCTCTGAAATCTTGAAGAACTAAGTTCAGAGCTGCTCTCTGTGAAGGCTGAAGATCGAAGCAGAGTGTGTTAGCATGCTGCAAGCGATTGCTTTGTAATTTAAGAAAGGTGGTGGAAAATGCTTTAACCTGAATCCACATCTTAAAGTGATTAGTATTAAGATAATTACAAAAACTGTAGACTATTAGCCCTTAAAAAAAAAAAAAAAAAAAAAGTTTGGGTGATCTGCCTGCACTGGTTTTATCAAAACATATTTATTAGTAAAATGTTAGTTCCCTGAAAGGAAGGTAGCTTACAGAAGGGCTGTTTGCATGTATATCATGCTCATTTTATTTATTTATTTATTTATTAAGATTCCCAAATACTAGAATATTCCTGTTCTAAAATACAAAACAGATTTTGGATTCAGGTAACTTCAAAAAGAGTATGTTTGGAAATAATCTCATGCTTAGGACGATGCAAAGAATTTACCTCTTTGGCCTGATCAGTGAAAAAAAAAAAAACATAAATGCGAGTCAACTATTACCAAAAAGAAAAAACAAAAAAAAAAAACAACAATTTTTTGAGGATAGCTAAACATTTGGTGTATGAACATAATTCCAGATTTCAGCAAACTGGGTGTGTTTGTACTTTGGAAGAACATTCTGTTTTGTTTGACTGGTCACTGAACCAGGGCAACAGTGTGTTTGTAGCAAGAACAGAGCAGAAGGAGGTGGAGAGAAGGCAGCAACAGGTCGAGAGGTTTGGAGACTGCCTTTCCTCCTGACTTAGTTGTCTGGGAACTAGCCCAGACTCAGCAGACTAGATTTTTTATTCCATTTTTCCAGTGCAGCAGGCCAGGAGCATGAGGAGGTGCCAAGTGACATCCTTCCCTTTGTGCAAGGTGTTGGTAACAGCTCTGAATCTGTAAACTGGTGATTAAGCTCATTATGAGGAAGAAAAACATCCAGGTTTGATCCCTGCTCTGGTGACTGGAAATGTTTTGTGTGATGTTTTACATTGCAAACCAGTTACGAGTTTCCCTCAAACTTGTTCCTTGATCCCAGACTGCCTTGTGTTAGTTGTAATGGTTTTCAGAAGCATGGGGTCCTCTCCATCAGAAGAAAAAAGTGAACTTTCATTAGTAGTAATTTGAGTGAACAAGTCTTTGGGATTGTGGTGGTTTTATAGGCAGCTGAACACCACAACTGCTCTCTCACTTCCCCTCCTCAGATGAGGAAGGGAAGAAGTAAAGGAAAGAACAACTCATGGATTGAGATAAGGATAATTTAATTAAAGAGAAAAAAATATTAAGGAAATATTATTATTAATTAAACAATTCAACTAAAGGAAAAAAAGGGAAAGGGGAAGAGGGAGGGGGAAGGGGAATAACAAACCAAAACAAGTAAAGGCTATGTGGAAGTGCAGAGGAAAGAAATTACTCTCTACTTCCCACAAATGAGCCATGCTTGACCACGTCCTTGAAGCAGGGCCTCAACGCAAGTAGCCGGTGTTCGGGAGGAGGACAGATGTTTTCGCAAAAAGAGCCCACCCCTCCCCTCTTCTTCCTTTTTCCACCTTTTATTGCTGAGTGTGACATCATATGGTATGGAATATCCCTTTGGTTGGTTTAGGTCAGCTGCCCTGGTGATGTTTCTTTCTCACTTTTTTGCCCACCCCCTAGGAGGGTTAGAGAAAGTCCTGATGCTGCCAGCACTGCTCAGCAGCAGACACAACACCAGTGTGATACCACTGCTGTTCTATCTACAAGTGCAGAGCGCAGCACTGTATGGGCTGCTGCAGGGAAAGTTAACATCCCAGCCAGACCCAGTACAGGGAGAAATGCAAGAAATAGGGAATATTTTACCCTCATGGGAGTGTTTGCAAATCTAAGACTACCTTCTGTCCTGCTTAAAAGTTTATGTGCCAGAAAAGACATTGTTTTTTGCTTGGTTGTTTTGGAAATAAGCTATTTAGTAGAAATGTTTTTCACCGTGGCTTCAGTTGGTCTCCCTGGAAATACATTTGTACTATAAAGCAACAAAACTATTTGGAGCTTTTATTCATGTAGGCGTCTAGCTAAACTGTCCCCTGTGTGCCAGAGAGCTTCAGGAGCTGCTCACTGCCCAGAAAAAATGAATGACACCCCGTATTGCCACCTGGCACTGCACACCTACCTGCCATTTTGTCGTGATTATCCCATAGCAATACTGGTCACGAGCTGCCAGAGTTAAAAGAGCCAGTCACTAGAAGAGGTTGTCATAGGTTGTCATGTGAAGATTAGAAGGGGACTCAGCAGGTCTCTTGTCCAATCTTCTGTTTGAGGCTGGGTCAGCAATGAGGTCACACCAAGCTGCAGAAGCTGAATCTTGAAAACTACTGAGATCAGAGATCCCAGAGCCTCTCTGGGCCCCCGTTCCACTGCACGGCTGTCCTCAGGGTGAGAAAGTTTCTCCTTATATCCAGTCTGAACATGTTCTGTGTCATCAAGGTCATCAAGGAGGCTGTCAGGCTCGTCACCGAGGTGTGCTGTGAGGAAATGGGAGACAACAGGCTTCTCACAGCAGTTCCATCAGTAGAGGTCAGGTACCAGACAGTGCTGTCAACCAGAGGGGCACCAGGAGGACATCAGTAGCAGCAGAGCCTCAAGAAAGACAGTGAGTTCAGGAAATGGGGAAAAATGCCTGAAAGAAATGCTTTGGCCCCTGCCTCAGCCAGGATCTGAGTCCCACCTCTTCTGTGAGCAAAGATGCTAACCAAGAACCCGCATCCAATATTAGGGAACTAATTTTCAGAGGCCAGGTGAAAGAAGTGGGGTTGGGAGAGAATACATAGGAGATAAAGGAGAAGGATACAGCAAATGCCCAGGTTGACAGGTGTGGGGGAATCATTTCTGGATACAGAGAAGAAAAAAACTCATAGGAAGCATCAGGAAGGGAGGAAGCATCCAGGGAAACAGGGAGACATGCAAGGCAGAACATGACGGAGAAGGGCATGAATGGGATTAAAAAGAGGTAGCATGAAGCAAATTGAGACTGTAACACTCTTCATACTCCCTGCCAGTTGGACATCTGTCTGTTTTCCTGAGGGGAAAAAGAGAGGATGGTCGTGACGGGTGATAATTTTGCATGTACACAGAGGGTTTTCATCTTGAAAAGAAAAAAAGGCCTCTGTCCTTATGTTTTAGGCTTTTTGTTTAATTACACTTAATGGTGTCTTCCTCAGCACTTTACACAATAGAGCAGCTGTCGCCAGAACAGGATCTTTCTACTCTGTGAGTTTAATGACCTATCATTTTTGCTTTGATGGTGGCAGTAGCACTGCGCTGTTGTGAACTGCTTATGATTGTTCTTGGTGACTTTCTGCCTTCTGTCTTCCCAGTGAAAATGGAAAAGTTGCTCACAATGTCTTTTGAGAAAGAGATTTTTTTAAAAAAAGCTTGGCTGAAACAGCCTCCTTGATATGTGACTGCTTTTTGTGGAACCTGACTTCTGAGATTAGGGTGAAGAACTGATTACTAGTCTTTTCTATTATGAAATGCACCTTCCTCTGCCTTCATCATGAGTGAAAGAAAAGGTGAATAAACTTGGCTTTTCTAACATATAATAAGCAAGACTAAGAAACTTCTTTCTTTTACCAGAATTGAGGTCTACAGTCAATCCTCAAAGAAGTCCTGCACTCCTGGTGTCAGGGCAAAAACAACTGAAGTGTTATTATATGTACAAATGAAACAAGTGGCAAGGCAGTTATCTGCATAAGACCTCTGCTAACCCTGTACTGGAATACTGTGATGAGTTACGCTGTCCGTACATTGAAAATGATCCTGAAAGGTTGAGAAGACCAAACCACTTGTAAATCAAGGCTGTACCTTATGGGTACACACTATCTTTCTAACACTTTCTAAATTCATAGAACAATGGAACGTGGACTGGCAACTGAGATGAGAAATATTCAAATAGGAAATAAGATGCAAAACTGTTTTTGCCAATAAGATTGACTAGCTTTTGGATCCTTCCTAAGGGGTATGGTAAATCACAAATGTCTGTCTTCAACTCAAGAATAGATGTCTTTCTAAAGTCTTTTGCACTAATTGAATTGCAGGCTTTTGCATATGAGAAAAGGATTATTAACATTCTGGGATTTGTATGCTTCGGAGAGCACATGGAAGACTATTAGTTTCTTCTAGCTTTATAATCCTGGCTTTGTTTACATTTTCAGCTTAAGCTTGGGTGTGGGCTCATGATCAAAATAAGACTTTGCCATTTTGGACACGGTTTTCATGCCTGCAAGGAAGACAAGCAAGACCTCTGACATATTAGTTCTTCCCTACATGTCAAAACACGTCTAGCGTGCTTGCAGACCCTTAGAACTCCTTCAACACTTTGCCATTAGGACCTGAAAAGGAAAAAAAAAAAAGAGCAAGTGGCAGGTCTCTCATCTGATAGATTGGTATAAGCTTTATATCTAAAAGGAAGCTGGCAAGATTTTCTTTCAAGGATCTCCTTGCTGTTAGCAAAACAGACACCTGATAAACTGCTTCGTCTGCCACATAATTAAAGCACAGCTATGTTAAATGATAACTTTCCCTCATTGACTTCCTGGAGCTGTATGTAGCACAAGGCAGATTTGTCCCTGGATTCTTCTGCATAATGTCCATTAAATTGTCTTGCCTAGGGAAGCATAAGACGGAAATACAGTGACTTATGTGGCATGCCTGGAGGGTCACAGTTGTAATGCCTACCTGAATGCAGCTTCACTGATGTCATCTTCTCTGCATGAGTATGATTTTGTCAGTGCTGTGTGGTGCTTTGAAGACATAAAATGATACAGAAATTCTAAGTAATAATAAAATATTTATGCAGTCTTATCATGTAAAACCCCCTTTCCCAGGCTTTAATCACCATATGCATATGTTTCTACTGTAATTTAGAGAAGAATTTAAGCACAGGTTTAACTCAAAAAGTGTTTCTAGTCATTGCACCTTATATTTCAAGTTGAGCACATCTTAAAAGCTTCTTGAATTTGGTCTCTATATTTAACCTTGCTGTTCACTTGTGTCTCTGTTGCTAAAATGCAGTAATTAAAAGGGTCGTGAGATAGGTGTAGGTAGCTGAGAACTGGAAGTAAGGACCAAGTGAAAGCATTCTCATTTCAGGTGTTAATTGTTCCTTTTATGATATTTGACTTCAGTGAAATTCAGTACATGTTTTTACCCTGGCTACTAAAAAATTACATTAAGCTTCAGAAACTGGCTGCATAGAAGCGGTATAACTATCGTTACAATTTCTACAATGCTTTATGTCCTTTTTCTGGAGACGTTTTGTAGCTAATGACATAGAATTGATTCAAATCTGACCAGGGATACCCTTGGAAGTGAACATTCTCTTTTTAACATCACAGTACTGAACCCAAATCTCCCTGGAAGATCTTTGCCTGTGGTCTGAAGCCCTCTCTAGGCATGTTGTTGTTAGACTAAGGAATGAGTGAGCTCCTGATTAAAGAACTCGGCATGGAAATGACCGTGTTAATGACCCCTATCCACTTATGACAGATCATTGTTGCTTTAGGTTTTCCTGCTGATGGCTGGCTATAGAAACAGAGACAAGTAAAAATGGACTCAGACATTTAACTCTTTACAGACTGCAAATCATCATTCAGACACTGGTACCATAACAAAAATATAACAAGGTTGTAATAGGAGCTAAAATTTCTGTTTTTATTTTTATTTTATTTTATTTTTAATTGGGAAAAATATATACTATATTGATTGGAAAATTTGTCTGAGCTCTAGAATAACTTTTGAGATTTATGGTGCAGGACTAAGATGTGTTTCTTACCTAAGTCTAAC
The DNA here is from genome assembly GCA_011074415.1 of Stictonetta naevosa. Taxonomy (NCBI): domain Eukaryota; kingdom Metazoa; phylum Chordata; class Aves; order Anseriformes; family Anatidae; genus Stictonetta; species Stictonetta naevosa. The sequence continues at coordinate 196,337,110 of CM021697.1, read as the reverse complement.
AAATAACTTCTCAGGAGCCTTACTTAATGTTTTCTGTGCCTGAAAACTCAGGTGCATTTTGTACACCTTCAAGGTAGAGGGGACAATACTTATCTATTCTCAGTTTTGAAAGCATGTCTATTTGTGCTTCTTGCTCTAGGTTTCATATATAGTCACTACCAATACATAAATAAATAAATAATAATTAAAAAAAAAGCCCTCAGACTGCAAGGCAGGTGTTATATTTTAGGCCTTTAATTTTACTCAAGAAGTGTCTTTAAAGAGAGGCTAGGGTACCTAGTTCTCATTTAGATGCTTACCTGGGAGGCACTGGGTAGGTGAATCCTGTTCTAGATAACAGCCCACCCTGGTAGCCCTATGGATCTCATGCAACATGCTCACACAGAGTTTAACAACATACAGTTTAACAGTGGACTGCAGAGAAACTACTATGTCCTGCCTCAGAGACACATGGATAATTTTTTAAACCAGGTCCATTTTATTTTATTTTATTTTATTTTATTTGTCAGATTTTTTCCAGCATTTTTTCCTTCCAGCATTGTCTGATGGTGTAGACACACTGTCTGACATGATACAATGATGGTCACACATCCTTTGGTGAGACTGAGGCTCTGTTTGCCCTTATTTCTGTCAACTTTTAGAATGATTTGGCACATCCTCCGAAGAGTTGTGTCATAAAAGCATTTGTAACATCTGTCAGTCTGTATCACCAAGTGAACATTGAATAGCTTTGACATATCGGCATCCTACAGTAAGAATGAGAAATCGCTGCAAATTGGGCTATCACATCTGAATATTATGAAGGGAGGAAGAAGATACATGAAAGGATTTCAAAAACACTGTCTGTTTGTTCTGGGGAATTTTAAATGCCGTATTTCACAGCTCTGTTACTAGTCAGGTAAATGTGATAGAGAGATCATGGGATTTTCATTTTCAACTTGCCCTTCAAAATAGAGAACTGCAAACGTTTTCTCCCATTGTATTCAAATAGCTTAGGATATCAGTCTTGCCAAGCACTTGCTATCAACCCAGCTGGTAATGCATCACATCATTATCATTCATTAAGGCCAGTGAGTAAAATTAATGATTAAGTGCATCCCTCCACAAATTTAAAATCATGTGAAACCAGAGGCCCTACTGGTACCTTAGTGCTGGAAGACAAATGCCTCGGTTTAAAATGTCTGATTATTGAGCTAAATTACATCTCTTTGAGGGAAAGGAAAATCTGTGGAAAAGATTGAGTGCTTTACCTGCTGGCAAAGCAGAGAGTGAAAGAAAGTGTCAGAGGCCATTGTCTCACCTCTGGCATTCAGTGGAGGTTGGGTGGAGCTGCAGGAGAAAACTGAACCAGTGTTAGGAAAACTGTTGCTCAGGAGAACTCTCACTCAGTGTTTTCTGCTTGTTCCCACAGGTCTCAAGACTCAGAAATGGACTTCAGGAAACCATTTTGTCCATTCCCTTGATCCAGAGAGGATTGGTTACATTATGTCACTCTAGCTAAATTTTATTTCCTCTCTTTTGAAATACTTTTCATGGTGGAGATTCCACTAGTTCCAAGGCAACTTATTCTTGGGCAGAGCATTTCCTGGTAGAATGAACTTCCAAATATCTGATCTAAATCTCCCTTTTTGCAATTTAAAACTTTATTTATTTGGTGGTTTGTACGTGTTTATGCAAAGAGACATTGGGGTTGGGAGATTGGTAGTATATTTTTATTCTTAGCAAAGGCTTGTAAAGATCTTTGCTCTGGCCTCTAGATCTCATAATCCTCATTTTATCTTTCTGTGGTTTCCTTGTGCCCCAACGTTTTCAGCTCTGTGTTGCGCACGGCAGTTATCCAATCACAGCTCTCGTGGTCTTACATTTCCTCAGACATCTTCCTCTAATATTGCTCTCTCTTGTTAAAAGTACCTGCTCCTAGTGCATTACCTCCTCACCTGATCCTCTCTGGCCTTTCATTTCTGCAAGTCTTTTCACTCACTTACTTGTTCACTTCTTGTAGGACTGTCTTATCTTTGCAGAAGCTGTTCCTCTGGAGATGATAAAGGGATTCTCCTTACTGGACCCAACCTTGTCTCCAAACTATTTATTAATAACCTGGTGGCACTGATCCAGACAGTGTTCACACCCATATTTTGTAGCGAGAATTCACCAACTGAAAAAGAAAGAAACCAAAATACCATGTTAATTCTAACTGCGCACTTCAAATAGTCCATTAATATTCAGAGACAGCAAGATGTAGGAATTTTGAAGGCAGATTTTTGCTTCCCACATATTTCGGTATAGCTAAGGTCCTGTACGTGAATTAAAGCAACTTGTTCAGCTAATGTGTGTGAATTAAAATAAACCAACCTGAGCAAATAACATCTGTTCCTTTCCACACATCCTAAGCAGGAAAAGAAGATGGCGTAGACCCCTTACACTTTTATGATACCAAACAGTGCACCCTCTGTGTGGTGTTCCCTGAGGCAGTCTTTGACAGCTCTCTGCTGATTCTATGTCATTTAATTATGTTTGCAAGTGGAATTAGGCCCTAAACCGAGTTGCCAGTCATTGGTGAGCAGCAAAGATAGGTTAAGTTGGGAAGATAAATCCCTCACAATGAATAATTCACCTTGGACTAGTCTTCTAACCTCTCTCCATCAGTGCTTGTTCATGCATACGCTGTGTGTATTATTTGCCTCTCTCACTAGGACTGTATGAGAATTAAAACATGTTTGTAAATTATGCCATAAAACATGTTTGTAAATTATGCCATGTCATTATAATAAATGACACTTGGTAAGGGCTCAAAAAATAATATTAAATTTAGTTTAACTTGGGACCTAGCCCGAACATTTCATCAGTCATATAAAATTCCAGGAAGATTATTACTGTTGCTGCTACTATTGTGCTGCTATGACAAGAGATTCTATATGAAACTGAGATCTGTGCCCCATGATCCAAGGTTACAGTGAGAAGAAAAAAAATGAAGCTCTCCCCGCCCCCCCCCCCCCCCCAGTTTTGTTACTGCTGTCTGAGAAATGACAGAGCTTATGTTCTGCTTTGCAGGGACACTGTGTTGTATCCCAAATGCCTATTGCGGTGGCCTTACTTGAGCTTTGCAGGACTTAAGTGAAAAAAAAAAAGTGTTTGATCTCTCAGGGTGCTTTGAATAACCTGAAGAATGAATCTGAGCTCCTTCCATACCAAGGGATAAAGTGCTGTGCCTGATCTTACTGAGTATGCATTGGTTTCAGTTCTCTAATGTCAGCATCTGGAGTAATTTTAGTGCCCTAGGGAATCCTGCCTTGTCTCCAAATCCTAACCCAGAAGGTCAGAATTTATCTCTTCATGGTTCATGAAGGATTCATGAAGGCCATGATTCATCTCTTCCAAATCTATGTAGACATCTCAGGTACCCTAGGGCAACCCAAAGGACACTGGGCATGATCTAATGGCAATGGAATCAAACCTTTGTTAAACATTGACAGCAGTGGGAACAAGGATATCTTGCATGCAGCTATTTATTGTAGAATCACAGAATATCCCAAGCTGGAAGGGACTCACAAGGATCACCGAGCCCAACTCCTGGCTCCACACAGATCCACCCAAAAAAAGAGACACTATGTCTGAAGGAGTTGTCCAAACATTTCTTGAACTCCGGCAGGCTCAGTGCCATGACCACTGCCCTGGGGAGCCTGTCCCAGTGTCCAATTTTTATCCAAATATCTAAATGCCTTAAATTTATCTAAATATAACCCCTATAGCCCAGCTGATGAAAACTGGCTGGATAGGGAATATAGATGTATTTCTTAGGTTGTTATATTATCCTGGTAAATTAGACACCTATAATTTGGTTAGACATAGCACACAAATTAGGTGTCTATGCAAGGTGGTGAGTGCACAGCTTGTTTTCTCTCAGAAGTGGTTCTCTTCCAAGGTAGCAGTGTTAAATAATAGGTGGGAGGAAGAAAATAGGAGAAGCTGATCTAAATATTAAATATATCTTTAATAGCTGACTTTCACAAGTCCTTTATAGCAGATTGTTTTCTTCATTAGCACCTACAAAAGTTGATTAAATATGAGACAGATGTGCCAGATCTATCTGTCCTGCTTTTTTTTTTTTTTTTTTTTTTTTTTTTTAAATTGTATGTACCTTCCTAAAGGAGATTGTTGCCATTTGTTATTAAAACGTTCCTAACTGCACCTCCTAGGAGCAAAAAATAACTTTGTTTTTTATGCCCAACAGTTTTTCTTGCCCTTGATAGCACAATCAACAAATTAACAGTGATCTTGTAATTTATTCCCGCAACGTTCATTTTATTTATAATCCAAAAGCAATTAAATTCTCTTTTATGCCACATTGTCCTGGTGACAGATGTGTGGTTACCACTCAAACATTTGATGGCTGATATAAATCATCCTGCGATCAAATGTGTCTGTTGACTTGAGAGTCTGTATTTGCAGCAGATGCCTCCAAATAGAGAGTGACAAGCAAATTCTTCATGGGAGTCACTTTTCAGTTAACCACCTTGCTCCACTCTGACTTTGCAATCTGACAGCTTGGTTATTTTATGACAGCCAGGATTCTTCAAATATATATTTACAAAGCTACCAAATGTGTCACTTTATCACTTATACCAAATAATACCTTTGATATAAAAGAAGTCCATTAAAATTTATAGGGGAACAGTGCTTAAGGAGCAGGATTAAATAGTGAGTTTTACAATTTGACAAATTTATTTTCAAAGGTTGGAAGAACAGCAGGATTTTTTTTTTTAAAAAAAAAAAAACACAACAACAACAACAACAAAGAACAATTTTGCTATAAGCAATGTCCACACATAATAATTCCCTTTTTTCCTTGTCCCCTCAGCACTGTCTCTCACAGTAGCTATAAATTAGATTGCAATGGGAGCCAAGAGTCTTCAACTGTGATTAGAACAGGGCCATGTCTTGGGTCAGCACTACACAACTTGATTGTCTATCTTGTTAAACTGTGAGGAAGCCTCTGGTACAGTTTTAGCCATCCCAACTAGTTCAAGAGATTTAGGTATGTCTAAGGAGCTAGCACAGTCCAGGAAATATTCCCCAATGTTGCTTTTGCTGTCTACCCTGTTTTGAAGGGAAGGGAATTTTAGCATGGCATTTGCCTCCAAATGGTCTGGTCTCACTTTTGGCCAGAGAATGGGCTCAGACACTGCTTAGTTTCTTAGTATAGGAATACTGTAAGACTACACAAGATAACAGACTAAAAGAAATAGGGCTAGGGAGTGAGCTTGTGTGAGTTGTACAAAGTAAGATTTTGGCTCTGGACATTTAGGGTGATGTAAGGTGATGACTATTTGCTGGGGTCTGTTCTTAGTCTACAGTATGGACAAATCTATGGCCCATACAGCTCCCTCCACTCTCCAGAGTCCTTCAGGACTACCTCAGCAACGGTTATGCCCTCAAATTCCCATACATGCCTTCATGATGCATCTCAAGATAAGAGCAATATCCGTGCCCTTTTACTCTCTACTGCAGTAGGCTGTGACACAGCCTCATTTATTTTCAATGCTTTGAACAGAAAAAGAGCAGAACAATAACCATATCCGACATCTTAGGGACACCACAGGGAGTCCAGAAGAGATCCAGGGCCAAGCACCCTGTAGACCTATCCAAGCAGATGGATGTTAGTTGATGACATTTAGCTTCAGAGTCAGGCAGTGATCCCTATCAATATTTTATTTGGTAGTGTGGACACAGCAGTGGGGTAGCATGCAGGGGAAAGACAGACATGATGTAATACATTTTTCCTATTTGTGATGGCTGAAGAGATGAGCGAGGCAGAGAAAGGAATTCCCCCAAGCAATTGTTTCTAATAAATTCATCAGCAGTAAATCAGATGGTTTTTTAACTTCTTATCTAACCCATATGGGGTACACCTTCTGGGTTAGGCCATGTGGTGGAAGTGTGATGGCTGAAGGATCACATCAGGCTGACACATTGCCTCATGTCAGCCAGGTAATCAGCTGAATCTAATTTGTAGCTGGAAACATGCTGTGAATAAAAGAAAGTGCCACTAAAAGCAGGAGCCTGAAATTCTGCTTCAGTATTGGTCTCAGTGGATACTCAATGCTCTTTGGAGTTTTGGGGCAACCTGGCTGGCTTCTGCTCAGGGAATTGCATGTTCTTGTTGTGGTTTAGTTTATGTGCTCCTTCCAGGTCAAGAAGGGGAATGAAATTGCTTCAGCTTATTCTGCAGTGTGGCCTCTCTACATGTTTAAAGCTGAGGCAGGGAAACAAGTGCTGTGTGCTTATTTCTTCTTTCCTAGGTGAATGAATAGTGAGCATTTCTTTGTTTCTCTTTCCTCTTTATTTCCACTTTACCATTAAAGGAGGAGATGGCAATTTGCTCTTATCTTGACACGGTATTGAAAAAACAGCTTAGACCACATGGGAATAGTTTAAGGGGTTCCATAAATACAATACCATCACCTGCATGGGTCATGGTTTTGTAGCAGCACCTAGCCTCTCAGGCTGGCCTAGTTCTTGTAATACTGAAAGTCTTTGAGTTAGCTCCATCAGAAGGAAAAAATCTGGGCATGCTACTGTGCCCATGGGGAATTTAATGACATCAGAGTTATATTTTGTGCTATTTCTGGAAAGGCATTAGATCACCATTGGGCTTCTGAATTCTCTGTTGGATCAGGATCAGGAACTTATTAAAAACTGGAGATAGTTAATAACAGCTTTTTTTGTAGTACTTATATATATATGTATAAAGCATGTCACTGTTCATTACAAGATTTATCCTTTCAATTTCTAGTTCTATTGTGATTATGTCATGCGGTAGAATAGGAACATCACTCCTCTTATTCCTTTGTATGGATAATTAATTCATACTAGTAGAGAAGGATTTACAAAAGGGGAAAAGTCCATCTTTAAAGAAAGAATCATTCTGTCCAGTGGACTGGTTTTAAATCATGCTTTTTACCTTCGGGAATAGACCAAAGAAAAAAAGTCAACCTTTTAACTGAGGATTTTCAAAATAGCCATTAGCTAGTACATCTGCTCTCAAGGGCTTTTTGTTTGTTGAGATTCTTTCTGTTTTCTTTATAAAAAACAGATCACCAGAAAAAGAACACTTTTCCCTTTTAAAAAAAGAGTTTACAAGTGACAGAGGAAGCAGTAAAGAATGTACTGTGTATGTAAAATGATTTCACACCACTGAAATACAACCATTTCTGAGGTTAAGGGCAGGCTGAATGTGTATACACTCCACACTGCATTGTCCTAATGCATGAATGTTTCTCACTTCAGCACTCCATGAACACTTCCCACTTACTGTAACCTTGATGAAAGTGTGGAAAATCTGCAGTAAAAATGGTAAAAATTGTTCCTTTTAAAAGTGACCAAAAAGGTGCATTGAAATCAAAGCATTTTCCATTGATTTTAGTAATATTATTTTGTACTTGAAGGATGGAGTACAAATCATTTGCAGACCAGAGTTTGTTTCTTTAGGTAGTTGCTTTCATGTTGCTACCACTCAATAGATGCTTTTAGGTAATATCCAGATCTCCCATACCAGTAACATCTTGTAAAAACTCTGGAAATGGCATCCTTATTTCCCTGAAAAAACTTATTTTCTATATACATATTGTTTTTTTTTTCATTACTCAAATTTACTTCTGTGGGAGCAGAATTAATGTACCAGTAAATACTTTTGTCAATTCTCCTTGCAATGATATGCAACAACAAACACATAAAGTAAACAAAACTTTGCCTAATGTAAAGCCAGAAGGGAGAGATGTGGAGACAAACATTTTGTTCCCAGACATGACGCCAGGACATTTGCCTGTATAGAAAGTGAGGCTAATGTGCACTGGACATGGCACTCGTGTAACTGATTTCATCCGTATATTTGTTCATGCCTGGAGTCAGGGCTATTTCACAGACGTTTAGGTGCTGTACCTGCTTACTATGATGCATCTAAGGAGGACAAACAGAAGAGAGAAACAGGAATTTACTTCCCAACAAGCAAAATGTTGTGGACCTCTAGGGCAAAGAAGATTGGAAGAAACATTCATTTAGGACCGACATATGAAATGACACCACCTTGATGATGAAATGACAACTCAGTGCGTGGTGGCCTTTTGGATGGTTTCAAAGTAGGTGGTCTATGGGCCTCTTTGCTGCATCTTTTCTTCCCCACTGGGTCTTCCAAGCAGTCCAGCCTCAGTAATGCCTCAGATTTTTCATTACAAAATAATCCTGCTTCAACACCTCAGTGCTTCTCTCCTCCCTATGACTTCTACATGAGAAATACGGCTCTGCAGACCCCACAGCTGCGCAGCTGTGTCCTGCAGGATGAATTGCAGAGTTGGGAATGTGCAAGACTGACCAACGGAAAAGGGTGGGGATGTATTCAGTAAAAGCCATTTCTCCACAGTGACCATGGTAATTTTCTTCCCTCTATGCCACCATGGTTTCTTTGAGGACTTTAACCCGACCTGACATTGCACTGTATTGTATTTCAGTGAAGTAGAGGGATTTGATTTTAGGAGGAGAAGCACACTGCTGTGGGAATGAACAAGATGGTTAGGTACCTTAGTTGGATAAAAAGATTTCCATCAGAATGTTTCAGTCAAGAATGTGGCCTTTTCTTAAGAAAATTTTCTTTCAAAACATCTCAAAATTTGGACCTGATTTCTTGCCTATCTTTGGTATCTGTGCATGCATAGTGAAGATTAACATCATTTAAGCAACTCGTGTTTTCATTCCTCTCTTAGGTCCAAGGTCTCTGATCTAACCTTGTCTCCTGTCTGCGCTGTGATCATCAGTTTCTCATGAGGTACTGCTCCCCTTTTATAAGGAAGAAATACAGAATATTGTGGGATCTCTTAAGGGAATTTCTAAGTTTTGATTGTTTTAATAGTAGGCGAGAAGTTTTACCTCACTTTTTTTCACGATCTCTATAACTGACCTGGCTTGTGAAAGTGTTGGGTAATCCCAACTAATATTAAAGTTATAGGATGAGTGAAAAGTCAACAATTTTGAAACTCTGAAAAACCATAATCAATACCACTCCCCCCATTTCTGGTTTCTTCATTTTTCTGGCTTTATTAGGTGTTCACAAAGCTGCTGAATGGTTTACACTGGAGAAGCATGATAGCTTCAGCAGTTGCAGAGCACAGTAGGTCCTCAGCCTGCCCATGATCCCTGAGCCAAAGAGGCTATTTTCCACTTGACTGCATTTTGTAGGGATTGGAAGGTGTATCAAATTAAATTAATTCTGGTTTGTGATGGCATTTGGAACTTTAGTAAATACGGTACTGCTAATCTGTTTAATTCTCTTTTTCTTTAGCTTAGGGAAAACCAGCATCAAAAGAACTTATACTGTAGGTATTGGCTCTTTCTGTGTTGCTGGATATAATGTGGGTGACTGTATATCTGGCAGTCAGGACCTCAGCTCATTGCATGTGTTATTCCAGCTGAGGAAAATGAATTCAAATAAAGCTGCTGGGGTTGATGGTTTAGGAGATAGATAAATATAGCTTCTGCACTGCTATATCTGTTCATGTATACATTGTTTAATTCATCTGTGTCCTCAGCTGATTAATCTGGAGACAGGGCAGTGAAAATTAACTCCCCGTTACACTGCATTTGAACTCACTTACAGCTATTATATTTGTTTACTGACCTCTAGATCAAGGACTTCATAAAGTTTTGAAAGGGACAAATAAGCAGTCACAGTAGAACCTTTGAAATGCCTGTATCAGAAGTAATATAGGGGAGTATTTAGAATCAGAAGTAATATAGGGGAGTATTTAGAATCAGGGACTGTAAATCATCTGACACTGATTTCCTGTGAACCAAAGTATTGTCCCATGCTTCCATGTCTTTATTACCATGCAGTACTAATGATAGCTGCACACTCAGAAATAGTGAATAAATCAACTTTGTCTAAAAAATCCTTCAGTGATTTTAGATACTCTGGTGGCTTTGTATCTTCAAGATTTTTAGTGTTCAGCTTTGATTCAGATGTGTACTTGAAAGATGGGAGCTGCATTCAAGAACTGCCAGGCTTTAGCATTTGCAGAATTACAATAGAATTCTTGTATTCCATAGGTACATAGTGGCGAGGTAGAATGCAAACAGATTTTTGTGAGTACTTCCTTGCTGCCCTAGTACTGGCTACAAAATGCAGAGATTTACCAAAAGGGAATGTAATCTCCATAAAAAAATAATTCAATCTCTTAGACAGTGATGGTAGCTTTCAGTTACAATACTCAAACACTGAAGTAACGATTGAGATATCCATGAAAATCCACAGAGGGAGACTGAGTCAGGCCCTAACTTCTGACAGAGAAGAAAAGAAGCAAAACAGGAAATTCAGTTTAAATTAAAAGTAGAAGACCCTGTACCCTGTTTTCTGTGGGAAAAAACCAACCAACCAAACAAACAAACAAAGAAAACATTTGGGTAACATATTAGCAATTTTTATTTAATTTGCTGAAAATAAATAAAGCATTAATTTTATTCTCTCATTCAGTGTGTACATTTCTCTCATTAAGTGTGTACATAAAAACTTAGAAACTGAATTTACCTTTTCAAATACTAGCCAGATCTACAGAATTCAGTCATGGACTTTTTATGAATGTTAACAAATGTTAACAAATGTTAACAAATGTTAGAAAAGAATAAAAGAAGAAAAATAAAA
>CM021697.1:196297016-196326023 GCA_011074415.1 Stictonetta naevosa | reverse complement strand
AGAAAAGAAAAGAAAAGAAAAGAAAAGAAAACAGAAAAGAAAAGAAAAGAAAAAAGGAAAGAAAAGGAAAAAGATAATCGAAAAGGAGAAAAGAGAAGCTATGGTGTGGTAATTACTCTTCTGGGATGCCACTTTCAATAAGATCTATAAAAATTCTGGACTTTTGACAAGTAAACTAACATAGTACCAAAATCAACAGATAGCAAAGAAATTGAAAGGTATTTTGAGAAATTGATAGTATATTGAAGTTCTGCAAGTTTGCTACAAACATAATTCATAGCACCAGAAAGTATAGTATTAACTTCTACATTTTATATAAATCCCTGTTTGGAAGAATCCCCACACTTCTTTTATGAAGTTTAATTTATATTGTATGATGAAATAAAAATTTTATATTCTGTATGGAAGAAGAAAAGGTCCTTAGTGAATGATCTTAAATCGTCTCCTCTTTGAATGAGTTCATTTTACTGAGACTGTTCCATCAAACCTTTAATTAAGCTTAAATTGTACATCTAAAGAGTCAGTAATTTGGCAGTGACCTCCTCCAAACACATTGATCCAAGTTGACGGAAAAGAGAAAAAAATGTTAAAATTAAAATCTTTTTCATTTTACTCATGGGATTTTAAGTTTAGTGTGAAAGGTTGGGACAAGCAATGACTTTTAAGAAGGTGATGTTTTCATTTTTTTCCTCTGAAATAAGTTTCTAATGATAGAGGTCTAACTAGTTAATGTTTGTATAGCACTTTGATAAATGTGAAGTACTCTCTTGGACTTGATCTAATTCTCAACAAATTTGACAGTGGACTTTGCGTTGACTGCCATGACAGCTGAGCTGCAGTGCTCAAATCAAGCTTTCTAAAGTGCTAAAGAACAGATTTTGAAGAGCTCAAAGCTGCAAGCCAGATTTTCAAAGACACTTATGTCTTCATTTCTCACTTGGTAATCCCTACTCTTTCAGAAACAGAACTTCTCATAATCAGAACTTCTAAGTGCCAGATTCGGCACCTGGGAAGGGGCAGCCCTGGCTGTATGTACAGACTGGGGGACAAGAAGCTGGAGATCAGCCCAACTGAAATGGCTCTGGGGGCTTTGGTTGACAGAAAGCTGAACATGCGCCAGCAGTGTGCTCTGGAAGCCAGGAGGGCCAACCATACCCTGGGGTGCATCAATGAGCAACTAGCTGGTATGGGAAGGGATTGTCCCTCTCTACTGTGCGCTGTTGTGGCCTCACTTTGAGCACTATGTGCAGTTTGGGGCATCATAGTATAAGAAAGATATATAAAAAAGTAATAAATAGAATATCCAAAGGAGGGCTACAAAGATGGGGAAGGGTCTAGAGGAGAAGACATATGGGGGGTGGCTGAGGTCCCTTGGTTTGTTCAGCTCAGAGCAGAGCAGTCTGAGGGGAGGCGTCATGGTGGCCTGCAGATCCCTCACGGGAGGAGCGGAAGGGCAGGTGCTGAGCTCTGCTCCCTGGGGACCCGAGGGAACGGCATTGGAGCTGGGACGGGGAGGGTCAGGCTGGAACCTTTAGGGAAAGGTTCTTCACTGAGAGAGCGGTCGGGCACTGGGACAGGCTCCCCAGGGTCATGGCACTGAGCCTGCTGGAGTTCAAGAAGTGTTTGGATAATGCTCTCAGACACAGGGTCTGATTTTTGGGTGGTGCTGTGTGGAACCAGGAGTTGGACTCAATGATCTTTGTGGGTCTCTTCCTGCTTGGGATTTTCTATGATTCTATGATTTTTAATTTTCAAGTCTTCCATTCCTATCAGTATGACATTTCTTATTTCTTGATGTATATTTTTGTATGCAGCTGCATTAACATGCTCTGAAGCAGTCTTCACTTGCACATCCTGTTTCACTGTGATTTAAGATGCTGCTAATGTTGTAAGCAGTTATTTTATAGCTTCTTTAAAAACAGTATGAAATTATTGAAAAAAAATGCTCTTATTCTGATTCCTGCAAAACACTGTTAAAGTGATTCTTTGCTGAAAGCTGCTTTTTAAGTTCTGCCAAACAATTTGCAGTCAGTTTAGGTGTTGTTTTTATTATTATTGTTATTATTTTTCACACTACTGTGCAAATTTGTTATGTCTGAGGTAAACATCCAATGTAGTCCAATCAATACAGTTACATTTACTGGTCACACTTAGAATTTCATCAAGGACATCATACACATTTGTTTGAGAAGTTTCTTTTTCCATAAAACTTTATTCATAGGCATTACTTGTTTCTTTTACTATATTTTTAACAGTTTTAGATAACATTTTTCCCTTTTTTTAGCCTTCAAACTCTCATGCAAAGTTTACAAACCTTACTTTCTGGGAACTAGATGATCTTTTAAGGTCCCTTCCAACCCAAGCCATTCTATGATTCTATGATTCTATGATATTGCATGACCGGTGTTAAGTGATCAGTATTCACATTTCCAAGATATATCCATTTTTTTTTAATATATTACAATATTTTTCTGAAATTGTTGCGGAGTCAATGCTGACATTGATTTTGTACTTGCTCTGCACTTGAATGTTGCATGCTGTATTTCTGAGAATGAAATATACATTTTCAAATAGAAATAAGAAAAATACATGCATTTTAACACTAGATAGTAATAGAGAAAACTTTTAACTTAACTTTTTGTTTCCAAAAATACAAATGGATAAATTTGACTTTGGTAAAAAAAAATAATCAATATTATAAGAATTATTGAGGAATTCAGATTGAAGGATTCAGATCAAGCTCATGATCAAAAATTCACTCAATTATAGATCACAATTACTTTAGTATTTCGCATGTCAGTGCTCTGGTCTATGAAAAATAATATGTACCAGACTCTTTAATTCACCATTAACTTGTCTCTTGCTGCTTCTGAATCAAATCCATTTGATTTGAGGAGAGACTGCATCATCCCTGAATACATGTACCAAATAATTTACTGAGTAGCACTTCAGTGCATGTTTGATTTGTACTTTTTAAGGAGTTAAGAGCTTAGGACTCATTTCACCTACTAGTGGATCTTTTTGTATTTTCTGTCTTAAAGAGCAGAACTGGTGACTGTTTCTTTTCAAAGCTGAAGAGAGATCAAAGATATGAGGATGTAGATTTTATTATCTTTTGTGTTTGTGTGTGTGTGTGTGTGTCTCCTACTGCAGGTACAGAAAAAGAAGATAGTGAAGTTTGGTCCAGCGCTTAGATGTTAAATTAGACCTTATATGAGAAGCTATTTCTCTTACACTTAAACTTTCTTGTCAACAAAACATCCTAAAATAGTGTTTACCAACACAGATGAACAAATTAAAGAGGAAACAATCCAGGCTCCAGTGACCATGCCCTGGAGGAGTTCATGATCTTGAGGGGTATGGACCAGGAAAAGAAAAAAACTATGAATTTTGGGAGAGTGAAATTGCATTTGCTTAAGGAAACAGTGGAAGTGATCCCTGGGATGTTGTCCTTAGGCATAAAGGAACTGATCAGAGCTGGCAGCTCTTTAAGGACACTTTCCACAGAGTGGAAGAGCTCTTGATTCCTAGATGGAAAAATCAAGCAGGTAAAGCAGGAAACTGGCATGGCTGAATAAGGACCTGTTGGTCAAACTGAAGTGCAAGGAGGAAATGCACAGGCAGTGGAAGCAGGGACATGCAGTCTGGGAAGGATACAGGGATGCCACCCAGATGTGTAGGGATGGGATCAGGAAAACCATGACACAGCTGGGATTGAACTTGCTAAGGATGTAAAGAATAATAAGAAGGGATTTGACAGGTACACTAGCCTGAAAAGTAAGACTAAAGAGAGTGTACCCCTTCTGATAAACAGGATGGGAAAACTATTGACAGCAGACATGGAGAAAGCTGAGGCACTCAGTATCATTTTTGCCTCAGTCTTCACTGGCAGTCACTCTTCCCACATCTCTCAAGTTCCTGAACCTCAGGGAAGAGTGAAGTTTCATCCCCTTGACTAAATATATTTTCAGTTATTTTAAAAGACTACATATTCTAGCTTATATATTTTTTATATATTTGTTTCATTGCTTGCTTATTAATCTGGAGTGACATAATTGCAAATCCTTGAAAGAGCAGTGGGGAATTGCTAACATTTAAATTGTAATTTCAGGCCCTGATGACTTAGCAGTAATGACTAGCTTAAATATTTTAGTCATTCTTTGAAGTTTATTTTTTTTTAATTATTATTTTATTTTTTATTTTTTATTTTTAGAAATAATTACTCTGGTTTAAGTTTCCCATTAAAAGGTTTAGATCTGTAAGTGTGTTTCTGATGTTCAGATGTTGATCTTCAGTTTCCAGTATCTAGAAGCATCATGTTGCTGAAAGGGGGTTTCTGTGCTTTGACCAGCCCCTTCAACTATCCAGTGCACACTGAAGGAGCACGAAAGTATCTCAGTTCTCAAACTATCTTATCTCTGATTAATTGAAGAGACTGGATCTCTACAGTGGGTGAAGCTCACTGGAGTCTGGAGCTTATGTCTCTTTCTCCATCTCCTGCCTTGACTATACACAGAGCTGGTAGACACCAGCTACAGGGCCATGGAGACACATTTCCTCCTGTCTCCCTTCGGTGATGTTATTTCTCTCACCTGTTCTGTTACTTTGGTGACTTCAGATGCAGCCTCTGAGTAACTAGGCCAATAACTAGTTGAGGCTAGTTGAACCTTTCACAGCACAGCATCAGGGAAAAACATAGCATATTTTTAGGGCTACAGATAACCAATAGGGACAACTGGGATGAATACATACACAAAAAATACTAAAGAAGTTAAATTTCTGTACAAGCTGAGTTCACCATTGGTGTTTGTCACAGGTCCAATTCCCCTCTCACCTGGACAGGTTTACCAATACCAAGTTAATAACATGTTATACTGAGAGCAGGAGCCTGCTGAGATAAGCAAATGTAACATGCAGTATTTACATTTACAGTCCTGGCTTTCCCATCAAAATATTTGTATAACACTGTAGAAATGTGGATGTGCTTACTGTGCAGATTTCCATAACATTATTTCCCTGCTCAGTTGGAATATTGTGTAAATCGACTGAAGACATTGGGTGAGACCGAAAAATACATTAACATTTTCTTTCTCAAAATGCAGCAAATAGGTTTCAATATTGTTTTTGCAGGTTATTTTCTCTTCGGGGCACAAAGTAACGTGAAATGGTTTAAGTTCTTTTGTTTTCAAATGTCCTTCAACTTGTTAATTTCATGGCCCCACTGTTCACTGTGATTCATTGCAGCAGTGAATAACAAATGTCACTAAAATAGTGAGATCGCCTGAACTACTTTAGGAATTAATGGACTGACTGTGATATACTGGAGTCTCTTTCATGCATCTATAATTGGAGAGCCAATTTATTTCCAATCATTTCAAGCACTGTAATTATAGTGCATCATTGTTGCCTGCTTAACATTCATATGGGAAGCTGGCACAATAATGCTGGCGGGAGGCCACATATTTTACAACTGAAATGAATGGTAAAAATGAGAGGTAATATACAAAGGCACAGAACTTTAAATTTTGTTTAGAGGTTTTGTTCTGGCTAACATGCAATGGGGTCATGGTAGAATGATAAGGGACAAAATCATGTTCATAAAATGTCAATAAAAGTGTTTTCCAAATAGACTATAAATCAGTGTGGGAGGGAAAGAAAGAAGGTAAATCAAATGTTTTAGATAAAAATGCCATAGACTGTAATATCCAATCTTTTATTTACATTTCAGCTGGAGAAAGGTAAATTTATTTTCCAGAAAAAGAAAATGCAGTGAGATTTTTTAATATATATATTTTTCATATATTGTTTATAGAAGTAAAATAAGAAATCATCACAGAATCACATAATGACAAGGGCTGAAAGGAACTTCTTGAAGACCAAGGTCTCAAACTCCTCAAAGCAAAGCTGTGCCTAGGCAGATTTTGAAGGGACACTTCATAGACAGAAACTCCGTAACCTCTCCAGACAGTCTATTCCAATACTTGACAACCCTCACAGTAACAATTACTTCTGTTGTGTAGAAATGGGATTTCCTGTATTTCAATTTGTGTTTATTGCCTTTTGTCGTTTCATTAGGCCCTACTGAGAGGAGCCTGGCTCCATCTTCTTTACAATCTCTCATTAAATATTGGTACACATGGATAAGATCCTCTCTGAGACCTGTCTTCTCCAGCCTAAATATTCACAGCCTGTCCCCATATGTCAGATAGAACATAGATAGAACAATCATTTGGTTTGAAAAAGATCTTTAAGATCATCAAGTCCAACCATCACCTAACACTACAAGTCCACTGCTATACCAAGTCCCTAAGTGACACATCCACACATCCACAAGACCTCCCGGGATGGCAACTCTACCCCTCCCTGGGCAGTGTGTTCCAATGCCTAACCACCCTTTCCATGACATAATTCTTCCAAATGTCCAATCTAAACATTCCCTGGCACAACTGGAGGCTCTTACTTCATGTCCTATTACTTGTCAGCTGGGAAAAGAGACCAACACCCTCCTTGCTGCAACCTCCTTTCAGGTAGCTGTAAAGAGTGATGAGGTCTCCCCTCAACCTCCTTTTGTCTAAACTAAACAGCTTCAGTTCTTTTAGCTACTCCTCATAAGTCTTGTTCTCCAGTCCTTTCACCAGCTTCGTTGTTCTTCTCAGGACACCCTCAAGCAACTTTATATCCTTCTTGTGCTGAGGGATCCAAACCTGAACACAGTTACTTGAGGTGTAGTCTCACCAGTTCCACGTACAAGAGGACAATCACTTCCCTAGTCCTGCTGGCCACACTATTTCTGATGCAGGCAAGGATGCCATTGGCCTTCTTGCCTGCCTGGACACACCACTGGCTCATGTTCATAAGGTTCCTGCCAGCCCATTTCTTCAGCTTGTTGAGATTCCTCTTAATGACATAACACTTCCGTCATTTGTCCATGAGGATATACAGCAGACAGTGTGGAATGCCTTACTAAAGTCAAAATAAATGATATCTGCTTATCTCCTTATCCACAGAGCTAGTCATCTCACTGTAGAAGTCTACCAGGCTGGTCAAGCATTTCCGCTTTATAAATCCCCAATGAGAACTCACAGTAACCTTCTTGTCTTGGATTTCATCCTACATCTGGGAAATTAGTTTCCAAGAGTACAGTAAAACCCAGCTATACTTTTACCTCTATTACTATTAAGAAGACTTTTTGCCACAGTCAAATGGGCATGACTGCCTGAACCAGATTCCAAACATAATCTCAACAGGATCTTTCTGGCAATCTGTCCTGAAAGAAATTCTGACTTCAGGATTTTTCTAAAACTTCAGGCTTACCGCCTTTTTTGTGCATGACTCTATGATACTATGCTTATCTTATTAGTGCATTTTGGCAACAGGACTTACTCTTAAGCAGTTATATTCCAGTCACCATTACAGTTCTGCTATGCCTATTTGATGTGAATTACTGTGTCCAAATGCAAGCAGTTCCATGGCTTTGATAAAACCTATCAGTATTTTCTCTGCCTGTCTTACTATTATTCTCACTAGTCTTATTGCCTAGCTTTTCCTGATAGTTTTTTTCTGAACTACTTGTAGTTCCTCCTACCGTTAAAAGGAAGCATTAGGACTACCCATGGTTTGCCCATGACAGTACATGATAAGCAATCTCCCTGTTTGTCTTGACAGTTGAACTTTCTCATCCTGTTTTCTCTCCTTGCCCTGCTCAGAAGGGGGACTCTCATGTGTTTCTCCTCAGTCACACTAGCCTAATTCCTAGACAGGTAGGGAGCTAAGGGCAATCTTCTGAGGGTACCGTTTGAAATAATTCATACCCATGTTAGCTATCCTAAAATATTCCTTAAAATACCACATTTTTAGCTACATTTTGAACAGGATTATCTTTTCTTTGTGGGAAATCTCATTCAGAATAAACCTCTCTAGTCTCTCTTACTGGTTGTTAGAGGCTCCTTTCACTCAGAAATTTAGGTCTACCTTCCTGTGGTGTATTTGCATGCAATAATGGGAAATTAATTTCACATTTTTAGCTGATAAGAGGAGAGACAAGTATTTTGCTTTAAGAGGTGACGACAGTGTTGAGAAGAATGAGATTCTTTAGGATTAAGTGCTGAACTTATTTTTCACATGCTGAGTTAGAGAAATCCACGTTCCTTTTTATCTCCATCCTTGCTTTTGTGCATGCAGGGATAAAACATAACAAGAAAGGTTTTACAGTGTCAGATAATATTAATGGTGAAAAGATAACAAAAAGGAAGATGTTACTGTATAACTTTCATTTACATATGGACCAGACTTGCAGAAAGCAATGCAGGTGCTAGCTCCAGAGAGTACTCAGGAGCTCAGCCTTTACTGGTTGGAACAAGAAAAGTGCATGCATGTTTTTGGATCTCACCTAAGTACCTAAACAAGTGGACAACTTCATAGTGAATAGTGAGAAAATTCACAAGAAGGTGCATCTGAATAATAAAGCTCCAGAGTTTCTCCCCAGATCATTCATGATACAAATACAGATACTCTGGTATTTCCTTGCTCCAATCTGGAAAAAAAAACACTAAGAGTTCATTTTTGGAGAAATCCTGATGTGGGAGAGAACTTAATTCACCTTGGGACCTACACCCTGTAGACATTACAAATGTGAGACAGAGGCCAGGCCTGACTCACAGGCAGAAAAACCAAGGTCAATCAATACAGGTGTAGCAAAAAGCAATTAAATACCTGGTCACTAGCCATGCATCATCTGCTCAGGTGCTTTTGTAGATCTTGGTAGGATTTTTCTGTGTCCTTAGACACTTTTCTAGATTTGGCCTGATCCATAGTTCCTTGTAACCTGCTTTTTTTTTTTTTTTTTTTTTTTTTTAATTTAATAATTTAATAATATATTTAATGTTTGTTTTCAGGATGTAAGGGATAAGATATAAGAGTCTACACACACACACACACAAAAAAAAGTTTGTAATCAACAAAAAGCCTCTGGTTCAAAACTGTGGCAAGAAAGTCTTGAGAAAGCAGAAGGTGACAGAGTTTGGATGCAGATTAGAATTCAGTTGCTGTGTTAGTGCAGCAAAAGAATTCCCTACCTGAGAGCATTGTAAAGTCTGAGAAAAACTTCACCATTATCCAGAAAGGTCACCAAAAGAAACCAATTAGAACTCTGGAAGGAATAAATCTTTAATAATGCCCTCCCTGGAAAGGTCAGAGAGGAACGCTGCATTGGTCTCTTATTCCCCAGAAGTTACCGGAAATATTTTCAGCTGGTGTGAATTGGTATAACTCTGCAAAAAGTACCAAGAATTTACCATTCTCTCTGCCAGCTAAATACAAGCACTGGTTTGCCAAACACAAGAACGTCTTGGCTGCATCTAAATCAAATTAGGTCTCTACTGAAGCAACTGGATTTTCTTGTGCGTATGCCATACATACAAATACGTAATAGTGGAACCATCCTGGAGTACAAAAATTCTCTGTCAAAGAGGATTGAAATTAATTCATGAAATACTTTTTGCATGCCCTAATATGCTGCATGATCTGTAAGGTGCAAAACATTAAAGTCTTCTAAATGAAACATTATTTCTCACCATGCATACCATGCTGAATTTTTGGAAAGTTTAAAACACAAGCTTTAATGCTTCCCTTAAAGTATTTGAACATTCAGTGAGAGAATTCTGTTGACCTCAGAGCAAGAATATTCTCTTTTCAGCCTACAGGGAGCCAAATGGAGAAGGTCAGGGAAATGGAGACATGGTCGATTCTTTCAGGAACAGAGACAAGTCACTCTAGAAGTCTTTTGGTTGCTGAAGAGAATGAAAATGCCAACAGGTAACATAAATCTAGAGAGTGGTAGGAAAATATAATGATAAGGACACAATGAGCAGCATGAGATGAGTAAGAGAGGTGACTTGGAAGCCAATGTAGACCTTTAAACGCAGGAGACTAAACACCAACCAAAAATTCATATTGCGTTCTGAACTTCATTGTGTAACTTGTGTAGGACCAAAAGGGTGTATAACAGAATCAGCATCTCAATGTGTGATAGTACAAAAGTTACAGAGAAGAGAGGTTTCTTGTTATTAGGATCTAGGGAAATATTTAGGTTTGATGGAGTCTACATCAGAAAGATGAAATCATAAAAACTCTTTATCTTCTTATGAAAATTGGGACAGAAGTTCATAAAATGCAGGTGAAGCAGAGAAAAAGAAAAATTATCAGTCTCAAGAAATAAAGACCCATATAAGATGGATGTTGAAAAATAAATAACAAGACCAATACCAGATGTATATATTCCTGTACAAATTTCAGAAAATTAAAAATAAGAAAGATCATAGAATCATAGATTGGTTTGGGTGGGCAGGGACATTAAAGATCATCCAGTTCCATCCCCCCTGCCATGGGGAGGGACATTTCCCACCAGACCAGGTTGCTCAAAGCTGCATCCAACCTGGTGAGCCTTGGTGAGAACCAGGAAAGATGAACTAGATTAGTCTTTTATGAAATGAGAATATTCATGTCCTTGAATAATATCATAGAGTCATAGAATGGTTTTAGTTGGAAGAGACCTTAAAGATCATCTAATTCCAATCCCCCTGCCATGGGCAGGGATGCCACCCACTAGATCAGGCTGGCAAAGGCCCCATCCAGCCTGGCCTTGAACACCTCCAGGGATGGGGCTTCCACAGCTTACATGCATGTACCAGTGCCTCACCACCCTCTGAGTGAAGAATTTTCCCCTAACTTCTAATATAAATCTTCCCTCTTTTAGTTTAAAACCATTCCCCCTTTTTCTGTCATTGTCTGTCCGAGCAAAAAGTTACTCTCCTTTTTTTTTTTTCTTTTTTTTTTCTTTTTTTTTTTTAAATATATCCCCCCTTTAAGAATTGAAATGCTGAAATGCTGAAATAACATTACCACAGAGCCTTCTCTTCTCCAGGCTGAACAGCTGAACTGTCCTCCTCTCTATCCCTTTTAAAAATGGGAGTGATGTTTCCCTTTTTCCAATCACCTCGAACTTCACCTGGCTGCCAGGACTTTTCAAATATGATGGAGAGAATCTTGGCAACTCCACCAGCTGACTCCCTTGGGACCCTGGGATGCATGGCATTGGACCACATAGACTTGTAATATCGAACCTAGTGAGACACTGAACTTCCAGGTTACAAATATTATAGGAATGAAAGGTTATGTTGAAAGAACATCACTATACATTGCAGAAAAACAGCTATTTCAGAAAAAGCTATTGTTAAACTAGCCTTCACGTGAACAATAGCCAGTAAGATTTTGTCCCAGCAAAACCCAACCGATCAAAAAAAACCCCACACCAACAAACAAAAATATCTATATACTTATAGGTATGTCACGTCTGAGGCACCTTCTTAAACCTGCAACAACTGCTATTGTTTTTTTGTTTGTTTGTTTTAAGATCATGGTTAGACCAGGTTATGTATATATGTACATACACACAGAGCATTAGTACTTTTGAACGTTGCAATATACCATAATATGAACTACATTAATTTGTAGTGCAGCTCAGGAAAAGATTCTTCACTAGTCAAGCATATACTTAGCTTTCATGCTTATTACATCGTCAGTCAGCTGATCGCAGTGTAGCAGCAAAGGAAAGAGGCATTTTATCAAAAGTTATCTGCAAAGGGACTTGTCTGAGGAATGATGACACAGCAGATAAACTGTTTACACAGTGGCAGTTTTGTCTATTTGTTTTGCTAGCCGTTTATCAATGTTTTTTATTCGCATGCTAGCCTAGGGAATTAAGGAATGGCTAGTGTGGCATGAAAGAAAAGAGAAAGCCTTCCTTGGGAAACTGCTGTAAAAAAACATTTTTTCTTAAAAAATGTTTTTGAGTTTCTTCTCATGTGGTTATAAAAATGAAAAGCATTCTTTAATCAGGAAAAAGTGTCAGAGATCAGAAGATGCCATTTTCCAGGGAGGTTAGCAGCTCTAATCTGAGCTATGTTACAGTGCCAGCATATAAACTACTGCCAGCACAAAAACTCAGCCACAACATATACTTAGGATGAGGTTGCAATACTGTCTAGCCTGGGCATTCAAAAATCACACCAGTTTTCTTCTCTCACCCCCAGTCTTGAGCTTCATTAAAAATCAGATTAAGTAGCATAAAAATACTTGCAATTTTTTAATGTATTTGGAGACCACAAGGCTTGCATTTTCACTTTCTCCCCCCTGTAATCACAAGAGTAAGAAAATTCCATTATCAACACTGAAATTGAATAATTTTCTCGTGATCAGGAGCTTCTGAAAGTCATGACTTTAAAGAAAAAATCCATATACTCTAAGAATTAGCAAAACTGAAATCTATTAATTAAAACTGAATAGGCCAAAAAGTTCTATGAAGGCAACATACTCCAGGCAAAATTGGAGGAATCTTGCAATATTTATCTAAAAAATATCTCAGGAATAACATTCTGTAATTAACTTACAAGTATATATCATATCTTAGTGTATCTGCTGCTTAACTGTGCATACACACAGGCTATTTTTTCCTTAAATAAGGATTCTTTGACATTGGCAAGGAGTCAGATCAGCATATGACATTAATTAATTAATTAATTAATTAATTAAAACATACTGCTGATGCTCTAGATATGTAAAAACTGTTTTCTGTCTAGAGAATCCAAATATTTCATGTATCTAAAACTTATTGCAACAAGTTTATTCATCTTTTTCTTAAATACTTGGACTCTGTAGCTACCTCGAATAGCACACTAAATATGCTTAGAATTGTTTTCTGGTGATAAGGACATCTGGCACGACCTGACTCAAGTACATTAACACCTCTTAGCCTCCATTGCAGGGTGCCTTGTATCCAAACTGCCTATTGAGAGTGATCCCTGGTGCATGCTAACTCAGTTCCCAGAAAAGCTCAGGTGAGAACTCATCAGGCTGGGACCAAAAGCATGGCAAAGGGACTGCTGTAGCAGCTTACCTATATAGATGATTGAATTCCAGTCCCTGAAGACACTTTCTGGTGCTGTTTAATTTATCAGTATAAATGTAACATCTGTTTGGAGCAAGAAGACTGAATCTTATTGTTGATTCTTTTCTTGTGAAGGTTTGGATTGCTAGAATGAATGGCATCAGATGAACCAGAGCTAAAAGCAACTGGAGCTGCCAAAAAATCCAACTTCCTAAGAATTTGGGGGATTTTCTTTTTTTTTTTTTTTCTTTTTTTTTTTTTTAAATAAAAAATCACTTTGATTCAAACCCTAATATTTAGTTTCTTTGTGCTAGCAAGAAGCATGCAGAAATTCCTTGGATTCTACTTGCTCATGTAGAGCCCTTTTAGAGATAAAGCAGGTCACCAGTCTTGGCCTTCTCTATCTCAAATAAAATTTGTAGTATCAAGCAGTATATTCTGGACTAAATGCTAGGGCATCCATAGAGTCTTAGCCAAGCAATCTGACCTCAAGTAATTCCTCATGACCCTCAATACAAGACAGAGTGGGGTACATTGGGTCATATGCGAAGCTGTGAACTCTGTTTTGCATTACTTGGGGATGATACACTACATATTGAAACAGCAAAATTACTATTTTCTTAAAGTGTTTTCAGTGTGGATGCACTCAAATAGTGTTTGAATAATTGGGATAAATACATGGATTCCAATTTTTTTAAAAAAAAAATTATTATTTTTTTTAACTTTAAAAGAGATTATAACTGAAGTCTGCAAAGGTATGTTGGTGCATAACTTCTTTAGGTGTTAGGCACTTAGTTACTACTTTTTACTACTGGGAACTAAGAGCCAAAATAACAGTTACAGACATAAATCTGTTCCTTAACAACTTGTAACCAACAACTGGCAATCAAACTGACAAATTCAACACAACGTGCATAGCATCAATGGGGTGAAACAGGTCAAAACTGTGATTCTATGAAAAGGAGCACTGTTATCTAGGTGGTAGTAATTTTTTTTTTTTTTTTCACTATCCATATATATATGTGATGACTTGATGTAAATGCCTTGCCTTTGAGACTTCATTTTTAACTGAATTTGTCATTATATTGTTCCCTGTTGGCCTGATATTCAACATATAGAGTTGTTCACAAGCTGCATGTGTTTTAAACATAAGACTCACTGATGTAAAAAGAAATATGCCTTGCTTACTGAATACCCACATTATTCAGGTACAAAATCTTTTTTTGTTGTTGTTTTGTTTTGTTTTTGATTGTCACAGAATTTCCATTCAAACAGGACTGTGCAAATTTGAACTTTCAATGCTATGATGTTTTCCCTGGAAAACTGAGTTGTCCCATGTGGGTCTCAGCCCAGTGTATAAAGCCAGACAAAGTAATTTTATGTACTGTGACTTATTTAATCTCTTTTAATGGTAACATGGTCGTTTATTTTATGTTCCTTCCAAGCCTGTTACATTATGGGTTCTTTTTTCCTTAATATAAGTCAGAGATGTACCTGTTAATGATTCAGCAATGTTTTTGCTACTGCTGCTTCAGAGGAAGTAGAAAGATGTGTTGTTTTTTTTTTTGTTTTGTTTTTTTTTTTAAGAGTATTTTATGAGTATTTGTCAATTCCCTGGGTTGATCAACACTGCTTTGTGTAGGAATTGAGTTGGCCCAATACTTGCGGTCACATTTTTGCAAATATTTAAATACTGAAAGAGGCAAGCAGGAACCCAGTAAAATTTACACACAGGTCAAACTAGATAAAGGACTAGATTCATAGACAGATGAAGATTGATGAAGATTGTGATATTCTTTAAATCTGCATGCTGTATCAGGGAATGCCTAAGACGGTGGGCTATAGGAATTGCTGAAAAGATGAGAATAATTGAAAGACAGTCTGTGCACTGAATTTCATATAAGTAGTTACCTTTGTAGAAGGGACACGGTCCAACAGCCTGCTTGAGTTTTACAGCTAAATAGCCCTGCTAGCTACAGGCACTGTCTCACATGATTTATATTCTCTATGCAATGAGTGAGCTACACTTAAGGTCTGAGAGGTAAATTTGCCCCCTTGTGTTTTATATATTTTTTGCTAATTCTGTTTCTATTCCAAATCAGCTCAAGTCAATTCATACCTTTGGTATTGACAAGACCACCTTTTGCAAAAGGCAGTATCTGTTTCTGGGCACTGTACAAAAACCTGTCCCAGCTAAGCAGTATTAATGCTAAGACTAAGCTGACTGCAAATGTTATTGAACTTTCTAACTTCCAGAAGGTGACTGAAAATAATGTTCATCATTTCCCACAGGTACTAGAGGATATCAAATAAAATTATCAAGTGTCAGTTTAAGAACACACAACACATAGTTAAACTGTGGAACTTATTGTCACAGGATATTCTGGAAGTCAAAAGTTTACGTACACTTGAAAAGCAACTAGACAAATTTATGGAAGAACAATTCATTCAAGGGCTATTAAACACAAAATGTGTCTGAGCCACAGAGTGCTGGAGGCTGGGAGAGTATGCCAGGGAAATATCACTGTATGTAACCCTCATTATTTTTATTACTATGTTTTTCTAGCTGTCTGCTTTTGACCACCTTGATAGAGAAAATATTGGACTGGATCGACTTTTACATTCCCCAGCATGGCCATTCTTACATTCTTCTCCTAGAAAGTGAGAAGAAAGCATCACCTCAGACTAAGCTAAAGGATAGAATAACAATTTAATCATTAATTTCAGTAGCATTTATAAATAGACTCGCTTCCTAAATCAGTTTTCAGCAAACATCTTGTGCCTCATACAAAGAAAAAGATGTTTATTACACCTGTTGTACCTTAAAAGACCTGGATTTTCTCAGAGGTGATTAATTCTCAGTCAAAAACAGAGGGAATTTTTGTGTGTTCTGCAGTCCTTTCTCAACATTTCTACCTGGAGAGTGCAAAATTAGGGAAAATGCTGTGCATGTCTTGGGAATAGTTCAGTCATCTGTGCAGGAACAAGAAGAAAAGGGAAACCATGAAGGGTAAATGGCTCTGAAGTAGAGTACAGAGATGAGGGTCAACAGGCTTAAAGGTCTAGAGGGCAGGACATATGAGGACTGGCTGAGGTCTCTTGCTTTGTTCAGCACAGAGCAGAGCAGGCTGAGCCTGCAGCTCCCTCACGAGGGGAGTGGAGGGGCAGGTCTTGAACTCTGCTCTCTGGGGACCAGCGATACGACTCAAAGGAACCATCTCTAGCCATGCTAAGAGCTGTCATGGCTGTGGTGTAAATCCATGGGCACCAATGGCCTGGTTCTTGTCAGGGCTGAATTTGGCCTAGTGCTCTCTTGTACAGAGTTAGGCACATGCCATCCATCCTTTCCTGACTGGGGCTCCATCTCCTACTTGCTATTTTCTTTTATAGTTGCTAGATTTATTTGTTAATTATTATTTAAATTGTGGGAATTGTTTAGAAATAGCTTGTTTTCTTTTTATAGCTCATTAAAGTTAAACTTATGGAAGCAGTATACAGCAGCAATGATAAACAGACTTTAACTGCCATTTCCTAAGATGGTTCCTTTAATGGGCTCATAAATACAGTTGCTGGTTGTTTATTCTTTCATTACTGGGATCTATGGTTTAACGAAAAACCTCTGGAGAATCTGCAAATATCTACATTTACATTTGTAATGGTTATGGAAAACTTGGGTGTAGATTAACTGCAGGCCAATGTTCCTCAAGCCTGAGTCCATAGTGCCACATCATGTCTTGATCTTGGAAGTGCAAATGGAGACAACATAACTCTTCCTCCTTGCATTGCCATGAGGAAATCAGTCTGGAAGCAGGGAGCAGAACAAATCAGGCAGGGGTTTGTTAGGCTCCTTGAGACTGATATGATGAGTGGAATCTGAGGCTCCATCAAGTGCAAAGTCATCCTCATTTCTAGCTGTTAAATCATTTTAAAAGAAGATAAATAACTTACTGTTAATTTTCATGAATACAGTTCTTTGCATTAATATTAATGAGTACACTATCGTAATATGACATTTCCTTGTAAGCAGGATGACACCTACTGTTTACCATCAAATACCATGTTAATGAGAGGTGTGATCCATTTCACTGTGAAGGAGAAGCAAATTTTCCCATTTCTGTGTGAATGAGAGGGGAACTTCCAGGGAAGACATTGATATGTTAAGCTGTGGGACGTGCTATAGGGGAAAAACTTAAGAAGTCCTTTTTTAATATTGCTTTACACCCTTTAAAGCTGAGTTCACATTGCTGTCCTTTAGGGTAAATAAAAGAATTAAGGAAAGGTGAAGAGAAGGTTAAAATGTTTGTCTGGTTGCTTCTTTTTTAATTTAAGCTTTTGGTGTGCAGGCACTTGCACACCAAGTATCATGGTTATGTATATATGCATCTGTAGAGCCCAGTAGCACGAAGCCTGCACCCGCCCTGTGCCTTGAAATTCTCTAGCTATGAAAGCAAAAGTACATCACATAATAAGATAATCACTCTTTTTTTTTTTTTTTTTTTCAATTTACATTCATTCCACCATTTCCATTTTCCTTTGTGGCCCCTGGCCCCTAGTCTTCATTTTGATGAAGATCTTTTGCAAGAACTTGCAGAGCACAATAAAGTTTTGATATGAAATTCTGCCTTGCTTCCAAAGAGACTAGTGTCTCATTTGTCTTCTGAGAATGAAAGCAAAGCTGTAGGCTCTCATGTTGCTTGTTTATTGAGTACTTCCAAAGGTCTCCACCAGTGACATCTCTTCCATACAGTTCCTCACATTCTCTGTGTGTGATTACATTCATAGTAAGTGCAATGCATGGGATCCTATATTCCCTAATCACAGGAGTTTCCTGGAATACAATGTTAAATTTCCACAAGTATGGTTATTTTAAGCTTTAAGCCCTCACAACAGCTAAACCAGGATAATTATACAGAAGTAATTAAGACATTCTGCACACTGTGAATCTCATTGAGTAGCTTGTTTTCACTGTGAGTGTTTTCTTCTGGTGGAAACTTTTCTTGTTCTCTCTCCCTCTGCTTTATTTATTTATTTATTTATTTATTTTTCATTCTGCAAACTGTTTTATATACTCATTTTTAGAAATCTACTTGCAAATATATTCATATGCATCTGTTAGTGCAATTTACTTGTAATAAGTACTCAGTATATATGGCATGCAACACTATTTTTGTCTGGAGTATTTTATGGATTCTTTCTTTTTCTGGTGTTGAAGTAAATATGTGAAATGCTGTAAAATCTGCAGCACCAGCAGAACATCATATAGTAAAGAGACAAATGTCATTGACTTCTGGATGGTTTGTACTGAAGTTTTCTAACTGGTCTCCAGACACTTAAGCTAAAAAATGCTATCATTGACTTGCACGATTCTGTGACAGATCTGAGAGAGAGCTCCAAGCTACAGACTTTCCATCAGCACATTCTTTTTAACCTCAGCTGTAAGTTCCCTGTCTCTCTTCTTTTAATAGTTATATTATCTGGTTTTAAAAGTCAGCTAATGAGTTTAATTTAGCAAAGCTCATTCTTTCCACAGCAGAGGATGCCATAGAATCAGATAATGATGAAAATACTGCTTCCAGGATTAATAACAATATTGCCTCAGTCCAGACATGAGGCTTAATACCTTTTTGCTGGCTTCTTTTTTGTATTGTTGAAGCTCAAGGCATGGAAGTAATGGGAAATATTGGCGAGAAAAACAATGGCAAGCAGCTGGGTTCTGTGTACAAAACACAATGCCAAAATCTCATGTCTTACTATATGAAAGCTCTGACAGCTGCTAGGACCAACTGCTTTGCTACCAGAGCCACGCAGGGTAAACAACAGCTAACAGTACTATTTAAAGCTATTGAAAGTATTTTAATTCCCAGATTATCTATGAAAGGCATCAACAATGTATTTTGGGAGCCATCCGACTCACTTGGGCTATTTCATCATTAAAGGGGAGAAAGACCATTAGTGCTCAGGAGGCTTTTCCCACATTTATTTAAATATGTTGTTTCCACAGCAGATCACAAATCATTAAGCACTTTAGAAGAGTTCTGCCGGATGAATAGGCAAAGGTTTGGAGAACAAGAGATACAGGTTTGTACTCCAATCTCTTTTGACCTGCTGGACTACCTGGATAAATCTTTCACTTCTCTTCTGCTCTATTTCATTTCTACCTATTGGTATTGAGATGTCTTCATGCAAAGGAATGGACTCATTGTGTGTTTGAAAAGTTTCAGATGAAACAGATCTTCAACTGTGACTTGGCTTCTAGAAGCTACTTTCATTTAAATAATAACAACTTCAAACCAGCAATAATTCCATTCCTATGGAATAGACTGAAAGTGCAAGGAAACACAGGAAATCTTTCCACTCTTTGCCCACATCCAGGGGATGCTGTGGGAAGACCCCTGTGGCTCCTAGATTGCCCCAGCATAAAGGAAGGACTGAAAAAATAATGTCAACTCTTTACCCTGGTTACTTGCGCCAGAGTTCTGGCTATAGGTAATGTGTGAAGGCAGCCTTTGCATGCTCCAAGGAAAGGGCCATAAGCAGTGTTTCTCTGGAAAATGACAAACTTTGTAGTGATCCCTTAGGAGTGACTCCATTGCTGACCACACATATAACAACTCTGAGGATTTGGGTATTGGTGTTCCCCCATTTTGCAGAAAGTCTGGATATCTGTAAGTGTGTTTGAAGAGGAATTTTTTAACCTAGGAGTCTCAATCACAGGAAAAAACATAATTTTCAGAATACTTTTTTTTTTTTTTTTGTGTTTATGTTATGGCTGTAGGATAATGCTTTGTCAAATGAGCCTTTGTGGCTATAGGGGTAATATTTTAAAGTTTGCAGGCAGCAGCCTGGACTGAGACCAGGCTAAATTCATGGTACATTCTTCCCTGTCTGTTCCAAGGAGATGCCATACTATGTTTTTGTCTGTGTGCCTTTTGGCTATCTGTTAATTAACTCACACCATCCCAGAGATGCCTCGGAAGGCAGCCTTTCAGTACTTGAAAGGAGCTTATAAAAAAAGATGGAGAGCAATTTTTTGCTTGGGTAGGCAGTGAAAAGACAAGGGGGGATGGTTTTAAACTGAAAGATGGGAGATTTAGATTAGAGGTTAGGAGGAAATTCTTCACTCAGAGGGTGGTGAGGCACTGGAAGAGGTTGCCCAGAGAAGCTGTGGATGCACCATCCCTGAAGGTGTTCAAGGACAGGTTGCATGAGGCCTTTGCCAACCTGATCTAGTGGGTGGCATCCCTGCCTATGGTGGGGGGGGTTTGAACTGGATGGGTTTTAAGGTCCCTTCCAATCAAAGCCATTCTACGATTCTATGATTTTCATTCTATGATTCTATGAATGCAAGGCATCTAGCCCACCTTTACAACATCTAATTCATATATTCAGCGCCATAGCAGTGATGCACTTTCCAGCCATGAGAGCATTCAGCAATGGTCAGATGGGTAAGCTCTGCAAAATAAAAAAATTGTTGCACAGTGCTTGGATAAAGTCAGGCTAACAGATGTCATCATTACTGATGATCAAGAAAATTGAACCAGCATTCAAGCATCTGTGTGAGGGTGGCATTACTTGCCACAGAGAAAGAGAATTACCTATCCATCAGTGGGGAATATTAATCCAAAGACTATCTCCTTAGATGTAATTTGCATACATATCAATTTAGAAAGGGCAAAGGAGAAAGACTGTTTTATTAGCAATAGGCTGAGTGGTATTAATCTGAGAGCTGCAGAGAATTCTAAAACACAGAGCCTTGTTATGTCAGAAAGAAACATAATCATCTGAAAGGTTATTTGCTGAAGAGAAAGATTTGTCTTTTAAGTGTCCTACATCTGTAAATAATCTAACTGGAATTTCATCCTAACAGATTATGAGGTATTTCTTTATCAGGATGTTCATTTTAAGATGGATCTTTTGTAAAACAACAAGAGTTGATATGTTTATTTAAACCTCAGTCTCTCAATTCCTGGTTTCAGTTCAGTCTTTTTATGCCCCATTTAAAAAGACCTTTAGTATGTTAGACTTTGTTTATCCCAAACAGTTTAGAAATATTCTGAAAATAATGAGCTAGATATCCAAATACCTTTGCTTGTAGGGGGCATATAAAGCTTACATCACCTAATCATCATAGCTTTTCTGGATTTCAGTACGGCTTTTGATACTGTATTCTTCTGGATT
Organism: Stictonetta naevosa; assembly: GCA_011074415.1. Taxonomy (NCBI): domain Eukaryota; kingdom Metazoa; phylum Chordata; class Aves; order Anseriformes; family Anatidae; genus Stictonetta; species Stictonetta naevosa. Next base: position 196,304,902 of record CM021697.1, on the reverse strand, counting down.
CTTCACAGTATTCTTCTGGATGAATTGTCCATCTGTAAGATCACAGAATCACAGAATCATCTAGGTTGGAAGAGACCTCCAAGATCACCTAGTCCAACCTCTGACCTAACACTAACAAGTCCTCCACTAAACCATATCACTAAGCTCTACATCTAAATGTCTTTTAAAGACCTCCAGGGATGGTGACTCAACCACTTCCCTAGGCAGACTATTCCAATGCCTAACAACCCTTTCAGTGAAGTTCTTCCTAATATCTAACCTAAAGATAAGCAGGTTCACTCTATGTTTGGTGATAAACTGGCTTGACAGTAGACCTGAAAGGGTGGTTGTGAATGGGGCTACATCTGGCTGGTGGCCAGTCACCAGTGGTGTTCCCCAGGGCTCAATTCCAGGGCCAGTCCTTTTCACCATTTTTATTGGTGATCTGGATGCAGATGTGGAATGCGCCCTCAGCAAATTGTTGGTGATACTAAACTGGGAGGTGCTGTTGACTCCCTGGAGTGATGGGAGGCCTTGCAGAGGGACCTAAATACATTTGAACACTGGGCAATCTTTAACACAATGAAGTTCAACAAAGGATGGGTTCTGCTGGGTTCAAAGCTCGGTTCCGATGGATTCAAAGCTGGGTTCTGCACCTGGGATGGAGCAATGCTGGACACAGGAACAAACTGGGAGATAAGTGGCTGGAGAGTAGATCAGCAGAAAGGGGTCTGGGGGTGCTAGTGACAGCAGGCTCACCATGAGCCTAGAACAACTATTCTATTCTGAAGGCTGGCCTGAGGTGGTATGTATCACCCAAGCTAAACCTCTTTTAGGTACTGTCTTTCTCTGTGTTGTGTGGTGCCATGCAGAAATGTCTCAAGTAGTTTACATGAGCTGCCCTTGGTATCTGAGGTGGAATAGCAGTTTTTGCAGAATTCTTCATGAGAACTATTCATCCACTAATGGTCTTTTGGACAGCTCCATAAACTTGAAAGAATGAGGAGAACATTGTCTTCAGCTTCAACTCTTATTTACTCATGTCTTCCTATTATTCTGACTTATCCCCAAGTTACACCCTGTAGGTGAAATTTAACTGAAGAGGCAATCATATTTGCCTGAAGTAAAACTTGAATGGTATCTAGTATATACAATATCTAGTATTAACAGGCAAATGCTAGAGGATGGAGAACCTACCACTGTTTCCGGTAGTCAGTCTTGCTATTAAAAAAAAAAAAAAAAAAAAGTGACTAATCATTAATATGACTATCTGACCTAATCTTCCAGATACATCAGAAAGCTTTTTAGTGACTGACACCTTGATCAGTCTCTTAAAATACTGACAAGATATCACTCCTTATGTTACGAAGCTTTTCTGTGTCCCTCTTCTCTACCTAGTATAAATTTATCTGATCTGTTAATGTAGGTGGAGAAAGGAACCACTCGTTTTCTCTTACAGGAGCCTATCATGGTAACATCAGTTCTCTCTCCTACTGATTCCTTCTTTGTTTATGCATACAAGGAAACGTTCCCCTTTTTACCCTCAAACTTCTAGGAATTCATGGAGACCTGACTTTGCACCCCATCCTATCAACCCTCTCCAAGTCACTGTTTTCCTTTTAGAGATATATTAATTTGTAGGTATGGTTCACATAATACAAACCAAGTAGAATCCTTTTAGAAACACTAAAACGCATGATGATGTTTTTCACTGTCTCTCTCTTGGAGATCGGTAAGCCTGTTCTTAAATCATTTAATATGTGCACCACTAATAATGTGCACAGTTTTTTTTTTTTTTATCTGAAAATCATATGGTGCTTAGTAAAATGTTTAAATAAATATATTATCAACTGCATATACATGATTAAGTCACATAAGAAAATCATTTTAGTTTCATGAGCTATTCTTATAAAAGTATATTGAGTGTTATTAATTTTATTTCTAACTTTAACTTTCATTAATTGAATCCCATATCAACTTTGGGATTTCTCTGCTGGAGAGTAATATCAGATTAACAGTCCCATAGTTACCTAGATAATCCTTTTTGACTCACTGAATATCATTGAGAATTAAACCTTGCTCCATACTAATGTGTTTCAAGATTTATTTTTAGCAACCATCAGAATTCTGGGGATCTTGAAAATTTCTTTCAGGACTTCTGGTTGCTTCAGATTTAAGTTACTTGAAAATTTGGATTTTCAAGTATTTAGCCAGCTGATTCCCCAGATTTCTTGAAAGCTGTCACATTCTCTGCCCAACATGACATCTAGCTCCCTTGGCTGATGAGCGGCTTTTCTTACCTCCACCTGGCAGACTGCTCTCAGGTGACCTTTCTATTTGGCTGTCTGCCTAAAAGCCTTGGTGGGAAGCCAACTAGTGGGTGAGCCAAGCAGCTGCCTTGCAGGTGGGACTAGTGTAAGTTCCTTGAATGATTTCCTAAAGAACCAGCTAACTGGAAACATTCTATTTTGCAGGAGAGTAAGTTTGTAACACAGAATTAAATGCCATGAATTTCTCACCAAATATAAATTCTTTTTTTCTGGTCAGATCATGACATGTTCTTCATATGCAAAACAAAAAACAAACAAACAAACCAACAAACCCCCCCCCCCCCCAAAAAAAAAAAAAAAAAAAAGTCTTTCCAAGCTTTTCTTTCACATGGAAATTATAAAACAGTAAGCAGAAAAACTTCAGAAAGGAAAGTGTCTGCTATTATGATCCCTCAGTACATGCTTTAAGATGTCGGATCTAGGGGGTCAGAATCCTGTCATTTGACTTGGAGCATTATTTCACACATTTCTTGAAACTGTATCTTTATAATAGTCAATCTGTTAGGGGGAGGAAAAGAGAGAGGGAGGGAGGGAAAGGAGGTGGGAAAGAGAGATAGAGATGACATTCAGGCAGTTTCTCTTCTGCCTCCTAAATCCACTAGTAATAAATAGAAGGAAATACTGGATTTCTGTAGGCAGCAATCTTTAGATACAACTGAAAGAACAAACACAACAAATAGGAGTCAGCTTAAATGCCTAGTTTTCAATATTTAGGGTTTAACCTGTATTAACCACTTGGAATTTCCTTTAAAAATCTTAAATAAATCCTGATCAGTTTCAGTCTGGTTCTGCATATCACTTCTGGTCTGCTGGAACTTTTTTAAAAAAATGAAGCTCTAGTGTTTTTTATCTGAATACATATTCATGTGTTTTATAAAGGAAAGAAACATCATTAAATGTATTTTGCAGAATAGGAAGTGGCTAGAGATGAAATGAAATGATGCATGGACAGCACAACAATAAACTCGGTACTGTTGAACTGGGAGTTATGATTGCAAACTGTGTACATAGTTTTGACCCATCCCAAAGAATCTGTGAGGAGTGTCCTGGCAGAGGACAAAGCTCTGAGGCTTACCTGAGGAAAGTTGTTGTGTTTTACTTTGTTCTGTTTGATGGGGAGAGAAAATCTACACCCCAGAGAGTCAGCTCAACATTTCTGTTTACTGGCTGAACATCAAGATGAAAGATTTCCCTGCTGTGCATTCATCTCTGATTGCAAGACTGGTCTAGAAGACAAGAACAAAACAAAGGGCAAAGTAAATGGCCCAGATGAGGGCTGCTAGGGGAAGTCAGATACCAAAAAAAATAATATCAATAATGATGCCAAAAGAGGAACAGAGAATGAAAGACCAGCTGAGCACAGATGAGGAATAAAAGAAAATAGGAAAATGGAAAAGAGATAATGACTAGAAGAAAGACAAATACTGGGATGTATTGAAAATACTTCCCAAGCAGTGCTTAAATTCACACCATTGTTTTGAAGAACAGTTTGTTTGGACCAGGTGCTCAGAAACTTGCTTTAGGTACACCTACTAATGTGGATAGATCTACACAGATACATGGAATGAATTTAGCCTCAGTGTACAGTCACTACTATTTCTGTCCTTTGGAAAAATGTCACAATTTTTTATTTGTCTCATGCCAGTTGCAAATCTTAGATCTGCAGCCTGTTCTATACCTTGAGGACAAAAACACACTTGAAAGTTGCCCTAAGCATGTTATGCACTCACTTTCTGTCTGTACTCTTGCCATGACTGTAAACCTTACTGAGAGGGTTACTCATGGTAACAGGTAAAACAGCTCAGGCTTCCTGTGCATGCAGGAGACTATCTCTCTAGCAATAGGGATCCCAGGCTCTTAGAGTCTTCCCCACCAAAGAACTCCAAGAGATCATCTTATGCCTGCTCTTGAATGTACATTTCCATTTAAACATTGGGGTGGAAAATAAGAATGGGCTTTGATCCAAGTCCAGCATACGGACTTGGGTATATGGGCTTAGGTCAGTGATTAAAAACCCAAGTTCTTAGTCTTTTTTGTGCCTGTCTTAGCAGGTTTGTCTTCTCCTGAGCTGCATGTTTTTTTTTTTTTGTTGTTGTTTTTTTTTTTGGACAGAAAGCTTTTCCTGTAATGTGAAATGCAGTAAGACTTGCAGGTACAACTGGCCTGATACTCCCTCGTCTTTGATGCTATCCTCCAGAAAACAGCTACACTGTTGATTTAGCCAGTGATGCAGTATCTGCCTCAGATTTGCTTCTTCCCTGTTTGTTTGATAAATTGGCACTTCCAGCATCCTTCTCCCTTTGGCGGTCCAAAGCCCCAGTGAATTTTATCACTTTCATTCTTGCTAATTCCATGCTGAATGTAACCAATATTTGTGTGGTTGTTTCTGATACTGTGAAGCTTAACTGAGCAGCTACATGAATTTTCTTTGTTAGTCGGCCCCATGGTAAGTGTCCAGCATGTAGTAAGCATTGTTGCTTGGCTAACATAGACATGAGCTATGTGCAATTCTCCACATATAGAGTCTCATCCTAATTGTGCTGGATGATAAAGATCTGGTGTTTTAGTTTGGTTGTTATTGTTTTTTATTGCTGCTCTTCACATCATAATTTAATGTACTGATGCACATTAAATTTGCCTTCCTTTATAAAATACACAAATATGTATTCAGATAAAAGACACCATTTTTTAACAAGTTCTAGAATAATTTAGCTGCTGAAGCATTTCATTTCATGACTTCTATGCTTTATGTATTTGTGTGTGTGTGCATGTGTTTATGGTGCAGTTCTTGTCTTAGTGTTATTGACCCTGAATATCTTTGTTTTTAACATTTGGTTTATTCATTTTAATATTTACCAGGGAGGTAGGGCAGAGTGGCAGGGAAGAGGAAACCCTGGCAATAATAATGACCCTGTTTCGGAGAATTTGTTTATGTGGCAGTAAGTAAAGCTGTGCACTGAGCATATTTTCTGTAAGCATATTCTCAGTTTTCAGTGATGTTCCTCGTACCCTTAGTGAGGGAGAGGATAAACAGTAGGTCCAAATATCAGATTAATTTGAATGCTAAATGGATGTTCACTGGCACTCAGTCAATATGGTGTATTTATGCAAATATAACTGAGGTGTCTCAGCCTTCTGCTGTCCAACAGCAAAACAGCTTCTGCAGTGAGCCAAGGGCAGATGATCGCACAATCACAGACTCATGGGATAACTACAGTTGGAAGGGGACTCCAGTTAAGTCCCCCTGCTCAAAGCAAGGCCAGTTAAAGAAGTTTGCTCACGTCCTTTTCGAATTAGTTTGAATATCTCCAGGGATGGACATTTCACAGTCTCTTTGGGCCCTTTTAAAAAATGTGACCATCCTCGTGGTGATTTTTTTTTTTTTTTTTCCTAATAGCTAATCAGAGTTTCTGGTGTTTCAGCTTGTGTTCATTGCCTTTAGTGCTATTGCCGTGCTGCTCTGAGAAGAGTTTTGCTCCATCTCTTTGGCTCCACCTCCCTAAGTTTTCCTTTGCACTTCAATTGCTCAAGCCCACTGACCATCTTCATGGCCCTGTGCTGGGCTTTCTGGCCTTGTATTTTCAGGTCAATTGGCTTCGGTGTTCCTGGGCACCTCCAATTAACTGCTGCAGACATGGAGAGTGATTCAGCAGCTTAAAATGAGGCTAATGTCATCACAAAGCTCCAGGTTAATAGGTAGTATGTGACAAAATTATTCAGAGAAAAAGAAAATCCTTGAATGATGGGAACTATGTTATATTTATATGTCTGTGCCCCTTGCCTGAAGCATGAACTGGGAAGGAGAGCATGGACTGCTAATCCCATGTGGGAGGGGTAGGAATGAACTTGTAGCCATCAAAACCTGGTAGTTTCAATCACTGTTTGAAGATGGCATTATTAATCTGTTGCAACCTTGGGTGAGTTCTAAATAAAATGCTTTTTACCCAAATAATTCACAGACATGTCTCTTTTCTGCATTTTGTTCTGGGTAGGGCAACTCAAATGGGATGGTGAATGGAAAACCAAAGTTCTCTCCTTTTTCTCAATCTCTCTTCAAAGGAAGCCTATCAACCTGCTCCAGTGCACATGTACTCTTGCTTATATTTTCTATTTTTTTCTCTGTTTTCTCCCTGCTGTGGTTTAGTTGAGAAAAAAACTTAACAAATGTGATTTCAAACAGAACAGAAATTATGCTCTGGCTAAAAACTCCCCAGAGAAACACAAAGCATTAAGGTAAACACACATCTGCTTTTGAATAAAGCCAAATCCTCCAAGCAATGTTGAAAGATATTGTCAAAGTTATTAGTGTACTAACAATGAAGTCAGGTAACAAATTGGATTTTTAAGGAAAATAGGTAGAAAAAGTGGCTTTTGAAAATTTGAACATAATTCTTCCTTCTAAAATGTTCAAATTTACATGGCACAAATTTATGAGACTTTAAATGTATGATGGAAACAGACATTGAAAACAAAGATTTATTTCCATCTGAGTAAGTTTTAAACCCTACATTACTTACCTCTTGTAAAATATCCCAGGTGGAAGGCCAGGAAAGTTTGAAGTTTTGCCTTTTGGGTAAAAAGCAGTAACTACTGCTTAAGCAGAAAGGATCGTTATTCTACACAATGGTATTATGGTAGCACTCAGTCCCTCTGTGCTAAATACTGTATATGTATACCATTAAAGACAACCCCCTTCTCAAAAAAATGACAATCAAAAAACCCAAGGCAGATAAAGTATCAGAGAAACATCACAGTGTCTACAGTTTGTAGAACAGAGACTTTGATGTACAGAGAAACTCCACGGCTCTCAAAGGAGATCCAGATCAAGGTAGGAATGAATTAAAGAAGCAGTTCTCACTTCAGTGCCCTTAGAAGTTCAGTGTCACTGCTAGGACCACTTGCTTAATAGTGAACATTATAGTCACCTTCCTGGTGTGTTTTGTCCACCCATATCACCTGCTGTACCAGATATGGTCAGGTTGCTCTTTCAGTGGACATGGAAACTAGTTTAGCAGTCCTATGTTCAAAGTCTTGTCAGATTTTAACATTTAGGTGGGAAAGATGCATGCTTTCTCAGCATCCAGTTTCCCTTCCCAGGCTCAGCACTGAGCCCAGACTTAAAGATGAGTTTCTCGGTATCATTTTAAGGGTTCCCAGTGAATAGTCATTGAAACAAATCAAATGACAATGAAAACTGAAGAGCTGGTCTATCTGCACACAAAGACAATAGTAGTTGTTGGCAGGGTGAGCTCAAGGAAACAAGGGGTCACAGCTCCTGAAGACATGCTTGGAGGTTATGAGTAAAAGACCACTTACGTAGCTTGTTTATGAGTTGCCACCATGATGTGCCAAAGAGGCCTCTGGGGTGCCAGTTTTATGCCAAATTTATCCTGCTAATGATCAGCTTGTGGAGTTCTGCTGCATTTGCTACATCACAAATAACAGCGAAGAGATGTCAATACTGGAGTAAAAAGGGAATGTTTTTCACATGCTCTCTGTTCTGTTCTCAGCTTCAACACTGTAAAGCAGGAGGTACTTAAATAGCAACAAATAAGTATAAATAAACTGAGTAGCATG
>CM021697.1:196212573-196296916 GCA_011074415.1 Stictonetta naevosa | reverse complement strand
TCAGCTTGGCACATGACTGATCTATCCAGCATGACAAAAAGCTAAAATAAATCACATTTAAATCGTTAAATGTTTAAGTGTTAAATCCACCAAGAGACCTTGGTGTTATGGAATATGCTCTCTGTATCTGTAGTTGTCCAGTGGGCTTGGATTAAATATTTACAGTCTCTATAGCATGTTTGAGGACAGAGACCACTTAAGAAATGAAACCTAAGCATGTAACAGAAGAGTAGTCTAGCAACATTCGTATACTTGAACAAAGGCTCTCCTGAGCTTTCTTTAAGCTGAAAATATTGTACTCAGCTGAGAGGAGGAGACTTGAATTTGGCCTGCACTGGGACCTGTGTTATATACTGTGTCTAGGTGAATGCTTCTATACAAGGATGTGGAGGTTCTTAGTTCAATAAGTACTTTGTATTTCAGAAAATTTGCACCGAAAAGAATGAGAAAACCTTTCACCCGCTTAGTCTGCAGCTGAACACTGAATTGCAAATTTCCTTAGGCGCATTATTTTCTTGGACCTGGGCCTGACTCATTCTAGGTGACTGCAGACTGACTCTAGATTAAAAAGAAATACATATTTTGCTCATGTGTGTGCAGCACTTGGTGTCAGTGAGCAGGAATAGTAAAGCAGTCTTTGCAGATTAATAGTGCAGAGAAAGGCCTAATCAGTTATTTGAACAACGCTTTGGTTTGAGATTTTGTTTTTGATGTGCTCAGCATCATGAAGAGTTAAGGAGTGACCATTTTCAGAGATTGCTCAAAAGGAAACCTGAGATACATATGGATGCTTTAGGCACTTCAAGGGTTAAGTTGGAAGCCAATGAATGTTTGGGAATCTTCCTTTTGGACTTCTGTGCACTAGGTGGAGTAACCACATGGTTAAGTCTCCTTATCCATTTAATATGGGCACAGAAAAAAACAAATTGCCCAAGAAAGCCACTGTTTGTGCTATTCATCTTGGACTTAGAAGGGCCCCCACGGGAAATGCCAATGCTGTTAAATAGAGGAGGTCAGTGATTGATCAAACCCAAATAGTACAGAGGGGCTCACATCAAATCTGCTGAACAGATCCATCTTAGAGGGCATTAGTCAGAGTGGTCCAAAACAGAGACATGGAGTGAGATGATTATTTAAGCCCTGTGGTGAGTCAGGGTCCAATGCTCTATCTCCTTCCCTGGCTCTCTTTATTTAAGGGGTGATTACATAGCCTTATGGAAACATGCTTGGAAATGTTTGTAGTCAGAGATGCCAGCATTCACAGAAAGATCTGAGCAAATAAACTCCCCTGGCTTCAGAAAAAGTATGGCTTCATGAAAGCTGCCTCTTGGAAATGGTAACCCTCTCTGCTCAGCAACTGTTTGGAAAACTGAGTTAGACTGAGACAAACTCATTCCAGGAATGTTTCAGCAGTTTTGTAATACAGATGGTTGTGTTCCAATGCTTAGACTGTGCCCTGGACAGACTTTTATAGTCTCAGCCTTAATGACCAATGCAATGTCACGGTGTCTCCAGATCTGGAGCCTGACTGTGTCTCAGCTCCATAACAGCAGACCAGCTTGCTTTTCTTGTTCACGTGCATCCATAAGAACATCCAGATTTTCTTCCCAAGGTACCCTAAAGAAAACCACCCCATCCACCAATATGGATGTCCAGGACACTAGGCTGTGAGCTCTGTGGATCACCTCCTTACAAAGAGTCAACATAAGAAGGACTTGGAGAGGGGGACTCTGCCAACTAAGTTTCTTCCCCTTTGCAATGCACTAGGACACAACCTGCAAAAAACAGAGCTTAAACCTGGGCTTAAATGTACCCACATCGTACACAGAAAGTATGAGCTGAAATAGGGAAAAGAACCCAGAAACCCTATTTTCTCATCTTAGTACCTAAACATTGAACCATATCCTTCAGATAGTGTTAATTCTTCCTGTACCTCCCCACGCAGTGCAGATTTATTAGAGCTATAGGACAGCCTTTCTGCTACATGCAATTTGGGGGGCAAGAGCTGCCCTCCAAGGCCATCTGCAAACTGCTGAAATTAAATAAGGTTAATCCGTTTATAAAAAAGTGAAATGGAAACATGTTCCGTGATATGAAGCAAGTGAGCTTTGAGAACTTGAGCTTTGCTTTTACCTAGAAGAAATAAATTCAGCAAAAACTCAAATCCCATTTCCATATATATTGCTGGTCTTATCAGTGTTTTGTCTAAAATGTTAAAGTAATCTTAATTATCTGAACTACAATCAAAAATAAAAGTCAGCACTGTGCTCTGTCTTATTAAAATTCAGGGTTGGGATAATGTTACTTTGGAAAAACCTCTTGTGTATGCCATAAATTAAACTTCGAAGATTCAAATAAATTACTTTCCTAGCCAAATTATTTTCTCATGTGCAAAACAGGAACATTGGAAAACTTTCCTTATAATGGGTACATTTGGAACTGATTTCTGAAAAGCAGTAATTAATACAAATGAATATACATAGATTTTTCAAAAATATTATCTATGAATTGATGCATGTGGTTCAGAATGCAAAAATAATTCTAAGCCTCCACTGATTGATTTTGAACACTTCATTCAGCTGTACACATACATCAGTTTCTCTGTGATGAAAATAGCTATTGCAGTAAAATGTGAACTTGCAAGGTTAATAAGTATACTGAACCAAACTCTTTCTGTCATTCCCCCTGGTGAGTTGGCAAATGTTGTAAAATTTCTCCCAACATACTTCTTCATTCCTAAGAATTTTGATTTTGGCTGTTCCAGTGTTTCAAGTGCAGAAGGTAGACATACACCTGGTAATACACCTGCTCTCGATTTATACATTGCTTTTATCCCTATATGAGTAGTACATGCTTATATTCATGAATTTGCATGACAAGCAAGGCTTCATAGCCTACTTTATGTACGCACAAAAGATGAGAGGTAGTCCTTGTGTTTAAGTTTCCCAATAAGCATTAAGGTGAGAGAAAGGAAATATCTGTATTTTCTTTCTGTAGACATAGATCTCTGCTTGCAGCAGAGGCAGGAATCAAGCCCAGATCACAAATCTAGTCCTTCATCCCAGGATTACACTTCCATCCTCTCTCTATGCATGGGTCATATTTCCATATTTCATTACATTAATTATTGCTTCCCACAGTAGCATGATGATTATCCTGTCAGTTAAATTCCAGGTTTATATCATCTGCAATGAAATTAAAATGCCTACACTCTTGACAATAGATTGTTGTATTTACATTACCATTCTGATATCCAGCTGCACCTGGATCAAATGAAACCCTATTTAAATTGAATGACAATATTTTCTTAAGACCTATGAGACTATTACTAGGGACTTTAAATGAGTCAATCCAGTTTCTTCTATAATTCTGTAATGGCAAACTGCTTTCCAAAGGTTTCCCGTCATTTTTCACTCATTTAGAAAGGCAAAGCTGATGGAAGAATAAGTTACAGATGAACATTAATTAGGGGGAAGCAGCAGGGCTATGTAAACTATGAAGGAGGTACTTTTTACTAAGTTACAGATTGATTCTTTTTGTAATTGAATTCCATTTTCAGTAAAGATTTTTTTTTTTTTTTTTTTTTTTTTTTAAATAAGATAGGTAGAGAGGAGATAAGCATCTGGTAAAATACCGTACCTTCTGTTTCAGATTCTTTTTAGTTGGTTGTCTAGAATGACACGACTCAGATTAAGAAAAAAGAAAAAATAACAGAAAAAATAGGTCAAGGGTTCTCAGTACCAATTAATTTAGCATTCAAAAAAGAATAGGGATGGTTAAACTTCATAGCACATTGAAGCAGTTTGGATATGTGAATAAAATACTGTCTTAGAAAGATAATAAGAATAATAGTATTTCACATTTTCCTTTCAACCTCTTTATGCTATAGTTCCAAATTGGCCCTTACAGACATCAGATATGTAAAACTCTTAAGCTTTCATGGTTCTGTCAGGCTATCTCAATTAATATATTTTCTGTTTTTCAGCAGCTAAGAAACACCACTCTGCAATGTTCTGCAATTATTTTTATCCGTTTCCTTTACCGAGGGCTCTGTGCACCTGTCATATGTGGTATTACTCCCCACTGTTAAACTGCCCCCATGGAAATCCTGTCTTTGTTGATGTTTATAAAGGGAAGGACCAGATACTTGGTGTTTCCTGATTTGGTGGTGTTTTAGACCAGAAAGTTTTCAGGATGCTCTCTTCCCCCCCCCTCCCCCCCCCAACTATTTCTCATATGTGCATGAGAATATAAAACCAGTTCCTCAACATGGCAGTAGTAGACGGAGAACTGAGTGGATACCACAGTTCACCCTACTGAACATAAGGACTCATTCTCCACCTCATGACCCTATGCAAGCAACAATTCTTTCTCCAAGCAACACAACACAAAGTGTGCTTTCTGTGTCCACCTGAATGGAGATGAGTAGTACTAATACACTCCAGCTGAAGAGCAAAAGTTTTACTGGGGTGGAGGTTCTTATGGAAAAAGACGTAGCAACTCATATTTCCTCTTTAAGATCAGGTACATCACTTTTTATCTTCCTCTTCTGTTATTGCTAATCAGAATACAGCGATTATGGCAGCTCTGTACATTAACAGAGTTAATGGGCCTAACAGCTGTGTACCCTGTAACACAGTCTTTACAGATTTATTTAGAGAAAACCTCATTAACACCTGCTCTTCCTTTCCATCCTTCTTTCTCCTGCCATAGCACTATACAGTGGAATAGTGAGCTCTCAAGGTAGAATTGGTTGGTTCTATAACAGCTAAACTTTACTGGATATACATATAACTATATATAACCATATAAAATTGAGCATTGATATTTAGCCCTCATTAACAAGACCTCACCAATATGAGTCACAGGATCATAAACTTGCTTGGGCTAGAAGGGATTTCTTGCAATCATCTAGTCCAATGCTACCAAAGGGGCAGCTGGAGCAGGTTGTCCAGCACTGTCTTGGTTAGGTTGCAACAGTTTTGGGAAACTGGAGATGATGAACTTCAGAGGTACATGTGGATTCCACTCCTTAGTACCCAAAGTTTTCACAAACTGTTTGTTTTTGTCACATCTAAGATTTTTATTGTTGGTGGTTTTATTATTATTATTATTATTATTATTATTATTATTATCTTTATTTATTTATTTATTACCAATTTTTTCTTGATTCAGGTAATGTTTTCACTTTTTTTTAGTGGATATATGTTTTGGATTATTTGTTGTCTTTCTAAAGATACTTTTCTCTCCTTGTGTAAGTAGGGCAAGGTTGTTACTGGATTGCTCTGGTAGTACAGAGTTTGCTAAGGAGAGGTAGCATCAAGAGAGCCAAGTCTGACCTTCATATCCCCCCCCCCCCGTGTTTTTGTTTTTTTTTTTTTCCCTCTAAGGTGTAAGAGGCAAGAATGAAATGCCTAGAGTTGCCATTACTAACCCAGTCTTGACTCACATGAAATGTGATTGATCTTCAGCAGTATGTGGGTACCAGTTCCTTGGGAATGTATCGAGACAGACATTACAAAGAGGGGAGAAGAGGGAAAGAAAAGAGAAAAGGCAGAAGGGATTACTCTGATAAAACAGGTATCTCTATTCAAGACAGTCACTCATTACAAACTATGGAGAAAAATGGGAAGAACATTTTTTTTTTTCTCATCCTCAGAGTTCTCATTTCTCCCTTTTGACTCAAGGAGGCCCTGTCAGGTTACACATACCGCCTCCACACTGATATTTACTTCATATTTCTTCAGTCTGGAAATAAATCTTTTTTTTATCCAGCACTCCAGGAATATTTACTAACACTGAATTCTCTTGAAAGGAGAATTCTCCCTTCAGGAGGATGCAATGAAGATGGAACCAGGCTATTTTCAGTGGTGCCCAGTGCCAGGACAAGAGACATTGTGCACAAACAGGAACACAGGAGGTTCTGTCTGAGCATCAGGAAGCACTTCTGTGCTGTGCAGGTGATGGAGCCCTGGCACAGGTTGCCCAGAGAAGTTGTGGAGTCTCCTTTTTGGAGATCTTTAAAAACCGCCTGGATGTTGTCTTGGGCAGCCTGCTCTGGGTGTCCTACTTGAGCAGGGGTGGGACCAGATGGACCCAGAGGTCCCTTCCAACCTCAATCATGAGAAATGATGAAATAGTTATGAAAACAGACCCCATATTCTGTTGGGGTCAATCTACAGTCCTCTCCTTTTCAGTTGGTGAAGAGGAGAGGACTCCTCTTTATTTAGTTAAACAACTTCTAAATGAATGAAAAAGGACCTTTGAGTAACGGCCTGGACCAGATTCTCTTCTGCGGTAAACTGGGGTAAATTCATTAGCTTTCTTGTCTTTCTGTTCCATATGCTACATAAGTAATTAAAAGCATATTTTCAGTTTGTGGTCCTGCAAAAATATGCAACTTGCATGCAATAGGTAGTTTTTGTTCCCATTTTTAACCGTTCTGCTTTCATGATTATAGGCTACAGCAAAATCCATGCTAGTGAATTATATAATGCCAGGGTCTGCTTATGTGTACTGGAACTCAGTCATCCCTACTGTAGTACTGCAAGAATTGTCCCTGCTATGGTTTTGGCAAGAGGCATCTAGTGTTTTGTCAAATGTCTTTCAAGCCAAGTTGGGGAGCTTTCAAAGATGATTCCCAACAGGCAGTTTGGATATGGGCATCCTGCACTGGAGGCTGAAAGAGTTCAAAACTATGGACAAAAGCTGTTTTGTGCCATTTCACTTCAGTGTCAGGGAACAGCTCTGTAACATTTCATTCACTTGTATAGATGTGGCTTGGAACTTTTGCTAGCTAATGGAGATCTTCCATTAACTTACCGGATATAGAAGTAGGTTTTTGGTACTGAAAGTCATGATGTCAATTCAGTTACATAAGAGACATTGTTACAGTGACACAGGGTTAACATTTATCCACCTAGCTAGGTAGAAAAATGCAAAAAAGAACTACCCCAGATAGACATTTGCTATCCTCTGAACATATAAAGTGTACTGTACATCATTATCTGGTGGCCTTCTACGATGGGGTTAAAACATTGTTGGATAGGGGAAGAGCAACTGACATCCTCTACCTAGGCTTCTACAAAGCATTTAATGCTGTCCTCCATGATATCCTTGTCTCTAAACTTGTTTTCAGGATGCTAATCTACCCGACCCCACCCATCCCCCAATCTCTCATATGTACATAACAGTTCCTCAACAAGAGAGTTGACAGTAGACAGGGAACGGAGCTGATAACACAAATCACCCTACTGAACATGAGGATTTGTGGATTTGATGGACGGACCACTTGGTGGGGAAGGAATTGGATGGATGGTCACATTCAAAGAGTTGTGGTCAACAGCTCAATGTCCAGGTGGAGATCAGCAACGAGTGGTGTTCCTCAGAGGTCACTATTGGGATTGGCATCTTTGTCGGTGACGTGGCTCTGGGCAGATCTTACAGCAGCCTTTCAGTACCTAAAGAGGGCCTACAGAAAAGCTGGGGAGGGACTCTTTGTCAGGGAGTATAGAGATAGGACAAGGAGTAACGGCTTTAAACTACAAGAGAGTAGGTTTAGATTAGATATAAGGAAGAAATTATTCACTAAGTGGGTGGTGAGGCACTGGTACAGGCTGCCCAGAGAAGCTGTGGATCCCTGGAAGTATTCAAGACTTTGAGCAACCTGGCCTGGTGGGAGGTGTCCCTGCCCATGGGAGGGGTTTGGAACTGGGTGGGCTTTAAGGTCCCTTCCAACCCAAATGATTCTATAATTCTATCTATATGGGGAATACCTGAGCACTAGACTTGACACACAGTGGGCTTAGACTTATGGATCATGTGTACATTGTAAAATACAGGTACTTCTTCTTGCACATGCAAGGTATTGCATGCAGTAGTATGTGAGATATAGCAATGACCCACATGTGTGCAAATCAACAAGTCTGGGATTTCCTATAGCCCACCAATCTGGTACAAATGTATTAAGCCATTAGCTTTCACCTGGAAAATACCTTAGTCTATAAAACCTGGAACTGGAGAATATACTAATGCCATCATTGAAATTACACATCAGATTTGCTTCGTTGATCCTACATTTACACCTAAAAATCTCACAAAATTGCTCAAGCAATATGATAATAAGTTAACAGTAAGAGCACCAAGTATTTGCTAGTTGAAGGGTGAATGGGCACTTCACTTTTCTGCAGGTTAAGAAGGACCCAATTATATGCAGATTTTCAGTGTGGACTGAAATTAGTTAAAAAAAAAAAAAAAAAAAAAAAAGCCCAACCCAAGAAACCCCACCTTTGGCATTGACACTGGTCTTTAATGGAAGTCTAAAAAAGTAATGTTATTAGCTTGGTAATTTATTCAGTCTGAGGGAAATAGAAGACACTGAACTTCATCTCAGATTTTAATGTCGCATCCTATTTCAGAACAGCATCAGACTTCAGAAGTGAAAGTGACATGGGGATGTCTGGAATACAGTATAAACCAGCTAAGTGTTTTTCCGCCAGTGAAGGCTCTCATCATCCATTAAAAAAAAAATCATCAGTATTTAAGGACTCTCTCTCTGCCCTTTGGCTCCCAAGATAGAGAGGCCAAATTAATTTACAAAAATGCTGAAGTCCTAAAAATTAATGATATCATTACTATTCAATTGTAGTATACTGTTGGACAGAATATCATGTCATGAATAAAGTTCTTTTATCCCATCTTGATCCACTCTAGTGCTTTAAATACATGACTAGTTATCACTTTAGCACAAGTAAACGTGGCCTATATTCAAGAGGAGCACTTAAACTGCCATGAAAAATTTGTATTGAGATGAACTCCTTTTAAGGTAAAATTAGTCACATTCTTAACTGTTTACCTGGCCCTTAAAATTAAAACATGAGCTTAAATGCTTTAATGAGGTAAAAACTATCAGGGCCCTGAGGGTGCTACCAGCTCTTACTGTCCCTGCCCACTTCCCTTGGGCACCCTACCCATGGTCAAGGATCCCATTTCAGCCCAGTCTGGGGCCATCCCTCTCACATAATGCCTCCCTCAACACGTGGGCCCAATCCTGGCTCTGCTGAGAAAAGGAGTGATGAAAACTTTCAGCAGAACTTCTTTCACAGTGACTCTAAAAACTGCCAGCTATATAATCCATTCATATGGGATCTGCATACCTCCTCTCAATTTTTAATATTATGTATTTGAAGTAGGTTTTTTTTTTTTTTTTTTTTTTTAAGGCTATACCGAGTGATTTACACCTCTTTGTAATTAGATGTAGCAATAAGAATAATGTTTCACATTATACTGGAATGTTCTTTTAAACTTTGTCATGTAATTTTAAAAAACTTAATAGATATGGTGATTGGTATCTTAATTCAATTGTTACTTGACTTGTGGGCTATTTTTGATTTGCTTGAATAAATGGCTAAGTTGTCTGGGACATAATTGTCTTCTGTTAGGGCTTTCTGTGAATGTATTTTTAATTTCTAAGTGGTTCAGCTCCTGCTCTGTCTATTCAGGCACATTTTTTTTTTTTTTTCCTAGTAGCATTAGTGCCAATAATGCTAACTGAGTAATACTGATGAATAAATCATATATTCAACATGTATATTGTAATTTTCTGAACTCTTTCTATACTTTCAGTCTCATAAGTCAGCATTTTAAAAGGGATATTTGTATTATTGTCCATATTTTCCACATAGAAACCAAGGCACAAAAATGTTATGTATTCTCATTCCATTTCTAGCTGTCTCCAGGCAGATGCTTGTGAATCTTGACAGTGCGCATCATTTCTCTGCTGCACTCCTGCATAACAAAAACACGGCTGGACTGCTGAAGAATACCCTCATCAAGCTTTGGTGCTTTGGGTACGTCTGTTCTATTAAATTAAATGTGCGTGAGACCCCTGTCTATCTGTGAGACCAACTGGCATAGAATGATCAACGTCTACATGAATAAATTCTCCCAGCCTTCAAAACAGAAGATTGAATGCAACCTGTCTATAGGATAAGAACCATCTATGGTTTATGCTATCACCAGTGCCAGGGAAATGTCCTGGACAATGCTAGTTGGCCTTTGCCAAAAGCTATCCTATGAACAAAGATTGTCTTTAAATTTTCACAATTTTCACAGTGTATCACATTGTTTTTCAGGAATGACATGATCACATATGAAACATTTTTCCAGATAATAGAGGTCAACCTGCATAGCTTTTGTGATAGGTATTGATGACTTATTTATTTTTTCTTCAATCTTGTCAGGAATCTGGTGATCATCAACTCTGAAAATCACCTCTAGCAAAGGTCCTATAGATATGTAGCACATAGATTTGATATTGACAAGTTCACCATGTTTCACAGAGGCAGCAGGCAAGATACTGTGGTGGTTTTACTCGGGTGGGTGTCCGAGCTCCACCACAACCGCTCTCTCACTCCCCCTCCTCAAAGAGGAGCGGGGAGAAAATACGATGAAAAGGGCTCAAGGGTTGAGACAAGGACGAGGAGATCACACAATAATTATTGTGATGGGAAAAACAGAATCAGCACAGAGAGACAGTAAGATTTATAAGATTTATTGCTTATTACTAACAAGCTAGAGAAGTGAGAAACAAAGGAAAGAAACCAAAACACCTTCCCCCCCAACCACCCTCTTCCACCTCCTCCGCCCGAGCGGTGCAGGGGAACGGGGGAATAGGGGTTATGGTGGTACTCCATGGGCTGCAGGGGGACAGCCTGCTTCACCACGGTCCTCACCACAGGCCGCAGGGGACTTCTGCTCTGGCACCTGGAGCACCTCTCCTGCTCCTTCTTCACTGACCTTGGCGCCTGCAAGGCTGTTCCTCACTCCTCTCACTCTCCCAGCTGCTGTGTGGAGCAGCGTTATTTTTTTTATTTTTATTTTTTTTTCCCTGTCTTAAATCTGCTCTCACAGAGGTGAAAAACAACATCATTTATTGGCTCAGCTCTGGTCAGCAGTGGGACCCTTACCAAACATGGGGCAGCTTCTAGATCCTTCTCACAGAAGCCACCCCTACGGCCCCCTGCAGAAGCACCCCTATGGCCCCCACTACAGATATTCAGCATTTCCTCCATGCTTGTGTGAAGACTGTTCAAAAAGTCTTGGTCAGTGCTGCCATAGCACAGAGAAATGGTGCTCCCATCTTTGTGAGGTTTACCAATTAATCCATGCTTCTATTCTGGGTTTCCCTGAGAAGAGTATAGCACACATGATAGATAAATGCAATTTTCTGTGTGCTCCAATAGCTGCACATCTCACCAAAACCTACGTTAAAGTCTGTGCTATGTCATTTATGGGCTGATGTGACTGGTGGATGTGGTTTTGAAGACCCGTTTTCCTTTACATTCTGTGAACAGGGAAAGGACTGAAGCTACATATCGCCCCTAGATGACAGACTACAAGAGAGTAGTTATAGTGGCACCATATTATAAGTAGAAGGACTAGACTGTGGACTTTCAGAAAATAATTATCAGTTGGGGATCATGCATACTGGGCACGACATGAAAGTGTGGTTTTGTGATATAATGCGGTTGCCAGACGTAGGATACCTCAGGCTATGAATCATAGGAAAGCACACATGGAGACGTTGGAGCAAGGGCTAAGTACTCCTGCAGTTTTGCAGTTGGTGTTTTTCATCAGGTGTTTTCAGCATTTTTCAGAGGACAATTGGAGGGGTTGATAGTGTGGGCAGTCTGATAATTTAGCTTCAAAGGCACAGCCAAAGACCGCTGCCAAGGCACTGGAAATACAATGGAGTGTGCAACAATCCCAGTCTGGGTCTGAAGGGGGAATGTAATCTAACCCTTGTGTCATTGACAGAGGAAGAAAAGAAATGGAGCCTGTTTGTTTTCTGTATTTAAAAGTGGAGAGGATTATTTATATATGATTTTGTTCATTTGATCAGGTACCTTTTTTCTTTACTTTTTATTTTTTTCAGTTCAACTTGGCTGTCTATGAATGTAAATACTTTTGTCACAGAGATCTGGAATGATGTCTCACTGTACTACATACAAAGATAATGAGACCTCTTGTGCTGGAGGGAATAAATCGCAGTGGGTTTGGATTGCCAAGCTGCAAATCTCACTGTATTTGTGTATGCTATAATGACGCACCTCCACCAAAGGCATCTGACCAAGAGGTTACTCAAAGTGAAGTATTTTATTCAGCAGTTAAACAACACATTTGAGAAAACAGAATTGCAAAACAGAGTGCACACTTACTCTTGTCTAATCTTATGCTTTGCTGTAAGCCCCAAAATATAAACCTTCTTCTTGAGGTAGAAGAATTAACACGCCTGCTTCTCTGGGGATGGGGAGGTATGTCTACACTAGACTCTGAGCAAGCTGGCTTAAGAACTGGAGCCATTTATGCTGCTAGGATGGAATTTCTCAGCAGGACTAATTAACTGGGTGAAAGAGAGTTTCCGTGCAGTCCTTCTAGCATCTTGATGCCATGTTGCTAGTAGGATAAACATCATTCTCCCTGCTTGGCCTTGGGGCAGCTAAGTTTTCTAATATCTTCACTCTCCCTGTATGCTCGGAGCCTGACTTCCATAATGCTCTCTTGTTTCTTTGTGTCAAGGCCTGGTTATGAACTCTTTTTTTCTGCCTCTGACTTGTATTTTTTTTCCCCATTAGTTTCCAGGCAGGTAATTCAGCAAATGTCCCACTCATGGTGGTGTTGCTAATTAGAAGTTGCTCAGTCTTTACAACATGTAAGCAGTGCTCTGCCTGACATGGCTTGTAGTGAGAAGAGGAAAATTAATTTCTATGCTCTTTTCTTGAGTTTGAGACACCATCAGAGATGTCCACTACCTAAATTCCTATCTTATTGATGCCTGTTTTACAGAACATCCCCATATTGCATGTACCGGAAGAAACTGAAAACTTGATGCTAGCTTAAAAAAAAGGGAAAGGCTCATTTCCCACTCATAATGATAAGAGCAGAAATAGAAATCTAATATCTCTTTACTCTTGTACCCAGAACTAAGCTGTGGGCATCATGGAATTAACTTCACCTAACCTTAGGCATCTCAATGTCAGACAACTAATCCAACTAATCTAACATCAGATGCCTTAAAGTTAGGGGAGATGAATCTCAACTTAATGGAGATTTACTGTTCAGTCTCAGTGCTCTGTTGCAACACAAACACCATGATACATTCTAGATGTAGATGGATTTTATCTCCAGGTATACACAGCACTATTGAGGTCTCAGTCATTCTCATGTGGAGCCTGTGCTAGTGATGTACAGATTTTAAAGAGAATCAGTCAAGGCTGATATGCCTTCAGTCCTTGAATCATTGAATTTGTCTTTGTATGATTCAACTGCCAATTTGTAAATTCCTTATTTAGGCACTTTAATAAAAGCAGCCCGATTTATTGATCCCATCTGTAAATGTTTAAAATGCACTGTTTATCTGATAGAATAACATGTTTCTTAATTAAAATTATTAAGTACTTGGGAGATGCTGATCTCACGTGCCATAGCTGTCCTAAGTACACTTGCACATACATACAAATGTACAAACACATTAGCTTCTTCCTTTTATTGTTTTAGTTTAGAGAAATACAAATCACCCTGCGGCTGAGGCTGAACATTTGATTCCTTTAATTATTACAATATGCTCCACCATGTAGCCAAACACTGTACACATCTTCATTCATCCAAATACTGTACACATGTTTGTTAATTTCCAGATTGCTCCAGCTCCAAGTATTGAAGTCCCTGTGTGTCGATACTGTGGCCCTTCTTACAAAGATTTTATGAAGTCCTGACAGCCCCTTTACCTTATAAAAGGAATCTGTGAGGGTGTTTGTCAAAGAATGAGCATTTTTAGATAAATAGCATGTAGGTCCTCCAGTGATAGGTGCAAGAAAGCAAAAATATGAAAGAGTTTATTGAACACCTACTTCTTAACCCTGTAAAGCTACTAGTAGTGAATCTGAACCTGAACTGTTAATGCCACTACCCATTAAGCATTACATTAATGTATTGTTTCCCAAGGTTTTATTAGAGAGCAAAACTTTGCTATTTTTTTCCCTAAAATAATCATTAGACTTTACTTAGTTCAAAATTCTATTAACACATTCAGTCATTTGAGGTGCAGTTTTCATGAATACCAGACTGAGCTATGAGCTGGAGTGTTCATGCCTGCTGTCATTTTAGGGTACTTCTGATAAGCCACTGGTTATCAGATGTTGCAATAGTCCACTTAATTTACCTGGTCCATAGTAAATGTGAGTCAACATAGCCTAGCTTAGTATTTTCCATGTCATTCTCTTTGGCCTTTCAGTGCAGATTCAACCAGCACAAATAACCCAGTTCCATTTCAAAGCATTTTCCACCACAACTGAAACAACTACAACCTGGTCACACACTATTCTTGTACAGACTGGGGTCAGTACTTAATTTTAAAAATCCCCTCAGTGAGTTGGAATCATCTCTACAAGTTTGGAAGTGCCTATGTTAGCTATCTATGACTCTGTCATGGTCTATGGATGCGTCTAAAATACAATTCAGACAATCTTCCAACACACACAAAAAATAATCAGATTTCTTGCTATGCTATGTTTGTTTCATAGAATCATATAATATCCCACGTTGGAAGAGACACAAAAGACTCATCAAGTCCAGCTCCTGGCTCCACACAGAAACACCCAAAAACCAGACCATGTGTCTGAGAGTGTTGTCCAAACGCTTCTTGAACTCTGGCAGCTTGGAGCTGTGACCACTCCCCTGGGAAGACTGTCCCAGTGCTTGACCACTCTCTGGGTGGAGAACCTTTCCCTAACACCCAGCCTAACCCTCCACTGTCCCAGCTCCATGCCGTTCCCTCCGGTCCTGTTGCTGTCCCCAGAGAGCAGAGCTCAGCGCCTGCCCCTCCATTCCCCTTGTGAGGGAGCTACAGGCCGCCATGAGGCCTCCCCTTGATCCCCTTTTCTCTGTTCTGAACAAACCCAGTGACATCAGCTGCCCTCATATATCTTCCCGTTTAGACCCTTCACCATCTTTATATCCCTCCTTTGGACACTTGCTAATAGTTTTATGCCCTTTTTATACTGTGGTGCCCCAAGCTGCACACAGTACTTGAGGTGAGGCCGCACCAGTGCAGAGCGGGACAATTCTTTTCCCTGCCCAGCTAGCAATGCCATGCTTGAAGCACCCCAGGGTATAGTTGTCCTTTTTGGCTGCCAGAGCACTCTGATGACTCCTATTGAACATGCTGTTGACCAAAACCCTCATTTCTTCATGGATTACTCTGACGTGCTCATTGTTTTAACAGCTGTCTTCTTCATGTCAATGAATTAAAGAGAAAAATAAGGATAAGGTACATTCAAATAGCTACAGTGGACAAGCCACTGAGCATGAACTCCTAGATGGCTTTAAGCCATATGAAACACAGATGTCCACAGCTGTAAATATGTGTAAAATTGGATGGGATGGAGAAGAACCACAAAAATTATCCAAGGCCTGGAAAAAAAAAAAAACTTACAGTGAAAGAGATCTATCTGTACTATGTGTCAAATGACAAAGGGGTATCATTATGGCATTTAGGGATTAAATATTGGATAGCAATGGGTATTTTATTCTAGCAAAGATGGCTTAACCATAACCTGGATTGGAAATTGAAGCCAGGAAAACTGAAATGAGAAACTAGAAGGAAATAAGGTTTGAACAAACTAGGGGGGAAGAGCAATTGCCTAGTGGCTTTTTCACAGATGTAGTGGACTCCTAATACCTTTGGATTTGATTTAGATACATTGCTGAAATTTGATATATTGGACACAAACTGTTGTGCTCCAAAGAGCATTAAATCTATAACATATAGGAGGTTGGACTAGTTATTCTGTTGATCACTGGGACTGTAAACTGTGTGACCTGTTGATCCTCAAGTAGTGGTACTACAGTTTTTGTAGACAGAGGGCTGCTTTACAGACAAGGCTATTTTAAAGTGTATAAAATTTATATGTATATAAATTTAAGTGTATAAAATTTATATATATATATATAAATTCATAAAGTTTTATGTTTAAGGCTTTCATGGTGTGACCTAAGAATTATAAGGCAGAAGCAAAGATGAATGGACAGTTTTAACTGCACTCCTGATGACAGTATCTTTTCTTTTCCTGTAGTCCCATCTCTTATGACTTTATGATGTTCTAACACACATTTGTCACTTGCGTGCCTACATTCTCTGCTCTAAAGAGGCTGGACCTGGTATAAAACTATCATATTTGTGCTTAGAACCTCCAGCACAACAAAGATGTGGATCTGTTAGAGTGGGTCCAGAGGATGGCCACGAAGATGAAGTTGTGGGGAGCTGGGGATTGGCCTCTTCTTGCAGGTAACCAGTGATAGGACTAGAGGGAATGGCCTCAAGTTGCTCCAGAGGAGGTTCAGCTTGGAAATTAGGAGACATTTCTTCTCAGAAAGAGTAGTCAGGCAATGGAATGGGATGCCAAGAGAAGTGGTGGCATCACTGTCCCTGAGGGTTTTAAGGAAAGGTTGGATGTTGTGCTTAGGGACATGGTTTAGTGGGTGAAAGTGGTGGTAGGGTGATGTTTGGACCAGATGACCTTGGAGGTCTTTTCCAACTCTAATGATTCTATGATTCTATGATCAGAGGGCTGGAGCACATCTGTGAAGACAGGCTGAGGGAGATGGAGATTTTCAGCCTGGAGAAGAGAAGTGCTTAAAGGGGGATTATAAAAAAAAAAATGAGAGCAACTTTTTGCTTGGGCAGACAATGACAGGACAAGGGAGGATGATATTAAACTAAAAGTGGGGAGATTTATGTTAGAAATTAGGAGGAAATTCTTCACTCAGGGTAGTGAGGTACTGGCACAGGTTGCTCAGAGAAGCTGTGGATGCCCCATCCCTGGAAGTGCCCGAGACCAGGTTGGATGAGCCCTTGGGCAACCTGATCTAGGGGGTGGCATCCCTGCCCATGACAGGGGGGCTTGAACTGGATGGTCTTTAAGGTCCCTTCCTACCAAAGGCATTCCGTGATTATATCGTTTGTGACAATGTTGCAAAGGATTGTCTTGTGCTAAGACCAAAATTAACACACAAACCTAAAAAAAAAATAAATTCTAAATTAGCCAGCATAAGCCACTTTAACTGCCTGGTCTGTCTGAAACGGTACTGCCCCTTCAGGGACAATAACATTTCCTATAGGGACAATTATACTTTTTAGTTTAAATTCATACTGGAAGTTCTTTGGTCTAGGGTATGCTTTATAATATATGTATATGTTCAACTCCCTGCTCATGGAAATTGAATTTATAACCAAAGCACGTGATACATTTCATTCTTTCAAAGTGCCTTCCTCACTTGTTTCTTGGGAGAATCTAAATGTCTGCCTTATACTAAGCACCTGCTCTAGGAAGATG
Source organism: Stictonetta naevosa (assembly GCA_011074415.1). Classification (NCBI taxonomy): domain Eukaryota; kingdom Metazoa; phylum Chordata; class Aves; order Anseriformes; family Anatidae; genus Stictonetta; species Stictonetta naevosa. The sequence goes on along the minus strand of CM021697.1, from coordinate 196,279,523 downwards.
GGCTGAATAAATCTTACTTGGTTAATCTTACTGCACTTCTTTAACCATAATGCAGATGTTTCTTCCTTTGTGGAGAGGGAAACAACCAAGTCTTTTGCACTGGACTTTGTATCAGTTCTAATTAGTTATTCAGCTCAGATACTGATATGCATAACATTATAAGAACAATAAGCACATGGAAGAACTAAAAAATAATGGAATTTTAAATTCTGTAATACAGAGTTTGACAAAGCAGTGGACAAAAGAATGCAGCAAGTAGAGGATGACTGTGAGCTAAGAATTGTAATATGTCTGTGAGCCAAGAAATTATATTGGTATTTAGGGCTGATGCAGCACAAATGGTATGAACAAAAAACTCAAGGTGATAAGTAAAGTCGGATTATTCTTCAACAGAGCCACATAGATTAAGTAGCAGTGAGAGAAAATAGATCACGAAATGTTGATTAAAAAAAAAAAAAAAACACACCACCACCACCACCAACAACAACAACAAAAAAACAACAACAAAAAAGCCAGCAACGTGCAAGGTCAGAGGAATTTTAATCACGAAGAATTTTAATTACTCTGATATTGATCAGTGTCACAACTTTAAATTCCCTCCCCCTTCCAAACTCCAAACACTGCTCTTGAGGGAATGAGTCTGCTTATGCATGCTTTTGAACAGACTGCAGAACATGTGACTAGTTGCTGTTTTGGCCTCTTAAGGCATCATAGGAAATGAGCCAGTTATGCTTCTTACATTGAAGACATGTTCTTCTGTGGGGTTAAAGAATTGAGAAATTCAAGGATTCTTTTCTTCTGGAGTTCATAATCATTATAATTTAATTAAACATCCTTTATATTATAGAAAATTAGTGGCTTTGCTCAATTTCCCAATATTACTGATTGCATTTGGTGAGAAAATGGATGATGAAGATAGTCATAATCAGAATTTCTTACACTATTATGATTTACTTCTCATTCTCTTCCTCCTAAATGTGTTACATTGCATGATGTTTTTTGGCTATTGTTAAACAATTTCTAGGAGCAATAGGAAGAATGCCAAAGTTTCTCTTACTGGAAAAAAACAACCATGTTGTTTTTGAAGATCTTGATGGAAAGATAAAAGCAATCCTAATAAAAAAAAGATTTATTTGTGTTTATGGAAAAAAAAAAAGGGGAATGTAACAGAACACCCTGATATGGTCATGGTTACCACAAACCTCTTGCAGCGCAATAGAAACTGCAAGTCCCGCAGAGACTGAATGCATCTTTCAAATTCATTTAACCTTTGTTTTCAATGATGTAAGAGGGAGTAGAAAATGCACACTATGAGGCTGTTTTACAGCAATGTGTAAATTCACAGAACTGCACTTCCAAAGCTATAATACTAAGCAAGAACTTTGAAACAACAGCTTTTTTTTTTTTTTTTTTTTTTTTTTTTTTTTTAATTCTTTTTTCTTTTTTTAAATCATCACTTAAAAGTTAATCTGGTACACAGAAGGAAACGAAAGACATTTTCCATGTAGTTATTGTAGTTATCTGAAACTAGTAGTAGTGCCTTTTAAAAGGGAGCAATTGTAGTCTTGGGCAAACCACTAGTACCATGACTGTAACACTAAACCTGAATGTGATCTGAAATGATTTGAAATTCAAGGTTATTATTTTTTCTTAGGACTTAACAGGAATGTGACAGGAGCCTAAATTATCCCAGATTGTAACAGACATAGCAGGGACTCTTACTGTATTATAGGGATATAATTTAAAATGAATGACTGTTTAATAAGTATACTATTTTATACTGCATTGGGTTTATGTGGCAAGGTTTTGGTAGCAGGGGCCTGCAGGGGTGGTATCTGTGAGCAGAGCCCAGCAGCTGCCCCGTGTCAGATAAGGGCCACTTTCAGCCATCTGAAAGGGACCCACTGCTGCTCAGAGCTGAGCCAATAAATGAAGCTGTTGTTGCCTCTGTGAGAGCAGAGTTAAGATAAGGAAAAAAGCCTAATGCTCAACAGCAGCTGGGAGGGAGGAGTGAGAAGCAGCCCTGCAGACCCCAAGGTCATTGCAGCAGGAGGGCAGGAGGTGCTCCAGGCACTCAGCACAAGTTCCCCTGCGGCCTGTGGAGAGACCCCTGGTGGAGCAGGCTGTCCCCCTGCAGCCCATGGGTCCCACACGGAGCAGATCTCCACGCTGCAGCCCGTGGAGGAACCCCCGGTGGAGCAGGTGGATGTGGCCTGGAGGAGCCCATGCAGGAGCAGGGGGTTTGGAGGGAGCTGCTGCCCGTGGGGGACCCGTGCTGGAGCAGTTTGCTCCGGGTGGATGAAGAACTGCAGCCTGTGGGCAGCCCCCACAGGCTCAGTTTGGTAAGGATGGCATCCCATGGGAGGGACCCCACGTGGAGCAGGGGCAGAGAGTGACCGTGAAGGAGTTGCAGAGACGAAGCATCAGGGACTGACTGCAGGCCCCATTCCCTGTTCGCCTGTGCTGCTTGGGGGGGTGGAGGTAGAAGAAGGTGGATGGAGGGAAGGTGTTTCTAGTTTGCTTTTAGTTCTCACTGCTCTAGTCTGCCACTGATAGGCAATAAATTGTATTAATCTCCCTTATGCTGTCTATTTTTCCCATGACAATAATCGCAGTCATCTCCCTGTCCTTATTTCAACCTTTGAGCCTTTCTGAGCATATTTTCTCCCCCTTGACCTTTGAGGAGGGGGTGTGAGAGAGTGGTTGTGGTGGAGCTCAGCTGCCCAGCTGGGTAAAACCTCTACAAATACAGAAAAAGGAATAAACCCATCAGAGGCTCAGACTTAGTGTTTTTAACTTCAATTCCGAGTTTCTTCTTGAAATCACCTGTTAAATTTGATCTGTAATGTTTTGTCCTACCTAATGTAAATTTACATTGCAGACAGTTTTAGGCCTAAATCAGGCCGGTTATTTTCTAAACATTTCTTGTACTGCTCTTTTCTCTATAACAGGTTGCAGTATGAAAATGTCCTGTTTATTACTATCCTTAAGATTGGTAATCTCTGGGGCTAAAGCAAACGTGAAAAAGTTTCAGATCCGAAGAGTAGAGCTTTTCCACGTACCTGTCCCCACCTCAAAACCATATTTTGATGAGTTAAGTCAATCTGGACAATATAAAACTAATTATTAAACTTTGGAATAATGACCAGCTTTGGTCATTATTCTGTCCAAAGAATAATGAGATGGTGAGAAGGAAGAAGTCATTTGGAGATGATTCAGCCACAGCAGAAGTATTGAAGATGCTTGGTATCAGTATCTTGACAAAATTCACTGTCTGTTAAATGTAATGGGCCTTAAGGGACATCTCCTATTTCAAACGTTATTCTCAAAATTTGCCTTTCATTTTTAAAATTTCTGCCCAGGCCTTGAATATAATTACTTGTAAAAGGATCTTTTTTTTTTTTTTTTTTTTTTTTTAAATGCAGCAGCAGCTTCAGCTTTAGTCCCTATACCTTCAACTGATTGCTTTGATTTTCATTGCTTTTCAGCAGAAAGGGAATATCTATGAATTTAAATGATCTTTTTTCTTCTGTTAGAAAATTATGTGTCCAATTCCATGACTAATTCCTATAGATTTATGTTTTGCAACCATATCTATCTTTCTTTTACAGTAAATTATTTCTTTCTGTGCTCTCATGACTTTTTCTTCCCAATATGCCATGTATGGTGTAAGCCTCCCAGATAATTGTTGTTTTCCTTCTATGTTCTCTGATGTTCAGCTGGACTCAGTGCCAGGAGAAAAGTCAATGGGCACAAAGTGACACACAGAATGTTTAATATGAACATCAGGAAGCACTTTACTATGTGTGTAAAGTGCTGCTGGCACAGGTTGCCCGGAGAGGTTTTGGAATCTCCTTGGAGATCTTCAAAAGCCACCTGGACATGGTCCTGGGCAGCCTGCTCTGGGTGTCCCTGCTTGAGCAGGGGGGCTGGACCAGATGACCTCCAAAGGTCTCTTCCAAGCTTAACCATTTCATGATTCTGTGGATAAGGAGCAGCAGAGATTTCACCCGTGTACGTGCTAGAAAGTGCTGAATATCTGACCAGTGGATATGTTGATAGGGCAACCAGAACAAATAATTAATAGATAATAACTTACATACAGCCAGCATGCACAGAAGCTTTTTTTTATTATTTTATTTATTTATTTATTGGAAGCAAATCCTCCTTTATGGTAGGCTGGCACTACACCAATATCTGGAGAATGGGGCAAGTTTATAAATTAGTGTCCAGATTCTCAGGTGAGAATCTGCAAAAGAAATTAGAGCCACAGAGGTACTGAAGCTGATTCATAGTAGATGATGATCTTTATGATCTGGTGTGTTCATATTTAGACTAAAAGAGGTAAAATAATTTACAGGAGGGACACTTTTTTCTTTTTCTTTTTTTCTCTTACTAGATGGATCTTTGTACCCCAAAAAAGAAATCAATATGTAGACAAGGAGCACTACATTCCCAAGAAATAATTTGGATAGCCTTAAACCAGCTCATTTACTTACTGAGTTGTGATTAGAAAGATTCATTCCAGGGAGTCCATCTGGATCACTTTATTGTTAGCCAAAGCCTTGTAACAACAAGGAGTAAAATAAACAAATGCAAGCATGTTACTCAAAACATCATCTTGGCAGAAAGAAAATGATGAAGATAAACATATCTAAAGACTCCCTCCTGCAGAAAAAAGTGTATATTAACAGCGCACCTTATTCCAGTGAGTATAACAAGTACTTTACAGGGTTTAAGGAGACTCCAGTGAATTGCTGAGCAGGAGTAGAGAACATATGGTCAGAGTTAACATGAAATGTAAAAATTGTACTCATTAAATCAAACAACCTGATGAGATTGCCTTCCCACTTCATCTATTTTTCAGCAGGTCATACGCTGCTTAGGATATTCTGTACTACTGGAAATCAGACTCCATTGAGTTGGCTATAGAGCAAAGAAACTTCAGAAAGATGGGAGCCTGATAAGGATTATATCAGCTGCAGAATTTGACAAACTTTCATCAAGTTTGTCAAGACATTGACATGAAGACATTGAACTCCTTCACTTTGTTCCAGGCCAACCTGAACAAATTGATAGTTGTTGGTATAACGCCGTTTCTCCAAACAATAGCAATAGTACCTGTCTGTACACTGCATGAACACTAGTGTGCTTTCAATGTACTTTCATACTTTCTGTTGGTGTCTAATTCCATCATATGTTTTTAAATCACAAAATTCCACAAGTGAATTTCAATAATCAAAAATTCTTTTGTTCCTGATGACTGTATTTTAAAGATCTCCACAGGTGAAACTGAAGGTTTCTTTTTTATCCTGGTTTTACAGTAATATCAAATGGAGAAATTCATATTTTAAAAAATGATTTAATTTAATATGGTGAGAAAATTGAAAGGCTTAAAATGAGTCAATTGTAGACAGTAAAAAAAATTGAAAGAGTGAAAACATTTTTAATAGCCTTGTTCACATTCAGAAAGGTTGCTGCTGCTGAGTGACAACAGAGGAAATTATACAATTGAATTAGAAACGTAAAATGTTAGAAGGATTGTTATGCTCAGTAATCCAAATACTGTAGATAACGTCTAGTGCTTGGTGCTTCAAGCTCTACTCCTTGGAGAGTTCAGGTTGCTTGCAATTTAGCCTGTTACTTGGTCAGCTAGAGCCAAGTCCCTCAAGTAGCACCAATGAACCCCCAAGCTTGACAGAACACCTAAGTGATCCTGTGAATTCTGATAACAAATGTCAACTATTAGATCTAAGAGCTGCACACCCTTTAGCCCTGAAAATTCTCTGGCTTGTATTGTGCAAGAGAGAGATTTTGAATAGAGAAAGGAACACAGGCTATGCCACATTTTCTTATCAAGCCTTGCAAAGAAAAAGGTGCTCATTAAGTCAGATGATCACATTTGCCATTTCAGAAGAAAGTATTAGGAAGAGAGGACACCTCATCATTCAGCGAAAATAGAATTGTCATCTGCATATAAATGCATAAAGCTTTCCACAGCCAGCAGCCGGATTTCTAATAAGGAGAAAAGTACAGTAAGAGATGGAACACTGACCTTGGTGATAGAGAACATCAAATCGATTTAGAGAAAAATATCTCTCAGAGCTAAGGCCTGCAAGATGAATGCATGTGTGGCAAGGAGAAAGGAGTGATACTGGATCAAGATATGAAATTAACATCAGGTTAGGACACCATATTCAGAATCAGCAAGAATTAAAGCTCAAATACCCCCCTGGTTTACTTACTGTTTTTCTGTTGTATGGTAAAGGATGTAATTTTGGAATGAGTTTTCTGTTAGAGTGATGATTCTGGAAATAATAATGGGAAACCAAATGTAGGTCACCGAATGGGAAAAGTCTGAAAAAGAGTTTACTGCGGGGGATTCCTGATGAACAGTGGTGAACCTGCTGTCTAGCTTGGCCAGCTGAAAGGTGCACGAGGTGCTGCTATCTGTGCCTCGTGGTGCCACTCTGTGGAGAAGGCTCAAGCAGCCCCGCAGGCAAACCAAGCCATTTAGAAAATTTTGACGTTTCACATCAATTTCCATTTTAGCCAGAGGAGCAAAGATTCCTTTGGCTTTTCCCTCATAAATAGGAAACCCTGGAAAGTCATCTGAGTTAACTGTGAATTTCAGAGGGAGGGTGGGTTGGAACAATGCAAAATTTGAATGCATTTCTCCTATGATCTACTTGTCCTTCACTTTATATGCGTTCATTATTTAGCTAGTGAACTTTTTGGTATGTAAACGATCTTATAGGAGTTGTTTATTGCTTTGATATAGTCAGGGCATTTACATACATATGTTGGTGAAACGAGCAGCCTTAAAAATAGGTTAAGCTAAAATGCTTACAACTCAAGCTGATGATACAGACTCTTCCTTTCTCTCATAAGCCACAGAAATGTGGATTCATCTAGCATGTTTATCGGAGACTTAAGTCTCCTCACTGCATTTAGTGCAATGTGCAGCTTTGGCTTGTTAAAACTTGCTTTAAGCAAGGAAGTTTCTGGGTCAAGAGAAAAATTCTGTGCTTTGTTTGTGCCAACACAGGTTTGGATTAATGAAGCTGGGAGAGTAAGGTATGCCAGCAGTGGATAAGGTTGAAAACTGAATTAGATTTGAATGTTTGAGAAATGGTGGATCATGAGGAGAAGATGATGAAAAGAGTGGACCAGTGGGCTACTGAGATTGCTGGAGGACACCAGGGTGTTACTGTGAAAGGACAGACAAGAAGCACTACAAATAGATGACTACTGGCTTAATAATTTGGCTTAACAATTATATAATCATTAAAAAAAAAAAAAAAAAGTTTTGATGGGTAGATTCAATTTATCCTATGGCTTTGAACTTAGTTTGCAGGCGATTCACATTTTCAGACTTTTTTGTTATACTATGTAGAATGTTGTCTTTCATTCCTTAAAAGATTTTCTTCTTAATCCTAAAACTGGTGTTTAAAATAAAATACTGAATATCACTGAAATAGGCACACTGAGAAGAGAGACGGAGAATCACCATGGAGGTAGGTCTTACACTCAAGCTCAGCAGCTTTGGGGATCTCTGACATTTGCTTACAGGTTCTCAGAACAAGATTTATCTTCTTTGCCTCTCTTTGACCCATCTCCACAGATGGGATACAGAAATAGAAACTGTGCTTTGAACATAAATTTCTCCAGAGTTTTTCCCACTTCTTAAGGGTTCCCTTCTTCTCTGGTGGGAGGATTAGATTTTTTTTTTTTTTTTCCAACCATATTTAAGAGGTGACAAACCCAAAATACTTTTGCATCCAAGAGTATGCATATCACTGCTTTGCAGTTACATTTGCGTTACATTTCTGGCAATGGTCATGAATGGCTGGCATCAGCTATGACTCATTATTCATTCCTCGAAGGACTTGGCAGATCAGCAAGAGGCAAAAAAAAAAAAAAAAATAGTTAAATTTCATATTGTTTCTTCTGAGACACAGATACACCACGGGCAATATTGCTGGAGGAAACAGCTGGGAATTGGAAAAGAAAGGTGAGGCCTACAAGTCCCAGAAAGCGGGCATATTTCTGTAGCAATTTAACTCATGCAAGGAAAATCACTATCATCAAAAGAACTAAAAATGACAACGTTTATCCAGCTTGTTCAAATAGACAGACAGCTAGTAACCACACTGGACAGTAATTGCCACTGTAATGGAGCCACTTCTGGTGAGTGACAAAACAGCACTGTGACAGAGAAGAGGGGGATAAAGGGAATGATTATACAGATTAGATCAAAAGTAAGTGACACATAAGACAGGAAGTGCATGTGGGTGTTATAGTCAGAGCCTCAGAGATACTGCTGATTTTTTTTTTTCTCCTTGGTATTCTTATACCTCTTACATCCCATTCTGGGGGCCTATTTAAAAGGAAGTTGTATTATGAATATTAATCGAATCGCAGTGTTAATTAGAGGTGACTAGGATATTTTCTGACGGCTACCCAAAGAAGGGTCAGGACTGGCTAAAGAGCAGGTTAGGCAGTAGGAAAAAGTGTCTTCCTACAGATGGGAATGAAAACTCAGACTCTGCAGGGGTAGGCTGAAGCCTTTGAGCAGCCTTTAGTAAAGAAGAGAGATACCTTCCAGACTCATTAAGCAATGTCATAAGGTCTGCTTTTTTGTTTTCATAAGACAGTCATACATTACCATCAGGAACGAGAACTTTCTTGCTTCTCCCCCCTGACGTCCCCCAAAGGTTGTGTAAGTGTCTGAGGGCTGTGTCTTCATCGCCATGTTATAATGGTATTCCATCAACCTTCACTGACAATGTTATTGACAAATGGCTTTGTGACATCATGACTAACTAAATTAATAGGAGCAAACATGTCAATTCATTTAAAAATACAATGAATAACCCCCCTTCCTATTTTAATGATAGTAAAAGAGAGAAAGACAGGCAGAGTCATGTATCAACCATTTCTCCTTAATTTGAGACATCTTCAGTGATAAATGTGTGGCTGATTAAAAGGGACAGTCATTCATATTAACTATGGGAATAAGACTATCAACACTCGGTTGAACATTTAAAGCTTTAGGAAGTAGCTCTGTAAAAGGAATCTTCAAAAGGATTTCTATCACAGGCAGCTTTGTAAAGCAGGGATGGTTGGCCTTTCTCTTACCAGATATCAAATCCTTACTTTAATCCACAACGCACTGGCTCAAGAGGCAGAGGTGAGCCATGCTGCTCCTACAGCAGAGACCAGAGAAGCCTGGAGATCCTCCTGCCAGAAACAGCTACAAAGGGCAGTGTTCAAGCAGAGGACTGTGTGCCTTTGAGTCTTTGCTTCTGCAGAGCAGGATAAGAGAACTGTGGATTGCAAGGGCTCTCCATGACTAAAGGGCAAGAAAATGAAGGTATGAGAGGCTGGTAACTATGTGGGACATTACACACTTGCACTACATTAGAAGAGCTCAAAGCCACTTGCTTCAAAGTCAGAATTAAGTTTCCAAGTACAACCTCAATTCAGTGCTGCATGCATATGCTTTAATGCTAATTTTTGCATCACAGAATCATATATAATTTCTTACCTGGACCTTTGCTTCATTTCCAGAAAAATGAAATGTGGGTAGTCACCTGACACATACCAACTCAGACCCAGGAGATAAAATTCAGCAAGGTTGGAATCACCTGGGAGCATGACCTTATTATGGGAAATATGAGGTAACTGCAGTAAAATAAGGGCCCATATTCAGCTATTAAAAATACATGAAATGTTGTCTCCCTCTAGAACATTGCCACTGATGTTTTTTAATTACACTGATTTGAGTTTTAATCAGATTGAAATATGTCTGCATAATTAGCTATAGGGACGTTTGAGTGATGTGGCAACATCAGCAGAGAAAAAAACAAAAAAAACCACACCAGTAATATCTATAATGCTATGATAATGAACAATTAGAAATAGTAATGTGTTATCTGCATTCTAATAGCTCTTTGTAGTGCACAGAGAGGTTTGATCTTGGATGTGTATTTTGCTTAGATTCTTATCCAAAATCTATTGACAGCAACAGAAAAAATTATCTTGGCTTTTATAGGCTTTGGGTGAAGTCCTTCTCAAACATTGAGCAAGAAAACCAAGGTTAGAATTGCAATGTCTTCAGAAGAGGAGAAAATCAGAGACCCCTTTCCTATGTCTATAGCTTATATTCATTTTATTTTCTAGCTGATCCCTGTGGTTCTGAGGCATGGCATGTCTGGAAGCTTCTACATGTGTTGTGCTATGCTGATGTTTCTTTGTTAGCATTAACTTCACCTGGTTGGCAGAAACATTATGTAAACATTATGAATCCAGTTCTTCACCTCAAATGTTCTAGAGGCAAGGACTGTAGGATCTTCAGTTTGCTTATAAGGTGATTAACTTCAACTCAGTTCAACCTGCAAAGGAGGCTTATGTGCCCTCTAAGCAGCTGTTGAAGAAAGAAAGGAGCTCCTACACTAAGCTCCCTAATCTGTCATTGGCAGAGGTTATGGTAACCTTACAGCAGAGGCAACCCCTATGGATATGCCAGATGGCAAGATAAGAGGGAACAAATTGCTCACTGGAGAAGATGGTCCTATTGTGTTGTTTATTGCCAGGCCTGGGCCCAGCATAGGCCCTGTGAAACATAATTTCCAGAGGTAGTAGATGAAGTTGTGGTTTTAATTCCTGTTGGGATAGCAGGTGTGCAGGCAATCTGGGAACGAAAGGACTGTTCAAATTGCTGCCAAAAAGAGCTGCCTGAATTCACTGGAAGGAAATAGCCTGACTTTCTATGAGCTTTGACTCAGTCTTCAAGGCCAAAGTGTGAAATGAGGCAGAACCAGAGAACTTCAGTCACCTCCTTCAAGAGGTGCCTCAAGTTACTTGTGTAAAATATATTCCAATCTGTTTTGTTTACACTTGTTCATTCATACATATTCATTTGCACTATCTAGATTCTGGCTCTGTAAACATTTATTTTGCACATTTTTTCTCATTACAGGAGAATGATTTTTGGCAGAAGTCAATAACACTATTTGTGAATTGTCAGAATAAGGGATTGATCACTTTTTGTCCTGTATGAGTTGCTGAACATTTTTTTTTCTGTTAACATATTGAATTTAATGTTGCAATTAAACTCCCTACAGTTGGACTCATCAATGTTTCAAAAATAACTCCTCATCTTCATAGTGAATAATTTGGAATTTCCAAACTTCTCTGGTTTTATATTTTATCTACATTCGGGTCAATTCATCAGCTGACAGAAATTCAACCAGATAAAGTATTGGCATCTATTTGTATACTTCAGGCCTGTTTAACCAACTCACTCTATTATCCACATTTGTAAGGCTAGCTAGCTAAGTGTGTCATCTGTATTACAGTGACACATCCTATAATCACTAGAAAATAAAACAAATCTCCCATAACCTAGCAGTTCAGTCATCCTGCTACAAGAAATAAAATGAGCTTATGTACCATTTCTCCTTACTTGTTTGTGGTGGATAATTGTTTATTTGTACTTTAATTTCTCCATTACATGTGTTAGGATGTGTTAAGCAGTAAGAATAGCTGTATTGAATTGATTACCTCTTTTAATTAAGTGTTGGTTTTGGGGGACCTCTATGATGAGTTTTTAATTTTGCGAAGTATGTGGGAGGAGGGAAGCATCAATAATTGTTGGAACAATGAATTAGCTAAATGCTTTCAATCTCAATAAAGAGTACATGGGAAAAAAAAGCAAAGTAAACCTGAAATAATATCCCCAGAGAAAAATGTTGATTGCAGTCAGGGATAACAGAGGTCATTAAACCATACTTTGCCAAGGTCATGTCTATAATGCATAATTAACACTGGCATCTTTTGTGGGGTCTTAACATTTAGGTTCACCTTTGGGCAAACATTTCCACAGGAAAGCTGCTGTCTGCCATACAATATCTGCATTGTATCTGCTTTCTCCAGAATATTTATATGTATCTGTGTGTATGAACATAAATGCATGTCCAATGGTTTGTTGCAATGAGAGATGTGTGGATTCTTTCTTCCTCAGGCTTCCCAGTATTGCTCACATTTAAGAAGGAAATGTGAGAAAGAATAGGAGATCTGTCAGTATTCAGTGATTTTTGCTTATCTCCTCATTACAAAGCAGGCAGTGTACAACCTGAGATTACAGCAGAGTTTAGGTCTGGGCTGGATGACATGATCAAACTTATGACTCCAGCAAGGAGTCAGGTTTTACAGTAGGGATGGTGGAGGAGAATGGAGTGTAACACAGGATATTAGGTTAAAAATGCAGCCGTAGAAGTTTCTGTGAGGGACAACCTACCTGTGAACTGGCTTTAATTTAAGATCTCTTTCTGGAAAGAAATAGAAATTCTAGGACCTCTGTGGCAGGCAAAGCTCTGAGCTGAAGGAAATCTTTACAGGGATTTTTCTGTCACCAGTGTGAATATAAAGGCCTTTGTTAACAAGGCTTTTGAAATGCCTTAGTATCTTTAAAATGCACATGCCAGAATGTGTCCCAAATTTATCACTATTATTCAGGAGAAACTTTTTTGTTTTATGTGTTCTCCTCTACTTGATATAAAGAGCTGCAAAATGTTTCTTTCTAATGAAGTTAGAAAAGGATTGTACCTAAATCTTAGCTAATGAACCTTTTCAGTCCTGGGAAGAACATGCATTTATTCACTATTTGTCTTTTTTGTCTCTCTCTTTTTTTTTTTTTTTTTTTTAAATAACTATCCGTGGCATAATGCCTCATGGCTGAACTAGTTCTGACTACCCTGGACCCTGAAAGAGGGGTTCAAGTTATTGTGGAGTGGAAGATAAAGTCCTGAGGTCCTCTTAGCTCCACCCAGACAGTAGAACTGGGCCTAAAACTATACAGATGTGGTAGCAAGTTAGCTTTATTAGAAAACAATAGAAGGAAATAAGGAGAATTAGAAGCACTTGGTCACCATTAAGAATCAGCCATGATATTTCACTGACCCAGGAAATGCTAATGTATTGCTAACTGCCATGCAATTTCAAATATCGTGTAAATAATTAATCCTATTGAAATTTCAATTGAAATTTCTGAATTACAAGTTACTTGGAAAAGAGAGTATCTATTAGATCCAAACAGAATGTAATAGAATCTTGCGTTTTCTTTGGTGACTCTTAATGGATGTGTGGACTCTCAAAAATCTTATTAATAAATCCTTCATATGTTTTATTAATAATATTAAAATAGTCAAGATATTTTATTAATAATATTATTAATAATACAATTCCAGACTTTCAAAATTATGAGATATATTAAAAAGGGAATGCCTATTGATTGTGGGCAAAATAGAAAGGTAATTTTTTACTGGGGAATTTACAGAGTGTATGTTTCTGCTCTCAAATAAGCCATTATTAATATTTTTCCAGATAATGTTAATCAAAGACATATGAATACTTTGTAGTGATGTTTATCATTAATATTAATTCTGAATGTGTTCTGTTTTTGGCTATGTTTACTGGTGGCTTTTCCTCCCACTGCTCACAAAAATGATTGTAAATGTGTTCTTATTTGTTTGTTTGGGGAATAGCTGCCATTGCTGTGTATACCTGTGTTTGTATATGAATGTGGGCATTGACAAAATGGAATATTCAACACATTTTACACTTGTTATCCTTCACTGGAAATTATAACCAAATGGGATGGAGCAGGAAAAAAAAGCCAGAAAAAAACAAGCAAACAAAAAAACCCTTTGGTAGTGGAATGACCAACTGTGCACCACAAGACTCCCGGATTTCCTGGAATTAGACTGGTGATTGGATCTTGTGCTGGAGAACTGTCAATTTTGCCCACGGTAAATGAAGCTTAGAGCCAGGAAACTATTTGTGAACAACAGTTTAAGCTAATGAAATAAGAAATAAAAATATGTTCAGGGATAGTTGGCCAACAAAAAAAAGAAGGGCTAATTAATCAGAGTAATTGACTGATTTTATCAGCTCTATTGAGCAGTATCTATTACAAAGGAGTGATAAAGTATTTGCACCCATCCAGGCAATCAATGTACTGCTTATGCACTGAGCCATCAGTAAACTTGAGTATTTGCCATTGCTCAGAGAATTTCATATTCTCTTGATCTTCTAAATCCCTGGTGTATTTGACTTTCTTTTGTTGTTGTTTTGCTTTAATCACAGAACAATAATATCATTACTCAATTTGGATATCTCTATTTCCAGAAAGTTACATATTTGTAACATTCATTCTGTGTTTCCACATCAGTCCTATGACTCCTCATTAACTTCTTTTGGGTCAAAATCATTTCAGAAGCATGTCTGCCCAGATTTTTGTCCAATAAAAATGTAGGAGACTCTTCTGAAACACCTTGAGTACAATCTGTCCAAAAATGCAAGGCAACGTATTTCACACATGGCCAGGAGATTTTAACTTTCTAGATATTTCTAAATACTGCAAGATAAGTACCAGACAATGCAAAAGAATTATCCACGAGAGTTCTTATGGCTTCTCTCAAAACTATTTCACTCTTGAAAATTTTAATTTTTATTGTAAAAGAAAATGACTAGTGCTAATTTTGTTTGGTTTGCACTGTGGAACACAGGGTTATGAGCAGATTTTGGAATGATTAATAAAATCTGGTTTAATATTAGCCTTTTTATGTTACTTGAGCGAGGAGTTTGTTCTCACTTCCTTAGGCACAAAACTTAATTTAAATGGTATAAAGATGTCTAAGTGCCTTTAAAGATTTTACACAGGTTTTACTGTTTCTTTGTCCCAGTTACCTATGTATAAAACAGGGGAAATACAGCTTTTTGTTATAGCTATCTGAAGTGTTTGTTAACTATGGAAAGCACCACCTCCCTGTGTGATTTGTAAGGTTCCTAAAAAAATGCGGACTTTTGGCTTTTAGGGACATCGCCAAAATACGCGAATAATAATAGAAGCCAGAGGAGAAAAAAAATGGGACAAACAAAGCAATAAACCAACCCAACAAACCAACCAAAAAACAGTCCAGAGATGAAGAAAAAGGTGGTGTTTTCATCAGCTGAAGGTAAGACACTTCAGACAAGTACAAAGAAAAAATTCTCAGTGTAGTCTGGCAATCTGAAAGTTGGGAGAAACAAAAGCCCTTCAAAATAGAGCTCTTTGCATGGAAATACTGCAAAAATGAGGTTAAACAGGAACATGTAGAGTGCTGCTATAAAAAGAAATATAAGTTCCTATTTTTCTCAAGTGTTACTGCCACTGATTATTTCGTTAATTATGAAAGGTGCCACTTTAGCAGAGCTAGTGGCTTTGTAAGGAAAAATACTGTTACGCTAATAAATAGATGTAAAGTCAGCAATCCAAAGCCATTTGGAATAACCCTTTAAATGCCTGCAATTCTAGCAGAGACATAAAGAATATATAAACATTGTCTCTGCAGCATATAACAGTCTGACATACTTTTGTTATATTTTTCATAGCAACAACCTACTGTGTGGTGGTCTCACCCTCATATGAGGAGAACAATTTGGTCATACTGTTTTGGTACATCAATTCTGTGTCACAAGAAAGACATCACCCTCTACACAATGGTCTTATTACAGATTCTGTTATGATTCTCCATGATCTGTCTCCTTTTTGCACATTTTTCCTTTGTATGAGGAAAGACATATTAAAGGCTGTCTGCACATTGGTGATGAGACAGATGCTTTCCTGATTGTGTGCTGAAGGAAGTATGATAAACTACAGAATGAGGTAGAAGTTGGGGAAAATGGCAGGGTTTGGGAAAGGGAAAATAAAGAAGTGGGCTGCTAGAACAATTTATGTGGCTTGTGACCCATTCTGCTGATTTCTGCTGATTTTTCTTTCTGTCTTTCAGTCTCTCTCAGATTGAGCCCATGATCTGGAGAATGCTTGTCTTTGATCTGCTACATTGATACATTCCTGATCAAACTACAGGTAAAAAAATTCCTAATCAGGTAAATCAGATTTTGATTTTACGGGTTTAAAATGATACAAAGTAGGTGCTGGTTCAGATATTCCAGTTATAGCCTGAAGCTAGCATAAATATATCAAATTTAATATTAAGTATATATTTAATATATCAAATTGCAATATTCTTTAATAGTTTAGCTTGTTAGTCACAGCAAAATCACAACTAGTTCCTCTGTCAGCCTACCTCCATGGTACTGCATTATAAAAATAAATATTGCACAGGAGTAGTGTTGTGGTTTAACCCGGCAGGCATCTCAGGCACCACGCAGCTGTTTGCTCACTTCCCATCCCACCCCACAGTGGGATGGGGGAGAGAATTGGAAAAAAAAGATAAAATCCACGGGTTGAGATAAAGATAGTTTAAATGGACAGAAAAAGAAGTGAAATAATGATGACGACGATGATGATAGAATGTGCAAAGCAAGTAATGCACAATGGAATCGCTCACTACCCACTGACCGATGCCTCTTAATGTTCAGTATGACACCACGAGGTATGTGACATCCCTTTGTCCAGTCTGGGTCAGCTCCTGGCTGTGTCCCCTCCTAGGTACTTGTGCACCCCCAGGGACCTCGCTGTTGGGACAGCACCAGAAGCTGAAAGTCCTTGGCTCTGTGTGAGCCCTGCTCTGCGACAGGTAAACACTGGTGTGCTATCAGCATTATTGTCATCCTAAACCCAAAACACAGCACCATGCCAGGTACTAGGAAGAAAATTAACTGTCCCAGCCTAAGCCAGGACAAATAGCAATTATAGCAATTGCATTAGCCTTTGTGAGTTCTGGTGCTTTGTTGACTTAAAGAATTATGGCAACATGTATTTATTGTCTTATTTGGTACAAAAAATCATTACCAAAAAGCAAAAACAGTGGGACAGCCAAAAATGACAAGAAGTTGTATAAACCTCTAAGCCTTTCAAACATACCAAACTTTTTTTTTTCTTTTTTTTTTTTTTTTTTTTCTTTGTTCTTTTTGGCTAACAAATAGTTCGACTGCCTCATAGTTTGACTCATTTTTTAGCCAGGGAGTTGGTTTCTTCTCATGTGTTTCAGCTCCAATTCTTTCTTTTCCTACATTCCTTTCCTGTATGTTTCAGTTTGCATGTATTCTCCACACATATACTAGACAGTAGTTCCCAGTCTCAGGCACAGCAACCTACAGTTCTATGATGTTCCCTGAAAAAGATGAATACATTAAGCATTCCTCATCTGATCCCAAAACACTGTCGTAGCAATTGTCCTCACAGTATGCTTCGTGAAAAACTGAGTGACAGCTGCAGTTACTCTTGCAAAAAATCCCAAATCCAGCAGCTGGACACAAATTGATAAATCCCCAGCATTTCGGTAGTCCTACATAGCTTGCTTTTTTTCCTTTGAGTACTTTGACTCAGTAACTTCTTTTTTTTTTCTTTTTTTTTTTTTTTTCTCTGTTACAAGTAATGTTCGATAGTCCATACCAAAATGTCTCACTGAACAGCCACAGCGATATTTTTCTAAAGCTTGTATGCTAAACCTAGAAACAAATTCCAGCTAGCTGACAGTTTAATCAGAAGACACATTAGGAAGGCTTTGAAATGAGAACATGAATGTCTAAGAAGACATTCTCTTGCATGAGTTAAAGCAGTTGTTTTTTCAGGACAGAATATCAGAAGGCAGCAATGCTAAATGCTGAAAAGGTGATACAGTGCAGCACATTATACATGAGTTTGCTGTTTGAAATAGAATAGTTCAGTCAGGCATATTTAGACGTAAGAAAAAAGAAGAAATTACTGTGAGGTGGCTAAATAATGAAACAGCCTGCCCAGAGCAGCTGTAGAGTCCCTGTGCTTGGAGATAGACAAAACCTGATGGGACACAGCCTTGAGAAACCAGCTCTAGATGACCCTACTTGAGTAGTAGTGGTGAACGAGATAATAACAACTATTCTGTGCTTTTATATTAAGGGTACACAGTACTAGCATTTTGCTCTGATTCATGAAAATTTCTCTCTATACTTTGTGCAGAGCCCCATAATTTAGTGGCACTGGACTGCAGGGAGTCACCTCCCGTGACAGCAGACATCATTCCAGGCACAGCCCCAAAGTTAGGCAGCTAGAGTGAACAATGTCAATATGGATTTCCTAACACTTCATGTAATGCAGGAATGTAATACAGTTACGTGGATGAGCTAATTCAGTATTTTTGGAACTCAAGGGGAGTCTTTCTGTTGAATTGGTTTAGGTTATAGCTACAAAGCTACAATCAGTTCTAACCATTGCATCACTAAAAAGATACAGAGAATTTAGAAAGTACCCAAAGAACAGTAGCAATGATGAAGCATCTGGAAGGCGTTACTTTGAAGAGAATATTAAAGCTTATTATTAAATCCTTCACTGTTACTGTGAACAAAAAAGTTGACATTACCAAAACATGAGTAGTTTCTGAACAAGTTAATTGAGTGGTGAACTTGTGTGGATTACAATATTGACCAAAAAAGTCATTCTGCTGTGAGCACTGAATAGTAGAAGATAGGCCTTGCATTTCTAAATATTAGTATTAATAATAATTTATAATTTAGTGGTTTAATAATGGGGCGTGGGAGAGTGAGGTGCATAGCAAGAAACCTGAAAAAAACATGTAGGCAAAAAGTAATAGAAGACAGGTAATTTATCTTTTCGAGTAGACATCTCTCAGGACAAGTAATAGATAAAATGAATGCTTCAGTCCATGGACCAAAAAAAGGAACAGAAACCATATGCCAGGGAACAATCCCACCAATACGAGGGAGACTTTAGATAATCTAATTATCCTTCCCATATAGCTTTTAGAAGTCTGTTCTGTAATTATGAAGAAAACTATGAGGAAGATATAGTAGCACCTGATAAGTATGCAGACTGTTAGATTGCACTCACGTACTCTGTTAGTTACCTGGCAGTGCCTAATCCAAAATGGATACTGAAATTTAAATATTGATGTAGGGGAGTAAGACAAAGTTAGTAACAATGATTTTTCATATGCAAATTTTAAAACAAACTCTGCAAATTCAATGCAGTAAGAAGTGCAAAAGTCTCCTGGGAACTGTCTCCTGGGGTCTTCATAGTCCATCACACTGGTCAGGATGATGGTAGATACTGATGGGAGCTCTTGAGTGCTCAACTACATACCTCTGGGGAAATGTATAAAGCCAAATGCTGGAGTCCTATAGGCCAAGTAGATAACTGGTTGGCCCATGAGGTTCTTGGTTTGGAGGTGGTTATACTTTCCCTACGGATATGATATTGGCACAAATGGAAAATAATCTCAAGGTTTCCTCAGCCTTCCTTGAATACTTTTCTATTGTTTTAAGCACAAATGTTCTTGCAATGAGGGACAGTATCCACAAATAACTACCACACAGATAGCCTTTGTTGGTTTGTATGTCAGTGTGTTAATGAGGACATTGGTTTTCTAAGATTCCTCCCACCCTTCTTCGCTTTGCCAGAAAAGAAATTGACCTTGTTAATTTACAATATTTATTTGCATGCTAAGACTGATTCTGTAGGTTGTGCAGAGAATTGCAAGGGCATTACTGTCAGCTCCTTCTAGAACTGATGAAGTTGGAAAGCCAGATCTTTCCCTGTATATTCTCAGTAGTGGGGAAATTATAGCATAGCTCATTTGGAAGGAACATGCATTCCTTAACTGTGATAGCAAATGATGCATTTAGAATATGCTATATTTATATATCATGTACAACGTGAAAAGGGGGACCCTTTTCGTGTAAATATAGGAAATAGAAATCATATAGCTTGTCATCAAGTTATCAACTAGTATGTAGGACTTTTTTTCAAGAGCAACGTGTTTAGAGAATGTAGCTGTGCAGCCAAGTACTATGGTGTTGCCATTACTAATAATAGGTTGCAGGGTTTGCACTGAACTTTCAAGGCTGCAGCACTGTGGTTTGTCAGGCTTGATCTGTCTGAACTTAACTTGACCTGCCTGCAGCTTTGTATTAATGTGGTTTAGCCGTAACAGCATTTTTTTTTTTTTTTCTAACCAGGTGCCTACTGCTATTTTGTTTTACTTTTGCTTATTGTTACATGGTAAACACATTTTATATTAAGAATAGTAGCAATACAATATAATACAATAACTACAATAGTAGTTATTTTGTGTGAAATCAAATAATTCTGACTCTAACAGGTGATAAATCTGAACTTAAAATGACAGCTGAATCCTTGAGAAGATGGAGACATAGGATATGGTGTAGAGGAATACAGCTGGAAGCCGCAAGGCTATAAACAGCTGAACTATGATCAGTTTAAGAAATTTTGATCAGGAGTGGGACGAAACTGGATTTAAGGATAGCAAAGGTAGCATTCATAAAACACCATATACGTACGAAATGCATATGTGACATGAACATGTATACCACTGAAGAAAGGGCAAGGTGTAAAAATGTGTTAGCAAACATAAAAACCTCCAAGCAGGAAAAAGAAGCCATCGCCATCAACTTTATACTTCTTCCAATGAAGGACATGAGAAGCTGTCAACCTGTAGAAGCCTGCTTACCTGCCCCTCTGCCCCAAGCAGATGGGAGCCATGAACTCAATAGCCTGGATGTCATTGGAATGGTGAATAATTCCAGAAAAAAAGGCTGGAAGACAGGGATTGTTTGTATAACAATCTGAACCATTTTATTATTTTTGACCACCTTTTCTGTATGGTAGTGTTCTTTAGTTTATTTCATTTTTTTATTTTTTTATTTTTTTATTTTTTTTTTTCCCTGTAATAATTAGGCTTGGACTAAAAATAACTCTTGGATTAGCCTGTTAAAATTTCAATTACACTAACAACAAATTCTTGGCTTTACATATTGATGTGTTTCCTTTTTCCCATAATAGAATTTTGAATGTACCAAGAAATCATATTCTAATTTTCTCCTGCATAACTTAAAACTGTTTATAGTCCTCCACCCTCAACAATCCCCCAATAAACAAACTAAGAGGGCTGCATGGTGCTTCTACGCACCTTATGTCCTCTGTCAGCCTTACAGTCAACAAAGAGAAAATGGCATTTTCTGAGACCAAACCATCTAATCAATTTTATCTATCTATAATGACAGGATGAACCCCACACAAGTCTTTAACTGACCTACCTTCACAGACACCTGGTGACTTTCTATCTTCTGTTGGGACCCATTGGCTCCATCTTTCCCCAGTCTTTCAGGCATGGCTGGGCACTTAAGTCTTCACTCTCAGACTAATATCATTGAACTACATTTGACATTTTAAAAAGAAATTACATCTCTACAGTTGACAGAAGAGGCTCAGTGTCAGACAGACAAAGAAACTATAAAAGAAGACAGGACAAACAAGTCTTTTACTGTACCTCATAGTTTGTTTGTTCATTCGCTCATCTATATATTCATTTGTTTGTTCATTTTGTCTTATAAATGCAGAAGAAGGGCAGGAGGTGCTCCAGGCACGGAGCACAAGTCCCACTGCGGCCCGTGGAGAGGCCCCTGGTGGAGCAGGCTGTCCCCCTGCAGCCCATGGGTCCCACATGGAGCAGATCTCCACGCTGCAGCCCATGGAGGAGCCCCCGGTGGAGCAGGTGGATGTGGCCTGGAGGAGGCTGTGGCCCATGGAGAGCCCCCGCAGGAGCAGGCCCAGGGCTAGAGTTGCAGCCCGTGGAGAGGAGCCCATGCAGGATCAGGGTGTCTGGGGAGAGCTGCCGCCCATGGAGGACCCGTGCTGGAGCAGTTTGCCCCTGGGGGATGGACCCCGTGGTAGGGAGCCGTGTGGGAGCAGTTCTTGAAGAGCTGCTGCCTGTGGGCAACCCCGGAGGATCAGTTCGGGAAGGTGGTTTTAGTTTGCATTTAGTTCCCACTGCTCTAGTGATAGGCAATAAATTGCATTATTCTCCCTTACGCTGAGTCTGTTTTGCCTGTGACAGTAACTGGTGAGTGATCTGCCTGTCCTTATCTCACAGTTTACCTGGGAGCTTTCTTTTCATGCTATTTTCTCCTGCTGTTGTGTTGAGGAGGAGTGAGAAAGCGGCATTGTGGTGTTTAGCTGCCCATTAGTCTGAAACCACCAAAGGTAACCATAACGCCCAGGCTTTGACACACAGGTTGATGTTTCAAAGGGTGTAGGAATCCATGAACTGACAAGGTTGTACTTGGAAAGCTGGCCATGCTAATTCATCAGATTTTCACGTAGCCTTCTTGGTTGTATAGTTCTTATATGTGCAACAAAGGAATACTGACGAGTCAAATTGAAAGATTACAGCACTGTGTGGTGTTTCTTCTCAGTTTAAGCATATGCTCTAGCATGGGAAATTATTTGGCATGATCTCTGTTCCTGGCACTGAACCTCACACTTCAGTTCTACTTCCAGGGAGAAAGAAGAGGAAAAAAATCCCCAAACACAAACCATGCACAGTTATCAATGGGAGAGGTTTGAAGCCAGGGATATTTATTTCTAGACCCACATCTGTGCTGTATGACACTCCTACACTGACATTTGAAGAGAACAATAATAAAAATATCTCTGTGTGGTTGATTACTGTTGGCTCTCCCTGGGCGCTGAGGGTACTCAGCTTCTTTGTGCAGTCAGAGCAGTCCAAGACACTCCAGGAATGCAGAGCTTTTAAATTTACAGTCTTCTGTTATTGCAAATAAGCTCAGAAATGATGTAGGGAACTGAAAATAGATAGGAATAAAAAGAAAGGATATTATTGTGCCAGACTAAATCAAGGCAAAGTGATAGCAGAACAGTAAGATAGTTGTTTGAGATGCAGTCTCAAGTGGGAGCAAATAATGGGAGAAATATGTAACACCAGGTCCAGACTTCCAGACTTTAAATTTTACAGTGGATTCAAATTCCAAAGGTCTCAGGAGCTGCTAGCCTCCTGCTAGTATAGGCAAAATTCAGGAGGGCTGATGGATGGGGGAGACTACACATAAAAATCCTACTTCAGGAGCCATAAATGTCTTTTGTTATCAGACGCAGGATCATCATAGTGAAATGCAGCCAGGTAATTCTGAAGAAATTTGCAATGATGCAAATACAAATACAACAGTTCTAGACTCAACAAGGATGCAGTTTCAAGGGCACACATACACTCTTTGAGAAGCAACATAAACAACCAGGTACTCAGATACTCCAAAGCTTTTCCTTTGCCATTTTTGAAGGTGATATTCATAAGAAAATATTTGCCTTACCAGATGAACAGGAGAAACTTGGAATCAGATTTTGTACATCCTGAATGAGATTATCAAAAGTTCCTATGAAAGCTAGATGCATTTGAAATCTGCTTCATTTATTTTTATTTTATATATTTATATTTATTATATTTTATTTTATATCATATTATTTTATTTATTTTATTTTAATTTCTGGTTGCAGTTTAAGCCCTTAATTTATGTCCTATCCATCGTGAATAGGTGATTCCCTGTACTTATGTAGGACTTTGAGGCGTTATGGACAGTTATGAAGTCACCTGTCACCCTTCTATGTTCTAGACTAAAAATCCCTGTTCCTTCAATATTTCCTTACAGGTCATGATTTCCACTAATTACTCCATGTGTTTCTCTTGGAAGTTTATAATTCACCTGTACTTCTCCTGATGGTCAGTTTTCAGAACTGCACCCAACAATTCATTACAAACCTTAACAGCAGCGATGCAGTGGAAGGCTTAACTCATGTATGTTATAAACTACACATGAGAGTGTAGGAATTTTACTACCCTATTCACATGTATACAACTGGTAGTGATCACTCCAAAACTTTTCCTTAGTTACTGGTTACCTAATCCATCTTCTTGCAATCTGTTTTTATTTGGTAGGTTATAATGAAGTCCTCTAATTGTTCTTATTAAATTGCATCAGGACATTATTTATATATTTTTCTTTCTCCCTTTGGAATTTTAATCCTGCCTTCCACTGTGTTTGCAGCTTAACATCACGTGTATTTGATAAACACAGTCTGTGTTCCTTCAAGCAGATATGTAAGAGTATTAGGCTAAAGACAAACTCCTTGGGAACATTACCTGCTGCATCATTCCACTTTAAAGTCAAACCATTAATAGCTACTCTCTGAACACGACTTTCCAGATACCTTTATACCCAATCTGCAGGCCTTTCCTAAGCTTTCTTCTGAGAACACTATATCAAACAGCATGAAAGCTAGGCTAGAATCACTAAAATCAAGATATAGGTAATCTGTTGCTTTCTCCCTCTCTGTAAAGCCTGTTACCCTGCCAGGGAAGGAAATTCAATTTATTTGACATGATTAATTCTTGAGAAAGTCATGTTGGCTCCAATTTGTCTCCCTGTTCTCGTCTAAGTATTTACAAACACTTTTATTTCCTGTGACTTAAAGTCACTACATTGTTATTTATTTATTTATTTATTTATTTTTCAATTTTAGAAAATTTTGCTCGTTTTCTGTGAGATCTCAGAGTGGCTCTCTGAGGACACCAGATAGTTTTGCAAGTACTGAAGGGAGGAGATAATTGGGTCCAGCACCTTTGAAAGCACCTACTTTTCAAGAAACATTAAATTTATTTTCTATATTGACGTCTGAGTTCTTATCTCTTTGTCCCTGCTTGTGTTAAATGTCTGACCACATTTTAACCTTTTAATAGAAGACTGATGCAAGAAAGACATCAGATATTTCTCTCTTGTGCTGATAAATTCATTGTACAGTAGACATTGAATCAGCTGTTTCTTGGTTTATCCTCTTACTGAAAATGTACTTGCCAAGATTTTGTGTATATTTTGATCATTTGTTCTTTCTGATATTGTTGCTAGAATTCTGCTGCCATTCCATTTCTATTTACTCATTAAGTCCAACTTTGTTTTCACTTCCAATTTGCTGTGGGGAAAAAGTCCCTGATGCAACTAAATGGATGTCTCATTGCACTTCCTCTGCGATGCAGTCATTTTCATGTCTGGATTTAATGTTTTCTCCTCAAAGAGCTGCCAGTGTTACAAAGCCCCAACCACTTGTCTTTCTTTGTGATATTTACAGTCGTTTCCTGGACTGCAATTTGTGGATTTGTTTCCTTTTTCCTGTATCTGCTTATTGATCAAGACACTCACCCAAGCAACTCACTTGCCTCAGTTTCCCCATCTGCAAAAAGGGAATTATAATATTTGCTCATTTACAGTGCCATTTCATACCCACTGATAACACTGTGAACATTATTAATTAACAGAATTACTGAAATTCCCTAATGTCTCTTGGAAATTAAAATATTATTGAAAGCAAAGAATCATTGGTTTGTGTTAGTTTTGAATTGCAAAGATGCCACTTTGTCTATTTCAAGTGTTTTGATGGTCTGTGTTTAAGTGAGCTGTCTAGGGGAAAAGAGAGCTGTGCAGTCTTGCTTTTGAAAATGTTCTTTGAGTTCTCTAGCAGTTTCTTCTGAAGCTTGCGATAATATAGCTAAAACATTTATATTAGTAATATTTTCTCAAATATCTCGTTCCTTAAGCTGGTAAAAATACTTGTTAATAATTAACTGGAAATTCTAGAAACTTCAAAACTGCGAGGTGTCTGCCATTCTAAAATGAACTCAATTTTCTACCTTTTGCTTGAAAGCAAAGCTGTTCAGCCTAACAAACCTGTTACTGTCACCTATCATTTAGTCTTTTTGCAAATGTTAGCTCCTGACAGAGGAATACATGTGAGTGAACTGTAGAGCAGACCATTCCACGTCTGATGCATTGCTTTAGTCAGTTGATTGTGCCAGCCAGCATGTTAAATTCTTAATGCTAGTCAAATTTATTTACTGTATAATCCTTTTCTCCCCTTGCTTTCCTTTTTATCTCTGGTTCAGAGCCTTGAGGGCTTACAGAGAGAACTATTGATGACCACAGTACTTTCTGTACATCTGGGATAGTTCATTGTTTAACAGTGACATTTTCAAGTCTGTATTGAGATTGGTTTATGAAGAAAACAGTGAGCTGATTCTCCAGGGACTGCAGAGGGGAAAAAAGAAAAAGGACATGAAAAAGAAGTTATAATGTGGCTTTTATGGAAGAAGATGAAAGGTTTGTTTTGTTCTCTCTCTTTTTGCCTACATCAAAAATGCTGTTTATTGTGCAAAAGAAGGGACGATACAGACTTTAAGAACTGATTGCTTTTACATTTGCTCTGCTTTCAGAATAATATTGGCAGGTGGAACAGGGACAAGCAGATTCAGAGAACATCAGGGACCCGTATCCTTATAAGAGGTGAACCAGGAATGTGGCTCCCACACAGGACAGAATAGTTTGCACAGGGATACATCATTCTCATAAGTTTTTTTTTGTTGTTGTTTTTTTTCTTTTGAAACTGACAACTGACTCTGCTGGAGAACTGCAAAAGAAACACCTGCCATGCTTTTGTTGGGCCCTCTGCTGCTCCCTTTAGGTATGTGAAGGTGACTCTAACGGTTTATTTAGGGGGTTTATTTTCCAGTGGTATTTTATTTTCAAAACAATATCTTCTTTTAATCATCCTAGCTGCATGGAGCTCTTGGGAAGAAAGAGTCTGAAGAAGAAGTTGGAACAGGAACTACAGATGGGAAGGCTGTACTATCTTTCCATCAGGTGTTGTGGAATAGAAGAGCAGCAGTCCAGGTTTTTAGCATTATTGGATAGTTTTTCATTATTATTATTATTTTAAACAGAACAACTTTAGAACATTGTCACAAAATTTAAGTCTATAAGGGACCTCCATTTGTCAAAATCCATTATTTTCATCCAGTTTCCCTAGCTTAAAGCTACAGTTAAACCAAACCTTTCAGTTTGGTCAAATATAAATCACATATACAGAACAGGAGACACCAACCAATGGTAACGCCAAAAAGACCTGTTAAAGATACAAAGTCAGTTAAGCTAAAGTTTTTTTTTGTTGTTGTTGTTTGTTTATTTTAGACAGAACATATCCCTTGAAGCAGATGAAAGTAAAAATCTCTCATCTGCACTATGTAGACCCAATGGCAAGTTATGGTGAAGCTGATGCTTCACAAGTCCCAGAGTGAGGAGTCGCTAACTGCAGGAGAACATAACACTTGAACAGCACTATTTCTTTGCCTTTTTCTTGCATTCATGCCTACATAAGTAATTTTGGGAAGGGCTAACAGCAACCTTGGGCAAGATGGACTCTCCATTGATGTGGTATGATTTTGAGATCTAAGTGAAAAACAATGACAATGAACGTAGCCCCCCTGACTCCTCCAGGAATGAAATTATGCACTGAGGGAAATACCCCTGTTACATCTGTAGATAGTGCTTACCCTGAGGTCATTGTGTAACTCTTGTCTTAGTCCACAAGCTTTGAGAAGATAGCCCAGGCAGTGCAGATAGCAAACTTGGGGGCTGTGAGCTATAGACACTGGGCCAGAGCAATGACAGGCTCAGGCCAAATAGTGTCTCCCAAATTATGGGTCAACTTTTTAGAAATAATTTCCTCTCTGAGATCTGAGGGGACAGGAGCTAAGAGATTCTGAAGTACGTAGGATCAGGATCATTTCCCTTCTATTTCTTTAGCCCTTCCACTAAATCATTCCTATGTTTCCCTGCCATCAGTGGTAGCAAATTGCATCTTATTTCAATGTTGAATTTGTCTGAGTTCAACTTCCAGCTCTTGCTGTGGTAATAAAATATAGGGATGGTTGTATAGTCTTGGTATAGTAATACAATAAAATTTTATGAAGCTATCATCATGCCTTATAAAGTAGCAGGAAAGGACACAACCTTTTTTTTTTTTTTCCTTCTTTGCAGATCATCTACTACAATGACAAGAACAATTATGGAAACAATTATCACAGGGAGAAACAGCAATACTGAGGCCTGAGTTGCTCTGCATGAGCCTAGTTTTACAGTAGTTTAACTTCAATAAAATCAACCACAGTAACAGGAAAGGGAAATTGAGTGAAGAGGATCCTAAAATCTATCTTGATGACCTGAATGGAATCCCAACTGCTTATCAGGCTTGACTGGGTTCAATAATATTATCTTTGTAATTATGTGTTAACTCAGTTGCTGCTGTCAGTGATCAGAATCTCTGTACATGTTACTGAGTGCTTTTTTTTTTTTTTTTTTTTCTCCTCCAAGATATCAACAAATAAATTAAGGTCCTGGGGTGCTGTGCTCTGCAAATATATATATATATATGTAATATATATGGTTTCTCTGCTTAAAGAATCTACTTCTTTTTCAAGAATAATGTTATAATGATTATTATTTTAGCTTTATCTTATGATTAAATTCTAATTAGAATTAGGCTTTCTACAGAAAACCTGTTCCAGTACTTTCAACTGCACAGAGGACTTTCAGTATTGTAGCATAAGTTTCTGTGTAACGTTGTTATGCATTTCTGGAGACATGAAAGAAAAGTAGAGAGCTGTCTATCAAGCACTGGTCATGAGCATAAAATCTTAAAAAAAAATATTTTGAAACTAAAGAAAATGAAGAACAGGGTGGGAAGCAATTTTTATTGGGTAAGAAAACAATTAGCCATACCTAATAGGTTTTG
The DNA here is from genome assembly GCA_011074415.1 of Stictonetta naevosa. Lineage (NCBI taxonomy): Eukaryota > Metazoa > Chordata > Aves > Anseriformes > Anatidae > Stictonetta > Stictonetta naevosa. The sequence continues at coordinate 196,251,082 of CM021697.1, read as the reverse complement.
CATATTTTTGTGAAAATTGCTAATTTGGTTAACTTTGTTGAAGTTTAGCTGCCTCTGAAACAGAAGTTACAGAATAACAAAATATATCATTAAGCCAACAAAACCAACAATTGTGTTAGACTGGCTGACCACACGTGTCTCAGTGGACTCTAACATAAGTTGTGCATGCTCAGCCCCTCAGTGAATCTGACTACAATCAGCTCTGCTTAGAATTGAAATGGAGGAATTATGAGTCACTGAAGATCCTCTGTGTGTATTTGAATAGGAGAAGGCACTCTGCTTATAAAAAGAGCACAACCTATTGTCCCCAATTCACTGTTTGCTTAATGTTTGCTGCCTGAATGCAAATGACAATCTTTCACGTTACTTGCATGTCAATGGGAGGTAAGGTACAGATTCTCTACAGTATGCTAAAGCTCTGAGTTACCCTGAAACTGCCAGAGACACAGCTTTTACAGTACGCTCCTTTCCTTTCTTCCAGAAATGATTAACCTTAGAAGGAAGCAGGGTCAGTACTTGGGGATGACCGAAAATTCAACCTGGCATTTAACTCATAAATTGAACTTGCTCCTGTATTTGATCTCCCTCATTTCAGTTCTCAAAGTCATGTGAGACCTGATCTTTCACTGTGTCAGAAATTTAGACTTAAACACCTGTTCAGGTCATAGTACTGCAAACCTCAAATATCAAGCCCTAAGTTGTCATTCAAACAACTTTTCACAGCTATGTTCTACTTTTCTATCCATAGAACCATGGAATGGTTTGGGTTGGAAGGGACCCTAATGATCATCTAATTTCATCCAAGAGAAGAGTAAGGAAGAATTATCTGCTAGCCCTATGGAATCATCTTGGATATCACAGGTCATTTCAAAAGGCAGTAGGTGTCACTGTGTAAGCAGCAGAATAAAGATGTTTCTTAGACATAAATGACTAGTTAAGTGTAGTTGTCTACCTTCAGCGATTTCTTGTGTTTCTACACAGTTTAGAAGTTTAGAAGTTTAACATTTCTGAGAACTGTGAGCTATGGAAGTCAACCAGTATCTCATGTTTGGTATATCATGAAATTGATGCTTATGAGCAGAAGTTTCATTATTTGTGACAAATTGAATCTTTCCAGAAGTTTCAGGCCTACTGTACTTACCTGGCACATTAACAGTAAAAATCAGTTGTTCAAAAGAGTGTCATGTTCACTTCACATGCACCATTCCATAGGTCTGTCTAGGAAATTCTTAAAAGAAATATGGGAGCCTTAAGTCCTCCATTTCCATCTTCCTCTGATACACATTTTCTTCCCTTCTCCTCTAGGTTCTCATTAGATTCCTAGGTCCCAACAGTCACTGTGATCTAAACAAAGCTCAACCTTTTCTCAGGGCTGCTACAAGCCAGTCCACTTAAATTAGCTAGACTTACTTTCTTGCCTACAGTTAACACTTTTTGTTTTTCCTCTTTCCCTCTGCCAGTGACTCTTTTCTATAAATCCTATCCTCGGGAATGCTAAAGTGCTCCTACTTTTTATTGTCTAGGCTGTGCAGTTTAGTGCCAGTCTCCAGAAATTAGAAAAAACAATTCTCTTGCTCGATCAATTTCAGAACTGTACAGTCATTACAATCCCCACTTTGAGATTTTTTCCAAACAAAAGCCCTAATGAGCTGGTATTCAGGTGACCAGATAAATTCTGGACATTTTAACAGGATGTGGAGATAACCTCAATTACCTCTGTGTGTAGGCTGCAAAAATGTGATCCTGGACATAAGCCATGAAACTTTTACTTCCTATTGAAGTACTGCCAAATTGTATCATATGTATTACAATGGGACAGCAACTGATTAGCTCTATTAATTTACATACAGAATACTCTTCCTTTCACATGTTTATTAATAGAAAGAGTGCTAGTATAATTGACCAAATCCACTCTGAACAATTAAAATGGATTTTAAGGGCTTTGATGTACATCACTGTAAGCAAAGGAAGCAACAGTTAAATCCCCAATTAACACAAAGAAAATATGAGACAGGATTTTGTATCATTTCATTGCAAGCAAACAGAAAGAGAACAAATCCCTCCTCTGTCATGTAGTTTACACCCTATGACAAGCAAAACCAATTTAAAGCTATTGTAAATCTTAAATTATTCATTTCATTCTCAATAGGTCATTAAATAGCCTCTTCTAACATTTGAGTACAGTACTTGGTTTATGGAGAAACAAGCACAATGGAAAGAAAGAAGAGGAAACCCCAAAGGAATCTAAAAGTAGGAAACAGAACAAGCAAAACAAAGTTGAAGGTCTTGTTATCCTTGTGATTTTCAATGTACAGTGTGGTTTGGGAGGATTTGCTGAGTGTTTTAGACTACCTTACTTTTAATTGGTTGAAAAGCTATCTAAAGGATCAACAATGTGCTGTATAATGCCTTAGATCAAGCGACCCAAAGACTGAGAGGATGTAAGTAACATGCATCCTGCTGTGACTACCCTGGTAGGAGAAGGAAAACAGATTAGCACTCGCAGAGCACAGCACTGATGTGATTATCTCGTTTCTGTTGGCCAAGCTTTTTTATGCATTTCTGTAAATCACCCCACTTCTCCCTACATACAGATATGAACATGCTCTGTGAAATCATGCAGCTTCTGGAGCTGGGCTTGAACACAGACACCCAGCTGATCAGTCCAACCTGCAAACAATCTTTTTTCCTACAACCCTTGCTGACCATAAGCCATAGGAATTGGTCTAGCATCAAAGTCTTTACTCTGATGCCTGAGAGTCCCACAGAACCATGCTGGTACATGCTTGAAGTCTCTCTTATTCTCCGGTTCACTTGTGAATACTTCCATCAAATGTTAGCAAACAGAACATGTGCTTTCAGTCTTAAGAGAGTTATGAACTGCATCCTTTGAATACCCTGGTTATAAGCAGTATATGGGATGCCATCAGCCTTCATAGCTCAACTTAGTGTTTCCTGTGATAGTCCTTCAAAGACAGTGTCATGTCTGTCATATTTTCATCTTCAAACAGATTCTTAATGGTTTATAGGTGCTGTATCATTTGTTACTTATTGTGAATGCATTGATTTGTGAGTGTGGAATTCATTGACTGTAGGGACCCTGTTACTGTACGTGTACTAAGCTAGATAAAATGCTTGTAGTAGCAGTACTAGAATTTATCCTGTAACAGGATCAGTGTGAAGCTTCTCTGCTTTTGAAAATCTGTGAGGAGCACCTGTCCAGGATCAGGAGTTTAGTACCTTGTCTTTAATGGGATAAAATCTGATTCAGGTTGAGCTTACATGGGAAACATCCTGGAAGAGATTTTTTATTATTATTTTTTATTTATTTGTAAAGACTGAAATGTGTGTTCCTGGTTATTAATTCAACTGAAAGTAAATGAATCAGTCATTCTTGTAGTCTTTTCCTTGCTTTAGCAAAGACTCATCATATTCCTTTGGCCATTAGTACTGAGGCAGGGAAACCTCTGACTACAGGTGATTATCTGCATATGAACTAGTCACCTGGACCAAATCTCCACTGTGTTCAGTGGAGAGAAATAAAGTATTTTAAGCAGCAACTCTGTTTTTCCTAACACAGATACCTAATAACCTAATATGGTTTAGATGAATGGCACCCCAAAAAGGTCTCTGTCTCTTCCAGTTGTAATAAAAGGAACCTGGCATGAGTACCACTGGTGTGAATATTTACACTGTTTGGAATTAGGTGAAGTTAGGTCCAAGCTGTGTGTCAGTGTATTATGGAGTCCTCAGTGGTTAAATCCCACTCTAAAAGCATTTGAAGCTACCTACACTCTCCATTCTCTTTGTAACACTTTATTCTTTCTCTTTTGTCTCCAACTTCCAGACAAAAGAACTAGGATAAATGTTCATGACTGGCTAGGCAGCTCTAGAACATCAGCTGTTCTAAAACTAGAGCTCTAGAACAGCTGATGAACTTTGTGAAGGGCTTTCCCCTTTGTACAGGAATAAAACTAATTCTAAACTAAAACTCTAGTTATAAAATGAAAGCGTTCTCACAAGGAATTAATCAGAATGTATTATTCCATTTTTAATTCATAGTCTACTTGAATTCACATTAAATTGCAAGGAAAGATTCAACTCTAGATAAAAACATCTACATTTGCATTTACCTCTGGGTATCTTCATGTGTCTTAGGTGACAAAGCTGACATTGCTGTCAGTGAAGTCTGGAAAGTAATTCAGCTGACCAGCCTATCCATGTGTACTACAGTGAGCTAAAGTTCTCCTGAGATACTACTCATTACATTGACTAAATGATAAGCTAGAATACAAGAAGAGATGAGAAACACAGCTTATTGGTAGATACCTACACAGAGCTAATGCTTGTCTCTTAATGTACAACTGAATTTCCTAGTATCTGGAAACCATCAGCTAAAAGGAGCTAACATGCCCGTGAAGGCAAGATTTTCATGCACATTAACAGATCAAAACAGAAGTGATGAAGGTGTTCAAGGATACCCCTCAGTTCAAGAAGGAGCACATAATAAGTTGATGCTGCTCCTGGGTATGTTACAAACGAACACATTTTTAAGTAGGTCGTTTATTAAAGAAGAGTGAATCATTTTGTTGCCCATAAAAAAACAGCATAGACAATAGAAGGGTGGGAGTCTGGGAAATTTAATTGTGATTTAAGTGGATTATGCAGAAATGTTTGTTGCTCAGTCAATTACTTAGTGAAGGTAGATGCAATTTCCTTCAGCTTTCTTATTCCCTGGTAGCATTTCTGATTGAATCGAATGCAGAATGAATTCTTCTGAATTGCTGACTAACTCTGCCATATGGATTGTATAGTAGCACTCTGGGATTCTTCAGCAGTGAATTTTCAAGATGGACTGTGTGGAACAGAGCTTTAAATACCCTTATTCAGCATGGGTTTTAACCTTTGTCTTTACCATGCTACTAGGCACCTAGTCAATGAATAACTTCATGAGTTTTGGCAAAAAGTATTTGCTGTGTGTCACCCTGATTTCAAACAGAAAAGTAGTAAAAAAAAAAAAAAAAAAAAAAAAAAAGTGTTCATAAGCATATCCCAAATGAAAAAGAGGGAGGAAAACATAGTTTTTTTTTCCAGATTTCAAAGTGTTTGTAGAAGGAATAGAAGATTTCTTATTTTATAACATAGCATTTTATTTTCTAATTTCTGGATCACCATGATTCACAATTATGATGTTGTCTTTATTACAGCTATGTTAAATATTTAGCATGAGCCTTTGTTGCGTTTTAAAGACTTAGTAGTCCTAAGTGAAACTGTTAATAGCTGGTTAATCTAATCTGCATTCAAATTTAAGATTATCTGTTAATAACATTGCACTTGGCATATGAGATCTATTGCTCCTGCAACCATTAAGCAACCCTACATGATCTGTTTGTATCATTGAATTAATCTTCAAGCAGTAATTTTCAATATCTATGAATAAAGCATAAATATGACAACCTCATTGTGATCTGCAGAAATTTATGTCATTTGTATACATCCATGAATGCCACTCAAATTTTCCCCAAATGAGCATATAGCTGTAAAAGTTTGCTACTAAAATCAAAATTGCCCTGTATTATGTGCTGGTATAATAAGAAAATGTGTGACTAGGGCAGGAAAACATTATGTCTCTATCTGAAATTGCTGTTCTTTGCTATATTTTGTGTAATATAATTCTCGTTGATGTGTCCTATTAGGTTGTTGGCATCAAGCAATAGCTGAACACTGGCATTTTGAAAAGTAGAGTTATTGACAAAGAGTCAGTGAGAAATTTAGAGGTTAAAGCCTTATAATCAGAAAAAGTTCCCCTCCATTTCCTCGACATATATTTTTTTAATTTTCTTCTCCTGTTTTATCAAGTTCTATTCTCACATTGTAGTCAAGTAGGACACCATGTCAAACCATATTTTCACCATAAGTGCTTCAGTTAAGCAGGTAATGGAATCATTTATCAAATTTTGCTATTTATAAAAGGTCTCCAAATGACTGTGAACTCTCGGATGGATTTATTGTCTAAAATCCTTTCTATATTTCCTCAGATAAGGCATCAGAGTACTATGGATCCCCTTTAGCTCCTTATTAGCCATAGTACTGAATTTCAAATGTTGTCTAAAAAGCCCTGAATGGGGGAAGTAATAATTATTTTGAAAATCAGCTTTCTACCTGCTGCCAACTATGGCAGGGGAAGTAGGAAGTAGTAGTATACTTTCTCTTGAATGTGATTTGTTTTGAATGTGTTTGTGCCATTTTCATTGCTGGGTCCACCGTGTTTCTTATGGTGTGATACAATCCACATGAACAAGCTCATAGAATGATTACAGAGATGAACAACAGAACCATGATCATCCAAGAGCAAGCTTACCTCAAAAGAGATTGTGCTGTTCAACTCTGTATGCAAGGGGCCCACTGTAAAATTAGTCATTCCTGAGTTGTGCCTAATGCAGGTGAGGGTTCCAACCTTTAGTTTGTTGGCAGTTGAGTCAATGTGGAGCCTGTGTGGACTAGAACTATCTAATATTCGCCTGGATAAATTAATATTCCCCTTTATCTAAAACTCTAAGAAAGAAAAATAATCACATACTAAATAAGGCTTATTAAAAAAAAAAAAAAAAGTCATTTTTAGGAGAAATGGTGATGTTAATGTGAAAACAGGAATAAGGATAAGACAGGAATTAAAGGTTAAAAAAAAAAATGTTGGGGATCATGAAGAACATAGCCATGAATAAGAAAAAATCAAAAAAATCACAGCAGTAATCAGGCCCGTCCCGTGACAATTTCACATCTAATAACCATGTCATGAGACCCACAGGACATGCTCTTTGCCACAGTTCTGTAAGGGTAGCCTGCAATGTGATATGCTGGAACTCTGTAGTGACAGCAGGGTGTGGAAAAAAATAAAATCAACAGAGTGCATTACCTGCTCGTTGTGCATTTCCCCCATTACTCACGTACAGCTCTGGATGTACTCTGCTATTCCCCCTCCCTGATTAGTGTCCTCTGCCATTCCTCTTCTGCAAGGTAAATGTCTCATTGCATGGGATTGTGAACTTTTGGGATGCCCAGACCTGGACTTAAACTTGGTTTGTGGAAGAAGGAAGACCAGTCTTGCCAACAGAGCCTACAAGCACAATCTACTCCATACTGTGTCAAGGTTGTCATAATTGCACAGGGACCAGCTGCTCTCAATGCATCTTTTTAGTTGTAGATTGCTGAGAGCTGGGGCTCTTTGAAAAGTCAGTTCTTCTAATATACAAGATGGAAATTTGTTTTCAATATATGATCCTGCAATATATGATCCTTTTTAATCTCTGCCTCTGCCCTGTGCACACAGACCCTAAGTGACCACACACACCTCCTTCCTGATGGTGCTGTAGGTCTCCTTTCCAAACATGAGCTGTAGAAGCAACTTTATTCAGCATCTCCCAGTTCTCCCTTTCTGTGTGGGTGGTTTCTTTGCACTAGTTTTTTAAGTTTTGTCTTTTTACTATATGCGTCCTTTGCACAGGATTAAGGGCTACAATTTCAAACCCTCATTGGAGAAGTCATTCAGCTATTCTTGGATTAACCTCCAATTCCAAACAACCTGATTTTACTCCTGTCCTTCCAATACTTTTGATGGTTGCTTTATTATTATTTTATCGCTGTTTTTCACTTAACAGAGATGACAAACTTGGTACCTTGCTTATGATAGCATAATCTCTCCCTTATTACCTCAGAACAATTTAAGAACTTAGCTGGTTTCAAAGCAGTCTTAGGTGAAACGGGGGAATAAAGAAAAGAAAAATAACAACCCATGCTCATATGCATGGCTGATAAAGAATTTTGAACGGCAGCATCTCCAATCATTCACTCCAGAGTGCCTGAGATTTTGCAGCACATATGTCCCTCTGTCAGGGGATTCCACAACAGCAGGCAATTATTAACAAATAGCTTGCCATCCGGTGGCATAAATGATGCAAAACTCAGAACCATTGTCATTGCATACCACCATGAGCTAATTGTTCTCAGTGATAAAAACAAAATATATATATCTTCTGATTAAAAATATATATATATATTTAAAGATGATTTGGAATGCTTTGTTAATTGAATAGACAGTGTAGATTTTCCTGCATTCTTAATCTGAGATTTAGATGGGACTCATATTTTGGGGTGATTTCATAAATGTGTCTTCTCTTATAAACTCACACCTTTTCCAATCTACTGGAAATGGAAAAGATGTTCCTTATTAATCACTTTGACTATATCCGTGTGAGCCAATACAATGATGTTTTGATCACTAGTCTTTTCTCTTGTCCCATCTGGTTTAATTTCAGCGGAGCTCATTGACAGTCTGTATTTCCCTAGGGATTTTCACTTACAGAATAACTGTGCTTTGCAGATTCTGGGTTATGAAGGCCTAATGCAGTCCTGTGAGGTAGGTAAGTATTATTATCCCCCTTTGAAAAGGTATGAGAAAATGAGGCCTAATCTGTGACCTGACAAAGATCACAGTGGAGGTCCACAGAACAATTTAGAATAATAAAAAAAAAAGTCTCACAGGCTATAAGTTCTTTATCTTTACCGCATAGATGGATCTTTGACAGATGCAAATAACTCTCTAATGAGCTGAGGATCATTCTAGCTTTTGAAACAGAGAAAGTGTCCTGACAAATCAGGCTAGTCCTCCATCTCATTCAGCAGCCTGTTTCTAAAAAAATATTGTATTTGAAAAGCTAATTCAAAAGCAGACAATCTGCAATAGGACTTTTCGTTATCCCCTCACAAAAACAAAACAACAACAACAAAAAAAAACCTCCTCAATTCTCTAAAGTTTTGTGATCAATAAAGATATGAAACACGAACATTTGTTTCCAGAATTCTTGTCGGCTTTTAAGACAGTGCTACAGAGCTGTTTTTTCCTGCTACCAGGTCATCTTGAACCAAAACATTCCTGTAACTACCATTAGTGGGAACTATGAAAAGGTGATCAGATGTCTTAAAGATCTAACAATGGATTTGAATTCCTAAGTTTTACAAACAATTCTTCATAGGATCCACTAATTTATAGCTTTTACCTCTCAGAAGAATCAGGTGAGGACATACTGCTAATTCAATTTCTCTGTACTCTTCCAGGCTTCCCATTGGAAGTTGATTCAAATTCAAAGGAAATCTGCACAGCTATGGTCTGCCTACAGTTTAACTAAAATGTCACTGGAGGTTCCAGGAAAGCTCCATTTCTCAGGCACAGTGCAACATTTTATTTTCCAGAAAAAGCTCCCCTGTGCAAGAAGCATTTTTCTTAGGGCAAGGCTAAAACTGTGTGGGGAGCTGTTATAGGACACAAAGATTTTTTTTCTGCTCCCAGTGCCAGGTGCATTTGTTCGCTCATCAATCTTTAATGTGAACCAAGAGAAATGCACACCTGAAAACAGTAACAAACTCCTGCCAGTGATAACCTCTCCTCTGCATACATTTCTCTGACTAGATAGTAGCAGTGAGAATAAACTCTTCCTAGTCATGCTGTTTAATGCAGTACTGGTATGTACTCGGCTATTCTAAAAATGTACAGAGCAAAAGGTTGTTTCTACCTTCTGTTCAAGCTAATGTCTTTTCATATTACCCAGCTCAGGAAGGACCACTCTGACAGTTGGACCTAATCAATAGCTATGCATACATTTTGTCTCAATTAAGAAATATCACGTTATGACCTCCTGAGGACTCTGGTTATTAATATATTAAAAGTTATATGATTTTTGAGCTTGATAGAAAAAAATGCATTTTTGCCCCATCAATAATATATCATGTGCAAATTAGTGTCTGAATTAATGTTGTGCGGCTGCAGTGAAAAAAACAGCACTGTTTTTATTACATAATAAAATGCCTTTAATTGTTGGACTAGAACAGCTTTATAACATACCATTACTTTTGGTAACAACCTCTGCCTTTTCATCGATCAGAAAATGTTATCAGTCAGAGCCAGATTGAAAGTAAAACTGAAGAATAACATTACTGGGCTGATGCAGTTGAGTGAAATAAATTGATGCTGGCTGGGCTTTGAAATAAAAGAGAAATATAATTAATAAGATTTACAGAATAACACATTTCCAACTTTTGAAGCCAAATGTTTGCATTTAAAGTGGTAAAGCGTTACATACAGTTTGACTGCATTTCTCAAACCATGAATGGCATGTTGTCAAGCCTCTTTTTGTTTGCTTGTTTGTTTGCTTTCTTGTGGTTTAATTAAGAAGCATCTTAAGGTACAGTCTCCCTTACTCCTTCTTTCTTTCTCCTTTTCCACATGGCAAAATTGTATGTGTAATTTTCCAGTGGTTCAAAGGCTGGATTGCAGGTATGGGCAAGCATGAAAACACTTAGAATCTAGAGGGAAGCATGTAACACAAAGCTCCATTATTAATCTCAGCTTGATCAAAGTTTGTGGGAGTTTTATTCCAAGGGTGCAAGGAAAAGCATGGGAATGCCATGGGAGTAGAAAGTCTAAGTTACTGAGTTAAAAGTGAGAAGCAGCTGTGGAGAGCTCCAGAAGAACTGTAAGAGACTAGAAGAATGGATGATTAAGTGGCAGATAAATTTTAGGGCAGATAAATATAAAGTGACTCACATGGGGAAATAACAATCCAAACTTCACAAAGAAAATGATGGACTCTGAGCTAACTGTTATTACTCAGAAATGAGATCTTGGGGTTATAATAGATAGTTTTATTGATCTCAGTGCCCAGCTGATGTAAAAAATGCAAACTGAATATTAAGAATTGTTAGGAAAAAAATAAAATAAATAATATTATATTATTATGGTGTGTCTGGTGTGTCTGCATCTTAAATTATGTTTATAGTTCTAGTCCCTGTTTTTAAGGCATAATGATACGAGAAAAGCCTGGTGAACAGTAACAAAAGTAGTCAATGGTAGGACACAGATTTCAGGTGAGGAAAGACTAAGTAGGGGGCAGCTTTTCAGCCAAAATGAGTGGCAACTGAAAGAGGAATATAACAAGATAACAGCATAAAGTTGTGTGGGATGCACAAAGGGTTCATAGCAAATTTTCTTCCACTCTCTCTACCTGCACAGAAACCAGGGTCTTCAAGACATGGTAGCTGGTAGAAGGTTCACAGGAAACAAATAAACAAAAAAGCAAATATTTCATCACACAACAGAGAATTTAAACTCTTAAATTCCTTGCCAAAAGAGGCTGGGGGTGTTGAAACTGTACGTAGAGAAGGTGTCCTGATGAATTCCTGGAGTAACAATACATTGAGCTCTAGTGAACTCAGGTAACGGGTCTGGCTCAAGGTGTCCCTAAGCAGCAATTTTTTAAATACCAGAGGATTTTTCTGGCACAGTATTGCTGTATGCTCACTGTGTCCATATTCTCATCCCCAGACGTCTTCTGCTGGCCACCGCTGATGACAGGACACCAAGCTAGCTGACCCAGCACGGCTGTCCTTTTGTCTGTGCTCATTCTGCATCATAAGCCATCCCTACTCAGTTACTGCTATCTCATATCACACGCTTGTGACAGTGATGGCTGCAAAGCTTGAAACTTCTCCATCTCCCTCCTAAGGCTGGTGCTGTTTCCACCTCAGAACACAGCATCCAGCCCCAAATTGAGTTTGAACCGAGCCCATATACCCATATATATATATATATATATATTTAAATCTAAATCTGGATTTAGACTAGCCATTAGAGAGATAGAGTTTGGACAATAAATTGAGATTAAAAATGGAAAGCTGCCAAGGTTCAAAAGAGCTCAGCGCTTACGTTATCTCTCTCCATAAGCTGTCTAGTCCTGCTTATCCACACATAAAATGTAAATGCATCTTTCCAAAACAATAAAGAGATGAAATTAGCATCACCAAAGCTCACTACTTTCTCTCTTGCTGAAGATTATAGGTTGAAGGAGACTGTCTGGTTGTGGTATGTAAAATGCAGCTGATAATTGCTCCTTTTTCTGTATTTTCTCAGTACTTTCCATTCATACCTGGTAGTCTCGCCCCCCCCTCCCCCCTCGCTTCCTACAAGTACCTTATCTGTGTATTCTTGAACTTATCACCGCAAAATTGAATTCTCTTTTACAATGGAAGTGGTAGGAACCCAGCCTGCACCAAAGGGGAAAAAAACTCTTTTCAATTTGTTCAGAACTGCTGTGCAAATAAAAACAACAAGAAGAAATTGAATGATTAAAATGAAACTCCCAGCAGCAGAGTTTTGCATTGAGTTTAAATTTCTATTTCTCCTGAAGCATGCTGTCTGAAAGTTTCTCTCTTTATTTGAAAGTCTCTTTCTGTTTACCATCTGAAGTTCTTTTCTTTCAGCTGAATTTACTTGCTCTCTTGAAAATGACTGACTGAAGGCCGAGCTTTTTGTTGTTTTATTCAGTCTAGTAGTCCAGTAAGAAATAACAAGAAGTCTTTGCACTTACTTGGTAGGCTCACCTAGAACTCGGAGCATTCTCTTTCAAACAGTAGTAAGGAGATGCTTTCGTTATTGCTCTTTCTATGGTTGTATAAAATATGGTCCCCATTATGTATGCTACACAGTAAAGTTTAAACCTATTCTTCCTGGTTTGCAGGGATGAATTCTTCATCAATGAGTAAGCAAACTGTTTACAGTCAGGTTAGATATCAAGTATATCCACAGACCTTGCTTTCATCATTATAAAATGTCCAGCTGCTCGTAATGATGGGGAAATGCCCAATCAGTCTCTCTAGTCTGGTAGTCTGTATCCAGCAATGGAAATGGGAGATGCCTTTTAGAAGAGAGTATGTGAGCCTGGCCACATTCTGTAACATTTCCTTCACACACTCTTCAATAACTGTAGATGTTGAATAGGGCTCCAAGTAAATCCCTTGCTACTTTCTGAAATATCTGTTTATGGACTTACTGGCCATACATTTGCCTAAAACCTTTTAAACCTACTGATACTACCTGCCTCGCTCACCTTCTGGAACAACATCTTCCAGAAGTATGTAAAGAAGAACCAACTTTTATGTATTTTGAAATCACCTCCTACCACTTTCAGTGGTTCAAGTGCATCAGGATTCCCAGGAGACATTAGCATTCCTTAAACATTTTCATATGCTAAGAAAACAAAAAAAGTCAACAGTTTTCTGGGCGAAGTGTTGAAAATGTGTATCTCTATTTATGTGTTACAGGAGACACTGAAGAGCTGAGACATGAGTTCCAAATGAATCTCCAGCAATCTAGTTTCCAGATGAATACATTTTGAGGAAGCAGCAGTCAGCATCTTCAGTACAGATAACAACCTAGCTTGCAGACCTGTGAAATACTTGGAGAGTTTTCTAGCTGAATGAAAACCCTATGGAGCGTAACAAGAAGTAGGAAGCTAGACATCAGGATTTCACTTATATCTATGTATCTGTCTTCAAATACAGTTATTGATTTCTTTTTTTTTTTTTTTTTTTTTCAACTTAATAAAATAAATATTGCTTTCCCTGTAATGGGTGCTATGCTTCTCAGAATTTTTTTGAGAACTGAAATAAATTGCAGGTGTCTCATTCTTCTGATTTATGTCAGAGGGAACAGACTGGTCCATCCTCACAGTGCCTACAGTCCCAACACAACGTCAGTGGCTTCACATCAAGTTGTAGATGCTCCTCCAGTAAGCTGCAAAAGCTCATGTTGTAGCTGTCTACTTAGGAAAAGTGTCTTCCGATGGCAAGTCTTAACCAGATTATTGTTGACATTCAGCAGAGAAGGAAGGATAATTTCTTAAACCTCTGAGACAAGCCAGCATTTACAAACAGTCTTTGTAGCGTTTAAGGATCTTTGAAAGGACAGCATGAGAAATGGGTTGAGATTTCACCTCGCCTGTTCAGGTCATAGGTAAATAAATTATGTTCTTGATGTGAGCTGCAACAGTCTCCCAGACAGAGCTTGAGGAGAACATAGGCAGAACTGAAAATAATAACAGTATTTTCTTGGCTGCATGAGGCAAAGTATTGCCAGCAGGTCAATGGAGCTGATCCTTCCCCTCCACTCAGCACTGGTGAGACCGCATCTGTAGTTCTGGGTCCCTTTCTGGGCTCCCCAGTACAAGAGAGACCTGGGCATACTGGAGAGAATCCAACAGTGGGTCAAATCTGTCAAGTCTGCCTTTGCAGGAATCGAGGGTGAGAGAGGCAGAGTGTTGTTTGCCTGCCTCAAGTGCAACATATTTGCTTTCTGACGTGGAAGTCTTATCATTGCTGCTGCCAATGGCAAGCCTGGATTCACTTTTGAAGTCAGGGAGATGCATTTAGGAGGAGTTAACTTCAGGTGCACTATGTGTTAGCCAAAATGAAGTACCCTTTTCCATCTAGAACCATGTGAAAAGACCCCTCATCAAGCCCTCCAGGCTAACATCTTAGTAGCATTCAGAAAGTGGGAATTTTGTTCCCATGGGTGCACAAAGAAGCCAATGAAACATCCTCTGTATAACCCTGTAGGATTGTTTGCATCTCCCTCACCACACATGACGTTTATTTAAACATTAAGAGCTTAGATCATTTATTTATTTATTTATTTTAAATACTGAATGCTTTAAAAAAATGTCCCTGTGAAGGAAATCTCTAGTAATGAAGTTTAGTTTTTGTGAACTTGTATCACTTAAATCCGAATCACTGAAAAAGTAGATTTAATGGCCTGAGTATTTAGGAGCACAGTGAACTGTAGGTTGTTCCCCTGGTGCTAAATTGAATCTGCCCTAAAACTGCGATGATATAATTAGTTCATTTAATTTTTTGGGTCAGCTAAACTTGGCCACAGTAGCATGTCAATGTACTGCATATGGGGCTTTGGGTTCCATGTTGCTACCTCTGCAGGGCTCTGCACTTAGTTACTTTCATCTTGATGAGCAAATTTATGTTGTCTTATTATATGCCATCCTCCTTGTGTCTCTTGCTAGACAAAGCCTCGTTCTGAATGTTTCCTCTAGTTACTTTAGACTGAAAACAAGAGAAGTGTTTGTACAGCAAACTCTTCCTTCAAGTCCTCAGACAGTTTCTTTAAATGTGTGCATACACATTTGCAGTGCTTTCAGCTGGATTTCTAGTGCATCTCAGAACAATTCTCTTCTGATGTTTGCTATTCTTTGTCTGAGATTATCTTTGTTTATGCAGTCTAGCAGAACTTGAATAAAAAATGCTGAACAGCTTTGAAGTCTGGTGGCTCTGGACCCTGGGAAAAGGCCTAGAGGATGTTAATTTGAAAGCATTGTTAGTTTTCTTCTCTACTCTAGTGGACCATTTTTAGTGGGGCACATGAAATGATTCAAGTGACACCCTCTGTGCTGGACAAGTGACCCCACATGGGAGCATGCTACTATTGAGAGCCATTAATTGTGGGAGGTGGAATCAGCAGAGGGAGGGAAGAGTGACCAAGCAAACAGCACTGCAATCTCTTGGGCTAAGGCAGGGCAGGCAAGCTGATACTACAGCTGTCTCTGCTGTGTTTGTTCTGTGCATGACAGAAGGATTTCAGTTCCCCAGGCTTTTAGTAAAAAGCACTTCACAAAGCTCTGCACCGCAGACTGCAGCAAGAATTATTATCCTTTGTTTTTACCAGCAGATGTGGTTGGAAACTGTGCAAGTTCCAAATAAATAGGCAGTGCAGAGCACGACACATCAGTCAGGATTTAAAGTCAAGTTAAGTCTAAGTGCTGGAGTGCAAGACTTTGGTTTTGCTAATAAAAAATGCAGCAGTCGTTTTCTTTACTTACTTGGCTGGCAGCCAGATGGCACTTCTGTTTTTCTTCTCTGGGACAAGAGGGAGATTTCCTCCTCCCCACTTTGGCTAATGATGTGGGAAAAAAATTATTGGCCACTTCTGCACATCCAGATGATCACTCTTTGCTGAGGAACCAAGGGAGGTTTTCAAAATTTTCTTAAATGTGTGTGGAGTCATGTTAGAGTGACGTATAAGAAAATTAAAGGAATGGTGCAGATGACAGGGATGGAAGAGAAACATAAGTTCTTTTTTATTTTTTATTTTTATTTTTTATTTTTTCCCTCTCTTGATGGGAATCATAGAATGACTTTTTGAGGTTGTGAGGGAGCTTAAAAATCATCTAGTTCAAAACCCCCTTCCATGTGCAGGGACACCTCCCACCAGACCAGGTTGCTCTAAGCCCCATCCAGCCTGACCTTGAACACCTTCAAGGGGGGGTTCAACTATAGCTTCTCTGGGCAACCTGTTACACTGCCTCACCACTTGTGTAGTAATGAATTGCTTCCTAATATCTAATTTAAATCTACCCTCTTTTAGTTTAAAACCATTACCCCTTGTCCTATCACCACACTCCCTGACAAATAGTCCTTCCCCACCTTTCCCTTTAGGTACTGGAAGGCCACTGTAAGGTCTCCCCGGAGGTTTCTCTTCTCCAGGCTGAACAACCCCAACTCCCTCAGCTTGTCTTCACAGGAGAGGTGCTCCAGCCCTCTTATTATCCTCATGGCCCTCCTCTGGATCTGCTCTAATACTTTGTTGCCCTTTTTGTGCTGGGGGCCCCAGAGCTGAATGCAGGGCTCCAGGTGGGGCCTCACAAGAGCAGAGCAGAAGGGGAAAATCCCCTCTCTCACCCTGTGGGCCACGCTGCTTTTGGTACATCCCAGAATACGGTTGGCTTTCCAGGCTGCAAGCACACATTGCCAGCTCATGTTATGAGGGAAAAGTCATGGTTCTTGAATTCTTAGGTCCTTCTTCCACAATAAATCTTAGTATGTTCACTTTGGAGAGAGAATGATACATGCCATGAGAATGACACAGTACTACCACAAAGAAATCTGTGGATGATGAGGCAAGGCTGCCGTGATTAATAGCTAGGGATCTCCTACTCCAAAATTTATGTGGCCAGTATTTACAGTGGCCAATATTTCACTATTTAAAAAATAAAAATAAAATTCTACAGATATGTAACACGTGTGTTACACACAGGCAAGTGCTTTATTGATAATGGATGAAGATGTGTATTTTTCCAATGTAAAACTTTATATCACTTTATGCCCAGTCTTCCAGTTTGGCCATGAATTTCCCTTTGGGTCTGCATCCAGAGCTTCCTGAAGTCAATTGCAAATCTGCTGTTGTATTCTGATGGGATTTGTTTTAAGCTTTAATGGAATATATACTCTTGTTTGACTATGTGATTTATATTTTGATGAATTACTTGTCATAGTTCTTCAGATAATTCATGGCTCCACTGGAGAGATAAACCCAAATCTTGTTCAGTTGCCCAATCTTTTATAGGTACTACAATCTACAATATATCAGTCATCTATCTGTCTTTAAGAAATCTATGGTAATGCTGTAAAATTATGCAAGACTAATATTTCAGAGATCAAAACTGGAGAGATTTTGTTAGCACTTACAGTGCCCTACCTATAACCAATGACATATTTAATTTGCAGTTGATTCCATCGAATTCTTGTGATTCCCCAAAAGCTCCTATTAATTATTACAATTAATCCATTACAACATGATGGACAAGAAGTAAACAGATAATGGAGCCATATTCTGGATCTCAACCCCAGGCACTGCAGAGGGGCCTGCATGATCTAGATTAGCTACATTAACTGATACTAGCCTGTACATGAAAACTTTTCCATGGAAACTTTGCTCTCAAACTTAGTTGAAGACCATTGTTTCAATTAAATTCAGTGTATATTTTGGTTGCGAAAATCAGTTGCCTTCCAGTCATTGTTGCTTGGTCTTTCACTATTTACATCCCATAACAGACTTTCCATTAACATTTACGTAACGAGTACCTCAGAGGTCAATACTCTGCATGCTCTCTGAGACTACTACATGTAAAGACTGTTATATGTTGCAGAAAAAGGACCTGAGGGTCCAGGTGAACACTGAGATGAACATGAACCAACAACGTGCCCTTGCTGTTCAGAAGGTTAACAGTCTTGGCTGCATGAGGCAAAGGACAGCAGGCCAGCAGGTCAAAGGACATGATCTACTAGATCCCTCTGCTCAGCACTGGTGATGCTGCATCTATAGTGCGGTGTCCACTTCTGGGCTCCCCAGTACAAGAGAGACCTCGGCATACTGGAGAGAGTCCAACAGCAGGTCATCAATACAGTGAAGGGGCTGGAACACCTCTCCTATGAGGAGAGGTTGAGAGAGCTGGGACTGTTCTGCCAGAAGAAGAGAATACTCCGGGGCATCTCATCCACATATATACCTGAAAGGAGACTACAAACCCCTCATTCCTGATGAGCAAATAAGCTGCTGAGATTCTTTGCAATGGCTCTGTGTCAGTGTATGCTTAGAAGACCAGTAGTAGTAACATCTGAGGATGTGGCCTTGTGTCTATAGCATTTTCTTGCACTACACTCATATTTTCTTCTGGAACAGGATTAGGAGTGTAGTTTCGTTTCAGCCACATTCTATTATTATGATATCCTGAAGGCTATTGGAATCTTTGTCTGTATTTTCTGGCTACATTCAAATGAGGTTAGTCGTGTTTTGTGAAAGGTTAATAATATACCTGTTAGGAGACATCACCTACTTTCCAGTAGTTGAAGTGTTTTCTTTTTTTGCTACAGGTCTTTTTTTTTTTTATTATTTTTTATTTTTTATTTTAGTCCTACAATTTACAGTTTTAGTCCTACAATGCTACAATTTAGTTGTCCAAATTCCAGCAGAGAAAGGAACGAGGGCTTAAGAGGAAGTAGCAAGAATGTTTAAATTAGATCAGAAGTTGTCTATGTTATGTCTTGGGATGCTTTGTCATGCACCTTCTGCATTGAGGTCTTCCAGCCTCACACCAGACCTGTGGTGTAGTGGTCATTTGGAGAGACAAAAAGGCTCTGGCCATGTGTCTTACTGGCAAGATTAGCAGACACAAGGCACAATTCATCCTTCCAAATTTTTGATGTTTGCAGTGGCTCAGAGAAATGCAGGAGAAAATTCAATTCATGATTCATCCTAAAATATAGATCTGAAGTTCATTAGATGATTCATGCTCCCTTGATCTCTGTGAAATAGAAACTAGGTTGACTAGCACAGAGGTAGAGGATAATACCTAAAATCAACCAAGATGTGTCTCATTCATAATTACATCAACAGAGTTAAGGACATTAAATTAGAGATCAGTGGCTGTAATGTGTTTGTTGTATTATTTGGGTTTGAAAATTGTTTTTCACAGCAGAAATAAAGGACTTTCAATTCTTTTTGGAACAAAATGGCTTGGAAGAATGCTATTAAATGGGCAATAAATGACAAAGCTTTCTCTGGGTGTAATGTACGGTATCTCTGGTAACACTCTCAATATTGAGACTGAAGTAAAATTTGGTTTAAGTACCTCCCAGGCACTTCACCATAAAGTGAGATTTAAACAGGCAACATCTATCAATCCTTGTAAATATTTCAGTCAAATATCTTTGAACATTACTGATTTCAATAAATATGATTAAATAAAAACTACAGAGAGTTGTTGTGACTTGGTTCTGCCTGAAATTAAGAAATAATTTTAGTTGATTTTATCTTTTTCCTTTGAGAAGAAGGAATAGAACAATAATTAAACCCAGGATGCCAGCATTTGTCCCTTTAATTTAAGGCTGGTTCCTAATCTTAAAAAAGAAAAAGGGTGTGTATCTGGGAGCTTTAATGAAAATGGCACTCACCCATAAACACAGCATTATGAATGCCTCAGACACTAACAGTGAAAATAATCTCTGCGAATAATCACCTTAATAATGATTTTCATTAATCTTTGTTCAGAGCTATTCTCTTTGATTGAGATGAAGAGGAACAGTAGGTAGTGGAAATTCAGAGCCATGCCAGGTACATTCAGAAGATACTCTAAGGCTTTGCATTATAAAAGCCCCTTCTGATCTGCCATGTGTACAGAGAAATTGGCAT
Source organism: Stictonetta naevosa (assembly GCA_011074415.1). Taxonomy (NCBI): domain Eukaryota; kingdom Metazoa; phylum Chordata; class Aves; order Anseriformes; family Anatidae; genus Stictonetta; species Stictonetta naevosa. The sequence continues at coordinate 196,231,218 of CM021697.1, read as the reverse complement.
GGTCCCTCTTAATAAAAGAGTAACACAAAGAACTTTTATCAGAATAAAGGCTGTATTCTCATTAGATATTGCAGCATGGTTTCACTTACTATGATTTTTTTTTCCCTTGTAATTTTCCTTCTGAGTTTAGTGCTCCGGCAAGGTATAGGAAGAAAATATTCATGAACTTCACGACAGTTTTAGCAGGATTTGAACTTCTGACTGCTTGAATGTCAAGCAGGATACTTTCCACTGCTTCAGAAATGCAGTGAGACTAATGCTGCTGAAGAGGGAAGCCCAAGAGCTTCCTTCAATCCTGAAAGGCAGAACTAAGGAGACTAAGAGGGCTCGTTCCTTTGCCGTTGTGTTCACTGGTTTCTCTACTGTGATTTTAAATAAAGGAAACTCTTATTATCGATGCTATGTGCTGCAGGTGCCTGTCTATCAGGAGAGAAAACCAAAACCTCAGATTTCAATCCCATTCACTTACATATCAGTAAAATTAAACGCTATTGCTTTGAAGGACAAACCCCAGGATGTGGAAATAGTGACTGAACAGTGCTTCTGGTTTCTAAACAGTTAGATGGTGCTTGGTAATATGGGCCATATTGTGCTAGTCTAGACCCAAAACATACTAACCCAAATTGATGCAAACTAAAGTTCAGTCAAGTTCGTATATTTAATACCTTCCATAGTCTAATCTTATCTGATGAGCTAGAGCTAGTCAGCAGGAAACACTGGGAACAGCCTGGGAATATTGATGACATGAGTCTAGGTGATGTTTTTATTCTCCTATTTCTTTTATTCTTAAGACTTGGAGCCTTGGATTCAATCAGAAACCAAATATACCCTATTTCCTTCCTTTTGTAGTTCAAGTGACATAATTCATGCAGTTCTCTCTCTCTCTTTTTATTATTTTTTCTTCTTTATTTCTTGGGTTGCAAAAGCAAGATCCACACTTCCACGCTGCTTTTCCTGTCAAGCTGCATGCTGTTCATAGACGGTTATGTTGCCACTGTGAGCCCAAACAACCACTATGGTAATGCCTGCAGGGCCCTGACACTGTGTATTTACTCCTGTGTAATACTGTAAATCCAGAACAAGTTGGGAATTACTCTTCCATGGAACTTCTATCATTACTAATGTTTATAACAGTAAATTAAATTTTCACAGAAAACATTCCTGGACATAGAAACTTGAGTATCCCTGCTGTTAAAATGTTAGATTGTCCTTAGCACAATTTTGGCCTGCACTTACTCATAGGTAGGGGCATTTTTTGGAAAAAAACTTGCTGGCCAAAGATCATTTCCAGCAGAGATCCTGCAAGCACACATAGAGTTTTGGAGGGTAAGAAGACAAGCATGGACCATTCTGTGCCAAAGGACTTCAGTGTTAGGCACATTTTATATATAGATATAACTCCCCCCCCTTTTTTTTTCCTCCTTTTTTTTTCTTCCCAACTTAGTGTTCTTCAAGTTATTATTTTTAATAATCTGCATTTTGTTAAAAAAGGTGTTTCCATCAGAACAGATAATTACTTGGTAGATTTACTCATTTCTAAAGGTAATTTAATTTATTAGGATGCATGCTTACCTTTTTAGTACCTCCATCTACTTAGTAATTGCTATGAAATTAATATTTATCAATTCTTAAGCCATGCTTGTTCATCTTGTGCACCTAACTTGCTGTTATTATTTTCTGTGTTGTTTAGATGAGTGTGTGTGTGTTTGTATTAAGAAATGCAGTGCTGTATAATACCTTATAGAGCAGCCTGGAAAAAGTCCATAAGACCTCGAAGGCAGTGCCAGCAGTACATCTGTTCTTCCTGACAAATGTTTGTTTAACATGCTTTTGAGCCCTTCAGTGATGGGGGTTTTAAAATCTGTAGACAATTTTCCAAGGCTCCATGAAAGCTTTTTTTTTTTCAGATATGGCCTGGATCTCTCTGGCAGTTTAGGGCTGTTGTTCACTAGTTTCTCACCACATCCTTTATAATTACTGTCTTTCCTCACAGGCTATTCCAGATCCTCTGGTTGTTCCCATTGCTCTTTTTGATCTTTATTAATTTGATGTCTTCTTTTTTTTTTTTTTTTTTTCTTTCGATTGACTGACTTTTGTTGTTTTGTGTTGCCCAATGTAGTGTCATACATGCTTAAAAATGTGCTGAACCATTGTCAACTACCTTCATGAAACTGTTCCTAAAGAAAGAAAGGTCTCCATAAGATGCATTATGGAGATGGATGTCTCTGTAACACTGCTATTTTTTCCCTTTCTGGATAACCGATCAGGAAATTAATGTTAAAACTAGTGTGTTTCAAGAGGACTAGCCAAAGTCCTCTTGAAGACATGGGGTTGTGTAATGGTGAGTGAATAAAACATCAAGTGGTTTGAATTGTCCTCTTGCACCAGTCTTGAAAGGTAGCCTCAAGTGTTGCCACTGGCAAGACAATGCGTATTCCATTACATGTATCGGTCTACAAATCATGAATAGAAAGTAATAAGGTAAATCAGCACAGCCAAGTATAGAAGAAAACAAACTCCAAGTATAACTGTAACAGCGAACTCCTACAAGGTGAAGATGTTTCTGTGCAGCCATCTGATTTTAGTCTGCTTCAGTGGGTCTCCTTGTAGTCACCACTGTTGAAGTAGTTAAGGTCTTAAATAATATAGCATTTCCAAGCTAGTGCATGGAAAAAAAAATATCAACAAAAAAACAAGGGAATATCTTGTGGCAATTTGTATAGTATTTCTTCAATTGTATACACCCACAGTTTGGTATTTATAATGTATCTATCAGACAGATGTATTAAAAGGATTGTTGCTGCAGTATAAGCTCTCTGCTATGTAAATTCTTTCCTTAACTTCCAGCCTTTAAAACATTAATTGCAATCTTATTCTGAATGTGTCAGTCCTGTGAGGATAGATCTGTGCCTGCGTTATACTAGTTAGCAATTTTGGTTTTGTAACTTGAAGATAAAACCTCGGTCATTTAATGTCTTTGCTATGCAATCAAACTTATAAAGGCTTATCTGGAGACTCAGCTAATTGGTCCCTGTTAATTTGTATAAAGGCACGTTTGATAACAGCTAGTATAAAAGCAAGAGAGTATAATTTGAAGCCGTGACTTGAACACTCTTGTACTAGCTGAGTCCTCAGATTAGGTGGTGTGTGCTGTGAAGCGGAACGAGCTACATAAGGAGTGGGACTAAAGATTTTATCCCTTCAGAAAACGGTAGAGTGAATAAACACCTATTGCATTCTTCTGCCTCTGAATATTAAAAATGTTGTAGTCTTATGTTGGGCAGAGTCCTCCTATAAGCACAGACTGAGCATTTTTTGTTGTGGCAATAGGGGATTTAGGATCAGAACGTGAATGTAAAGCTTACCTATATGTTTGAAAGTTACCTATACTGAATAGCAGTTACATAGATTTTTGTTATATCAAAGCCCATGAAAATGCAAGTGAATTCTGCAGTTATTTTTCATGGGCAGGATTTCTTAAATCACATTGGACACTTCTGTTTTTTAATTTATTTTTTCCTGCCAATTTTAAACACTGGGCAAGCACTGACTGAAAATCAGTCCTCTTTTAAGTTATAATCCAGCTCTTTGGCTGATCCTCTTAAAAAAATATTGCTCCTAATTGCTTTCTATTGAATAGGAACATTAAAGGTGCAGTCAGTGACAGCCGTCCATTAGAGATGAGCCAACAGAATGTGTGATCTCTATGCTGTGAGGAAGACATGGTCCAGATAGACTTTACCGTGTCCTGAAGGTTATGCAAACTGCTACCTACTTTGGTTTCTCTGCAATTAACAGAAAACATGAACATTACTGGTGTTTGAAGTGACTCACCTTGAAAAAAAACAACAGTGTAACCTTTGCTGAAGCGTTAAAAAAGTTAATAAGGGAAGCATTGTTTCCCTGCCTAAGTAAACAATAAGTATTTGTAAAGAGCAAGCTGAGCTGAGAGTCATATTCTTTCTTCAATTGGAACCACATGCAGCAGCAGCAATTTATTAATGTTCTAATGCTGTGCAACCTGCACACTAATTTTCAAATAGGTTAAATGTAGCACGGCATGTATAACATTAAGTATGGCAATTAAAACCTCTCCACATCCTATTCTTGATCAAAAATGACTGCCGCTATATATACACGCTGTTGTCGTTGATGTTTCCGCTGTTGAACTTGTAGTTTGCAGGGTGTGATGCCCTGTCAATTAAGTGCAATTACACTTATGTTCCCTCATTTGGCTAGCTTGCCAGTTTATGGTTCAGTTGCTGAGGATGGGGAAGAAATTGGACCACATTGCTCCTGTTGTTGAGACCCTGAGAAGAAAAATATCATATGAAGCACATAAAGTTAGGCTGCTTTATCATCCTTAGGGCAACACGGAATGAATAAAATAATCCCAAATTCTAGGAAAATGGAAGTAAGGCTTTTTTTTTTTTTTTTTTTTTTCTTCTCTACAAGAGGTCTTTTAAAAACTTGACTCAAAGATCTGCCAAAACCCTTAGGTATCCATGAGTCAAGAACTATGAAGACACACTAATAACACACAGAAAGAATGGGATGCTGTTATCCTCACATTTGTCTGTCTTTGACACCCCAGTGGCAGGAGGGCAGGTATCCATTTTGAGTTGAAATGGAAAATACTTTTTCAATATTCTTTTAATTAAATAAAAATTGTTTTAAAATCATCATCAAAAAACTCTGTCAGCTACACAGAAAAGGCTGGTGGGTCATTTTAAGAGAGAAGGAAAGGTGTCTGTGAGACGGGGGGGGAAGTGGGTGGGATGTGATATTTTATGAGTGAGGACAAGGAGCACTGCTTCTGTGGAGGAGGTGGAGGGCAAAAAAAAAAAAAAAAAGCAGATGCTTGCATGAGCATAAAGTACTGCCATTTGGCTGGAAGATACTAAATGGACATGTGCAGATGTCTGTGTGCATGATCTTCAGGAGCAGAAGTCCCAACATCCAAATGTAGCTGTTACAGGTACCAATGTTAGATCAGAGAATGGTTTGGGTTGGAAGGGACCTTAAAGATCATATAGTTCAACCCCCCCGCTACAGGCAAGAACACCTTTCACTAAATCACTGCACCCCTTGATAAAGAGTCCCTCCCCAGATTTCCTGTACCCCCCTTTAGGTACTGGAAGGCCACTGTAAGGTCTCCTCAGAGCCTTCTCTTCTCCAGGCTGAACAACCCCAACTCCCTCAGCCTGTCTTCACAGGAGGAGAGGTGTTCCAGCCCTCTAGATCCTCCTTGTGGCCTTCTTTGGACTCGCTCAAACAGGTCTTGGTCGTCTCAATGGCTAGGCAAGACTGTGTCAGAGAAGTCTTGATTTCTGAATCCTTTTTGGACACCAAACTATTTCTGTATTCTCAACCTGGTGATTTAGGGTGGGTTTTATCTCACTGAATTCAGCCTGTCACGGCCACCCTTAACTCCCTTTACAGGCATGAGAGAATGACACCCTCCAGCTCTCCAGGTTGTGATCTGAAGCAACCACCTAAAAGAGCTGCCTTATGAGACCCTATTTCCCTGAGCTGAAAGGGGACCAAAGAGGATGTGTCTACTTGCTTGGACAGTGAGGTGATACCCCCTGTTGAGATTATCCCTGTTCTCTCAGCAGAGTATATTAGGAATAACTCTATACAAAATACAAGAGTACAATTTTGAATATGATCAGTCAGGGCTTTTTGCATTCAGGAGCCTGTTTCTCCAGATGTGCTGTGATAAATATGTTGTCTTCTTTTACCAAGGAGTTTGGATAATATAAATACCTAGGGAGTTCTATCACATCCCTTTCGAAACAGAATTCAAAGCTTACTTTAGTAACTTTTTTTTTTTTTTCCCTTTTTTGACTCTGTTTTCAAGATTACAGTTCTGCTTCTATTGATGTTTCCATGCTTGCAGCCTCAATCCTGAAAATCACTGGCTGCTTATCTCTTGTCCCTGAAACTAATAATTCAGCTTTGCTGTCCTTAGTAATGTATGCAGGGAAATGCCAAACAGGCTTTGCTATTGAAAGAAAAAAAAAAAAAAAAATCCATTTAAACTTGATGCTACAAACAGTGAAATGTTTGTCTGGTACAAGTTAAGGCTACAAATAAGTGTTGGCAGAATAGATACCTTAGTCATAATATTTTTTTATTTTTTATTTTTTTATGGTGAGAATTTCTGTCAGCTGTAGTTTTTGTGTTATCAGCATCTGTCACTGAGGGCTGGGCTATGATCCATAAATGTTTTGAGTAAAAGGAAACAGATTTTCCTTCTAAAAATCAGAAATTGCCAAGCTGTTGTTTGGAGCAAACCCCACATTTAAAGCAATTTTCTCCTAACGGTTCAAGACAGACATTTATTTTCTGTCTGTTTTTCTTAATTCCAAGTGTCACCTGAGGCCTATCTCTGTGTCTGATAGCTGTGATTTTCTCCACATTAGTCACTAAGATGCCAATACTGAGTAGTATCGTCACATTATTTTTTCTTCCTAGCGTGTAAGTATTAGCGTTGTCTAAGCACACAGTATTTTTTTAATATGCTGCAGAGTTTATTTACTGCTTTGAATGACTGATGACTTTAAAAAATAGCACTGCAGACTTGCATCTCCCTCACTCCATAAGGATCCTCTGAAGAGCTGCTGTGTTATGTGTGATGCTACTGTCTGTTACTTTCCAGAAAGAAATTGTCAGTAGATCCAATGTCCTAAACACTGAACCTAATATTGTACCTGCTAATCCCTTGAGTTGCCATTGTCCTTTTCTGTTGTGAAAAAGGCAGTGATTATTCAGCAGACCACTCTGTTTCTGAATAATCTAGTAGCAAAAATCTAGTTAATTGGAGTTAACAGCAGCAGGAGGATCTGGGTCCTTCTGGAGATTTTTGTTGGCACTTTTCTTTTTGTTTCAAATATTCTTTCCAACTTCCATAGGTCATGTATATACATTAGTCATGATGCTGGCTTGAATCTAACAGAATTTTTCAGATGCTGTCTCCATCTGCCAAGGGTTTACACTCCAGAAACTCCCAGAATGCATCAAAACCCTCATTTAATGATTGTCACGCTTCCAGAGGTAGAGTTACCTGGGGAACAGACAAATCACACAGGGCCAAATTCCTTAGCTGAGTAGGCTATATTTGAGAAAAAAATCAGAGAGTACATGTTCATAAAGACCATAGCTTCCATTTACATAGGTACAGAAACTAGGACTTGAGGACAAGTTGTATTTGGTGAAAATCTAGAGCATTGATACATTGAAATTCCCTGTGAATTCCAGTGTATCAATTCCTTCTTTTTACATAAAACATAAAGGAATTTTTAATGAATTTCTGTTCTTTCCTTCCCCTGAGGTCTTCAGTGGCAAATAGAAATCATTTAATTATAATATGTAGGGTCTCTGAAATGAAACCATAATAAACTGTACAGAGTACTAGTATAATAGCAATGAAGTAGGAAAAAATGACTGTCTTGAGTGTTTGTTTCAACTGAGAAAAGATATGCTTCAACTTTTTGTTTAGCTGAAAGTGAATGGAGACAGACCAGATCACTAGTGCTCCATTTTATAAGGTGATGTGGCATCAAGTAGCTTTTGTTTAGATGTGATATCACAACAGAATTTATTAATTGAAACTCTGGGCCATGATAAACCAAGATGATTTGTGGTCAGCTTGTGCCTTTTACTCCTGACCAAATCTGTTGTGCATACACTAGTTTGTCTCTACCTTATATACTGAGATTTTTCATGTTATGAGGGAGCACCGTATTGTTGCTCAACTAGCATGCCAAATATATAAATGCTGTATGCATAACCTAAACTTATGGGTTTTCATGCCAGTTAGGACATGTAAACCATAGATTTTAATAGAGACAGATCTGAAATCATGTACAAGTCAGTGATATTTATGTATGTAGCTGTTATAAAGGATGGAAAAAATATCCTTGCAATTCTGTAAAAGTGTGTTTTCTGGCAAATATACCCCTCCTCAGAGACTATATTATAGCAGCCAAGTAAGTCTTTATGATAAAAACCAAGAGAGTGAGTTGAACTGGCACTAAAGGTGGACATAAGACAGACTCCTGGCCTGGAGTTACCTTCTAGAACACAAAGGGCTCTGAAGCACTCATCTCTCAAACTTGACAGGGATTACAGTCGCCTAACTTCAGGAGTCTAAAAGTCAGGCATCTGTTCTGAACTAGCTGTCTCATTTACCTTTATGATCAATGGAGAAAGATCAGCAAGGTGATGATGATTCATTCCTCTTATCTCAGTCTGCCATGAATCATTCTTTCTACTTCTCTGTGTAAATTATTTTCTCTATTTTCTCTATTCTGTGAGGGTATTTTTTGTTCTTTACATTGCAAAACACTTCCAGTTGTTCTTCTCCAGGCCAGTAAAAAGCCAGGGACTGCTACCAATGAAGAAGTCAAAAATTTGTACAAAAAAGCCGCTCCACTGAAGGAACAGCTTCGCATGTTTCATTGAGAAGGCATAAATGGCTGTCCCTGCAGGATGGTGTGCCTGACACCAGATGGTGCCACATAAAGGTGTAAATGAAGGTGACTTAAAATGGATGTTCAGTCAGGAGGAGATGCCAAGGCTTCCCCTCGTTCCAGAGAAAACTGCAGATTAAAGTGCCTGACCTTGTAATTTGTAAACTAAGGACAATGAAAGTGGGGAAAAGAAGAGGTCAAGCCTACAGTCTGTGCCCTGCTTTTGGGTCTGCCTTCAGACTCTCTGGATAAGTCAGAAAGAGGTTTCTATATAAACAACATATGCTGTTGTCTTAGTGTTTTTTTGTTTTGTTTTGTTTTTTTCCCCTCACAGAATTCCCTTCTCTTGGCTCTCCATCTCCTCTCTTCCTCTCTAGTATCTTGCTCTCACAGTGCATCACAGTGTAGCAATTTTACTTCCCAGCACATGCAAGAAATAAAAATCATACCTGCAGTGCTCATATCTTGCAAACTAAAGGACAAATTTTCTTTCTTAATCCCAGTGACTTTTTGAAAGGTTTTTCTTCCCATATCAGCAGTCAGAAAGTGTCCTGTCTTCTCTCTAATTAATGATCATTCTTTTCAGGCATTGCAGATGTCTTCGCATATGGCTCATTACCCTTAAGACAGAAACGATGTAAGAGTTAAAGGTTTATTTCACAGGGTGCTTTGGGCAACCATGAAGGATGAAGTCATTAAAAATACTTTTAACTAAAGTGAGGGCTGCTACACAGCCTCATATTTTGCTGCTTTTGCAACATTATGTGGTGGTTATAAGTCTTGAATCAAGGTTTATTAGCTTTTGTTTATGGTAGAATTTGCCTGGAGCAGAAGAAAATTGAAACAATAGTAATAAAACACATATATATTGTCTAAGTTCTAAGGAATTAACTTTTTTATTTTTTTAACTTTAAATCAATAAAGTTAATTAATTAAAAATGTGTCTACATGTGTAGTGATGAGCTGGCAGTTCTTATGTGAGGATTCAGAATACTTTTTATTTTTATTTTTTTTTAAATCATGCTTAATTCAAATAAATGTGATAAACAATGAAGCTTTCTAAAGTGGACACACAATCCACGGTTAATATATGAACTTTGTAAATATATGTACTTCCTTGTATATATAAATTGGATATTGTTACTGAAGGTTGTTGAAACTGGTACCACAAAGGTGACCTTACATATCAAATTTATCCTGCTGCTGTGTGACAGTCTCATCTTCTTGGTAAATTTGTTCATTGTGTTTGCAGAGTTCTGTCTGTTAATAAAATGACTACTTTCAATTCTTACTTCTTGTCTGTACCTCTGAGCTCTGCAGGCCTCATAAAAAGTTTGGTCACTGAAGGCAGAAACTTGTATAGTCACCGTAGTTTTGTAATTTTGGAATGTCTTTCAACAAATGTCCATCAAAAATATTACTATGCCTTCTGTCACAGTGTTTGTCAGCCATTTCCTCATTGAAGAGGAAAAAAAATATTAAGGAAATATTATTAATTAAACAATTCAACTAAAGGGAAAAAAGGGAAAGGGGAAGAGGGAGGGGGAAAGGGAATAACAAAACAAAACAAGTAAAGGCTATGTGGAAGTTCAGAGGAAAGAAATTACTCTCTGCTTCCCACAAATGAGCAATGCTTGACCACATCCTTGAAGCAGGGCCTCAATGCACGTAGCTGGTGTTCGGGAGGAGGACAGACGTTTTCGCAACGAGAGCCCACCCCTCCCCTCTTCTTCCTTTTTCCACCTTTTATTGCTGAGTGTGACATCACATGGCATGGAATATCCCTTTGGTTGGTTCAGGTCAGCTGCCCTGGTGATGTTTCTTTCTCACTTTTTTGCCCACCCCCTAGGAGGGTTAGAGAAAGTCCTGATGCTGCCAGCACTGCTCAGCAGCAGACACAACACCAGTGTGATACCACTGCTGTGCTAGCTACAAGTGCAGAGCTCAGCACTGTATGGGCTGCTGCAGGGAAAGTTAACATCCCAGCCAGACCCAGTACAGTTAGTTGTAATGAGTCTATCCATGATGCAGGTTAGTCTATTAAGGAATAAAAGAAAGGAAGGTTTCTAACCTAAATCCTACACTAACTGTTCCAACCAGACATTTATTAATGAGAAGTTGATGTGGTAATGAGTTCTAGAAATGCTGAACTTTTCATGCCCATTTCTAGCATATGAGTATAGTATCACCAAGAAAAACTATAGGGCGTTAAAAATGTTAGTCTCATTATGCTGCAGGGTCAAGTAGAATTTCCTAGGTAAACAAATCTGATAAAGTGTATGTACATGCAACTTTATAGCATCAATCATTTAAATATCATTCAGGAATCCAGGACTGCTCCCAGCCTGTCAACAAATTTGATGATTTTAGGCATATATTTTCATCATCAGAGGTTGTGTTATGGTGTTATATTGTGTATATTGCATCTATATATTGTGTTATATAGATGCTCACCTTTATCAAACTTCTTGTGGGGATTTGGCTTGAGCAAATTTTTTATTTTATTTTATTTTATTTTTCTATATATGAACATAACATGAGCCCAAATCTCCTGAGCAGTTAACTTAATGCTTCCATGCTCATGTTAAAAAGTATAAAAGAGAAGAATGGACCATGTGTAACTCCTCTGATGGAGAACTCAGTTCTTACAGGAAAAGACCTGATCAGAAATGACAGGATGAATATGAATATTTTTAGGAATTATAGCAGATTTCTGCCTATCACCTTTTTCAGTCAAGACTGAAGTATCGAAGGTTTCAAAGATGTCAAGGGAAATGCATTTATGTATAGAAATTATAAAATCTTCCATCTGTGGCTTCTTTTTCTGATCCTAATCTGAATCCAAATTATATCAGGCTTGGAACTGAATGTAAATTAGCCATGGCTATGAATAAATATATCCAGGTTGAATGTCTTAAGTTCCTTGGATTCTATGTTGTCTTAAGGTTTATTTTTATTTTTCCCTTTAAATGCTGCCTTGGCTGTTTCAATTGAGGGTGGCACCAACTGTTCACAGCTGTTTTGTTAAGTGTGTTAACATTTGGGTAGGATTCATTCTACCAGTCCTTCTGAGTGTTCGAGGTTCCTAACTGTATGGAAGACTGGGAATGGAGATGGGCTGTGGGCTAATGGGCATGAGCAAAGCTATGCTGTGTGTAAAGGCTTTCTGAATGTGCATAGTCTTTCAGTGAATGGTCATAACTCATTGTAGTAGCTCTACTGTGTTCTGCAGAGGGTTGTAGGCAGTCAGGATTGATGAAGCAGTTTAACACCCTAGATAGCTCCTTGGAGACTCATATGGCAGCTTCAGAGGAGGCTGACAGGAAGGCTATAGGCCAGTAAAAATGCAATAGTATTGTAGCTTTAAAGAGTGTATTACATTTCATCTGATATCATGTGCTATGGCTGAAGTTGATCCTTAAGCAAAGGACTTCAGAAGAATATTTGATGGGAACAAAGAGCTTGTTTGGAAATCAGCATTACATGAAGTTAATTATTTATGGCCATGCAGTGGGATCAGTAGTAGCTTTTCATACGTTGCTGGAATCCATTTCCATTTAACCAGAATAGTATATCTCCCAGAAACTGGTAGTTCTCTAGTTGGTGTTCAAGACATTGAGTATTTTATGATGCCCTCATGCCTGGCATCTAAAATGATGATCAGAGTTTTCCAGCTGTGAAGGCTGACCCCAAGCAAAAGATGACAGTTCCATATGCAAGTGAGTTTAGTGTCTGTAGCCTTACTGAACTACACTTTGAAATCCCTCAGACTAACAAGACAGGAGTATGTCATCATCACAATGAAAAAGACATCAGTAGGCTCCTTCATGTTTCATTAATCATAAGCAAGCTGCAAATAGGCGAAGTATCAGTGCTTGTTTTAATACCTGGTCTATTAGAAATTGACCAAAATGTTCCTACCTGGGACATTCTTCCACAGTATGTCTGAAGAGTTTTCTTACTCTGTGACAACGTAGCATGCTTCAGGTGGTTGGAAGAGAATAATTCATAACCCGCTCCTTCTGGTGAGGTTTAAAGGTGAAGACCACATTCACTGCTTCATCACTTTTGCGACCCTAATTTTTATAGCAGCTCTTCTTACGTCTATGACCTATATCTTTATTTTGTGTGCAGCTGGTTTAGATGCAAGTTGTGGACTTGTGCAGTGGTCAGATGTTAGATGCCTGTAACCTAGTTTCTTATATGGATTTCCTTAAAACTAAACTGTGTTAGGTGAAGAATGAAAAGGGGAGTTAGAGATTTTTGGCTAGGGAACCTAACATTGAACCTAGATATCATAAAAAAGCATGGTTTAATGTCTAGTTTTGTACATTTACTGAGTCCAAGGAACTGGCAGTTCTAGAATAATAGGTTTCTGGAGTACCAGTGAGTGTACTGCAGACATAATAGTGTAAAAGCAATGAAATCAATTACACTGGTTACAATATATAGTGCTAAGCTCTGCAACACGTAGCAGTCAGTACAAACACTAGTGTCTCTGAAATATGCCCTCTTGGTTGTCATGGCATCCTCTTGTTTTGCAAGGGTGGTGGTGAGAAAGGACAACATATTTAGCCTTGCCTGAGATCTCAAAAGTGGCTTTTTAGCCAGTTTCAGATATGAAAGTTGAAAGACCATGGCTAGAATTTAGGTCTCTTTCCCCTGAAAACAGCTACATAATTTTTCTGTCTTGTTCCAGAAGGAAGGATGTCATTTGTCTTGTAAGCCTTTTACTGCTGAATGTGAGGTTTAGAGAAAAGGAATGAGGTCAGATGTTAGAGGCTACATTAGTTTCTAGGGAAGGCTACCAAAGGAAAATGTGGAGTCTGGGAGAATAGCCATTGGGTATATGTAAACTTAATACTTTTGTTGTTGTTCTTATTGTTTTATTTCCAGGGATGAAACACATTTTCATTACTAATGGACTAAGATTTATAACATAGAATCACAGGATGGTTAGGGTTGGAAGGGACCTTAATGATCTTCCAATTCCAACCCCTCTGCCATAGGCAGGGACACCTTACACTAGATCAGTTTGCTCAAAGCCTCATCCAACCTGGCCTTAAACCCTTCCAGGGATGGGGATAATATTTGGTATTCTACTACTCTAAGGTTTTTGAATATGCCCAAATATGCCAGGGCTTCTAATATACCAAAAATTGTTCCCAAAGAAGTAACACCATAGAAATCAAGCATGCTGTGGTAAGAAGTATTTGAGTCTGACATCTGTGAGGGTTTGGTGAAAATGTTTATCAGACTTGGGTCCTCATTAAGACTTGCAACTAGACACTGAAAGCGAGCAGTTTGGTTATAAGACAGGCAAAGGGATTATTCACAAGATCCTACCAAATTAGGATCTTGTGCGGGCCCAGGAGTTGGACTCAATGACCCTTGTGGGTCTATTGTGGTTTAACCCGGCCGGCAGCTAAACACCACACAGGCGTTCGCTCACCCTCCCCCCTCCCTCTCTGGGATGGGGGAGAGAAACGGGAAAGTGAAGTCTGTGAGTTGAGATGAAGACAGTTTATTAAGATAGAAAATAATAATAATAATGTGTATGAAACAAGTGATGCACAATGCAATTTCTCACCACCCACTGACCGATGCCCAGCCCATCCCCGAGCAGCCGGCCCCCCACACTGGCTAGCCACCCCTATATATTGTTGAGCATGATGTCAGATGGCATGGAATACCCCTTTGGCCAGTTTGGGTCAGCTGTCCTGGGTCTGTCCCTTCCCAGCTCTTGCTGCACCCCCAGCCTGCCTGCTGGCAGGACAGAGAGAGAAGCTGAAAAGTCCTTGGCAAGCATTCCTCTGCAACAATTAAAACATCAGCATGTTATCAGCACTCTTCTCATTCTAATCCAAAACAAAACACCCTACCAGCTACTAGGAGGAAAAATAACTCTGTCCTAGCTGAAACCAGGACAGGGTCCCTTCCAACTTATCATGTCCTATGATTCTATTCTATGATTCTAAAGTATCATGTAGAGGCTTTTTTGACAGCAAGTCCATCCACTTTTCACAACACAGTAAGTCACATCAGGTGGTTATTCACATGAAAGAGGTGGGTGGCAGTGAGAAATCTTAGAGTTTCTGTTTTCAGAAAGAACATTGGAGTAAGGACAGATGCAGATAGATTATCTTGGCCAGTTGCAAAACATTGTATAGTCAGAGAGTGATTTTTCTCACTAGAAATAAATTCTGAGAAATACGGTGCAGTTTGATATAATGTACTCTTGAACTTCTTTACTTTGAGAGCAAGATCAGGAGAATCAAGGTCCCTTTGTCCCTAATTCAGTAGATATGCCAATAATCTAGTTCTACCTGGCACACATTGTGAAGGGAAAGGGGAATGCTTTGTCAAGCCACCCTCAATAACAAAGAGTGAATGTGGCTGTAGGAATAAACAGAGTGTATTTTGTTTTGATGGTATTCTTGGACCCATGGTTAAGTTAGTCAGCTTGCAGGAATCAATGAACTCTGAGGCAGCTTAGCTGGAGGCAAGGTCAGGCAGGGATCTGGGGGTTGACATGTCCTGTTCCTTTTTTTTTTTTTTTTTTTTTTTTTTTTACCCAGTGGTGGAAGAACAAGAAGTTTTATAAAGTGAGTTATCTCCTTGGAAACAGCAATCAGCTCTGGGGAGACTATACACAAATGTAAACTCAGAATAGGTTTTCTACTAATTGAGTGTTAATAAGAGATGCACCATTCTAATAAGCAGGTGAAGACAGAGATACAGTTCTCTCTAATAGATATGTTGTAGTTGTGATAATGAGAAGCTATTAGTATTTTTCTGGATAACAATTAGTCTGTTGATTGGTTTGTGGTCTCCTTGCACCATCAGCACTTTTATGTATCAATACAATGTTGATTTAACTTTTAGTGTTCCTACATATCTTTTCCAGCTGCTTAGTTGAAAAATAATTGTATTGACTTAGTAATGCTATGCTTGGCAAGCATGCTGCATCTATATATTTTATGTCTCTCCCCACTTTATTCCTCCACAGTAATAGGGCTTGAAGGCTGCAGAAGTAACTGTTCAAAAATCAAGAAATTCCAGTCAAATTTAACTTTAGACAATTAATTCTGCTTGTCTGAACACATGATATAGTGAAGCAGAATGTAGAACATACAGAACATCTCTATAGGAAAAAAATAACAGACTTCCACATAGCTTGAAACCAGACACTTTTTACCAGGGATGCTGCAGGGGTCTTCCCACAGCACAGAGTGGCACCTAGTGGCTAAAAATATGGTAAAAATAAATGTCGTGTCACAGTTCCTATCTGCTGAGTCACAAATTGTCTTTAATTACATTATCACAGTTCTGTGTAGTCCTTAATTAGTCAGCTTTTGATCCCTATATTACACAGCACCCAAAACACAGAGGAGAAAACTGCCCTCTTGCCCACAGCATGCTGTCTGAGTTACAGTCAGGGCTCATTGACTGATTATTTTCCTTCAAGCTTCCTAAAAATGCACACTGTCCTGAAAAGAAACTACATCTTGGACAATATTTTCCAAAATATGAATATCTGAAACACCTACAAAGACTAACTACAAAAATTAGACTATCAATCACAATATTAAACATCACTGTTGTTAATGAAGGCAACAACCCAAAAGCCACACTACAGAAAACTCAGGAATGGCTTTCCCTTTATGAGTAGCTTTGTGGTTTTATTGACTTTGACAGACCTCTGTCATTTTAAATCAGCCCTGAGCTTAGCCCTTGTCTGTTCCATGCACAAAATAAAGCAAGTCGTACAGCATTCAACTATCTTCACTGATATATCTGATATTACAATACACACATTTGGGAAAAGCACATAAAGTATATTTTGGGAGTGTATATCACATTAAATTAATTTGAGACTTAGAAATATGTTTATTGTCATGTGTGGATTTAGCTGCCCAAGTTTCAGTTACAAGCAATTTGTGATCTTTAGAACTAAAAATGCTCAACACCTTGAATTTTATAGCATGGTATATCAAGATACTTACAGACCTTTCCTTCTTGCAGGATTTGAAAATGACTTGAAGAAATGAATAATATTAATACCCCACTGCATTCTCTCCACAGTCAAGGAAGTCCTAATTCACCAAATGCCACACTCCTGGTTCAGTTCTGCATTACAGAGCAAGACCATTTGCAAAATGGTCAGCACTGGAGTTGTTTAAGCTTGAGCTGTTTGAACTCACCTGCAACACACTTTTTAAAAACAAACAAACAAACAAACAAACAAAAAAAAAAAAACATATTCCCTGTCTTGTTAGACAGGAAATTTATTTGTCATTCTACTGGATTTGATGCATGGTTTAACCCTTCTACACTGCTTTGTTGCCCAATGTTGAGCTCAAGCCAGGTAACCAAAAGCAGCAGCACTTGGTGCCAGTACATACCTTCCCACTTCAGAAGAGTAGCCTCACAGGATGAACATTTTTAATAGCACTGACACCTGTTCTGTACAGGTGCCCAGGCAGTAACAGGCTGTGACATTTACAACCTTTACACAATATTCATACTGCTTCACTGCCATTTCTGCAACCTGCATTATGAAAAGGACACCATCTGCTGTGACAATTGCTTCCCCAGAAAGGCTTCACACAGGCTGGCCATGACCACTTTTTTGTTTTAAAAAGACTCTGCAATTCATTATGTTTGCATTTTGCATGGCTTTAAGGGCCCAGTATGAAGAGAGGCAGATGGGAAGAGAGAGACTATTCTGGGCCACCCATTTCAAGTCTGGGAATTCCCATCGACTCATGATCTTCCTTTCCCAGGCACTGGTGCAAAGTCACTAATGATGTTAGTCTGTGTTGCCCATACTTGCAACAGGCTTCCACAATAAAGTCCCAAATGTGGCTGTGGGTGGCAGACTCCTGATCATCTGCATATACTTAACTAAGGCAGACGGAATGATTTTTTTTTTTCTTTTTATTAGAAGTAGAAAATGCATACCATTCACCAAACTGAGAGAAACAGAAGTATAAAATCAGATGAAATAACTGTAGTCATCATTTCTATTTCGAGTTCTTCTGCTGATTTCACCATTTTATTTGTAACAATTAACCACATGCTCAAATTTACATTTAATTTTAAATTGAGGAGCTGTAAAGGCTCTGCACTGTAAGGATATTAGACAACAGGTGGATCTACTTAGTAATTTATACTGTGCCATAGAAATATAGACTACATTATGCAGCCAAGAATCAGATATATGTAAGTTATTTTCTCTGCTTCATTGCTGCCTGTAGCAAAGATGATATTTGCAGCAAAGCCTGAGTGTTGAGCTTGTTGGGTTATAAATTCATTTGAGCAGGAGAAAATTTTGCTTTTTGGAAAACGTTTGGAGCTCTTGAGCTGCTCCAGAACTCCAGAGAATTAAATAGAGAAGATTCCAGATCCACCATAGGAATAGTGTGGAGACTCAATGTACTGCAAGTAAAAATCCACATCTATACAAGATAAAGCATAAATGGCCTTTGTTATTTGTGCTAGCTTTTGTCTTCTATAACCTTTATGATACCAGTGGAGCAATTCTTTCTTTTATTCTTTTCAAAGTGGATTCCCTAGAAGACAAGCTCTGCTAAGATGTACATGTCCCAGCTATGCTGCTCAGTTCTGTTACCTTAATTTTCAAAAAGCTAAAATGTTTGAGCAATTAAAATATGAGTAAACTGACCTGCAGATTATTTTTTTAATATGAAATTTCCAAGTCCACTGGTATTTTTCTGTTCTCCTCTTTAAATGTGGTTCTGATGTATGAATACTTTGTTATGCCAAAACATTTAAATTAATTACTATGTTCAGATTCAACACATCTGCACAAAACAAAACAAGAACATCTTGCCAATTTCCATTAAAATTCTAGGGTTGTTTTTCTTCTTAAACTAATTTATTTCATAGATTTACATGGGGTACTCCCCATGATCTGCCTCAGTGTAGTCAGATTATACCTCAGTAGTCTGTAATTCCTCCTAGATACATGGTGTCATTTTGACCAATCCCTGTTCATTGGGTGTAGTTTCAAGTATGCTTTCCACAAGTCTAGTATGTCTTCTGAGAGACTGGTATAAAATGGACACATATGTTATTCCATCTGGACCCTATTTTATTTTACTTTATATTTTATTATTTTATTTTATTTTATTTTATTTTATTT
>CM021697.1:196160791-196212473 GCA_011074415.1 Stictonetta naevosa | reverse complement strand
ATTTTATATTTTATTATTTTATTTTATATTTTATTATTTTATTTTATTTTATTTTATATTTTTTTAATGTCTAAACATTCCCTCTGGAAAGCCATCTCACTTAAAAGGTACTAGGACAACATGTAATTGCACTGATATGAGTCATTTGATGGAAAGAGGAGGGAGGTTTTGTGGGTAGTTCATTCTGAAGTAGCTCACTCCTACATAGTGACTTTTATAACCTCTTTTTTTTTGTTCTTCAGAAAGACCAAAAACTAGGAAAAGGGTGAATTGCTTCCTGTAAAAATATGTTCAGTAATGGTTATGGGTTGCTACTAAGTGGTGCTTGAAATACATTAGCCTGCCTGATGTTGTTAATCTCTCTCCAGATCTGTGGAAGTTTTGAGACTGACTTCCTGTGCCTGCTCCCACTTGTGCATGGTACCTCTCTGAGCTGATGAGTGGATTTCCTTTTTTTTTTTTTTTTCATCCTTACAGCAATCAGCAGAAGGATATGTTGTACCTCATTAAACAGACCAAGGAAAATGTCATGTTAAAGGGCTGAGCCAAAAACTCAGTGCAGACAGAAAACACTGGGAAGATCAAGTCGCAGAAAGATTAAGTCAAAAGGCAGATACAAGTTACAGCTTGGGCTGTCCGGTTATGGGCTGGCCACTGAAATGGATGAAAGTGGAAGTGTAACTGCTGGTCTTCACTTCAGATGGTTAAAAGACATCAGATCTAATCTAAGCCCAAATTACACCAGCAAGTTACCTCACCCCACAAATAAGTGGTCAATGCACACGGGGCTGTGAGTTACTAGCTATTTATTCATGAAGATGCCTTTAAGATGCCATCTTTATGAAGGTGTCTTTAAGAAGTTCTATCTCAGGGCATAAGTCCACAGGTCCTGAGCCACTTTGCAACAGATTAAAAGATTTTGACCTTTCAGTGAAGAACAGATTTTAGAAAGCTTCTGTATAGGCTTTTCCATAAGTATTGTTGAATTCCCACTGTGTTTTGAAAAGCATACTGGACACAGGTTTTCTCAGAGCAATCAGTTGCTTTTATGGAGGATATTCCATGTGTCTAGGACAGCAATTGCTCTTCATGAAAAATCAGCTACACAGTAGGTGTGGCACAAGATAATCAGGCCTACCGTGTACAGCACGTACTGATGGTTTGCTCAGACTTTCTGCTCCATGGAAGCTGTATATCTATTCTTCTATTTTCAATTTTTCCTCCTAGACCTCTTGAGGTTGTGAAGCCTGAATTTAGCTCAAAACATCTTTGCTTTTTCTTGCCCTCAAGGAAACCATCCTGTAGGTAATTGGAAAGAAAAGGCTCACTCTGTGTTGGAGTGTTTTGTCCACAGCCACATCCCTTTACATTATTTGCAGGGATGGCTGCATTTTGGAGCCATTTAACATGCCAAAACCCATGTTCTGACACCAATACTCAGGCTAAATACTCTGTTACCACAGAGTTCTGTACTATGGACTGTACCACCAGTGTCAGGATATCTAAATTGCTTAATCTGGTGTTTAAGCAATGAATTGCTTTGAAAAAAATGTTGTTATGTAGAAGTCCTCTTACTCCCTCTGGTGAGCAAGTATTGATACAGATCAATGAGGTTATTGCTGAAAAAAATGCTCCCTGAAAGCAGCCAGGGGTTTTCAATCAGGTGCTAAATATTCAGAATTTACTTTTGAAAAAAAAAAAAAAAAAGCATCAGGAAAACATCTATGGCATAAAGACAGAACAAAGTTTGTAATCAACAGTGAAACTACACACTAGATATAATCACAGTAATTAGACAGCAGTAGGAAGACTGATTCTGAATATGTATTTTAGACTAAAAGCAAAGATATCTCCTTGCAGCACTGTTGAAGAGATATCTTTGCTATGTCAGGAAAATGGGAAACTCTTGCAAAACTTTATGAGCTTCCAAGATCATTAGAAGGAAGTGGCAGAAAATGCCACATGAAGAAAATGAAACATGAAGAACAGACTTCAGACAACTTGACTAACGTTCTTCCACTTGTAAATTAAAATAAAATGCCACCAAATATGGAGGTTATAAAAACAACCCTGATCTGTTGAGCTTGGAAAGGTCTGTTCAATTAAAATGATTTCACTGACTACAGCCCTGTTTTCTCTTCCTTCTTCATTCAGGATTCAAGCTGTAGTCAGTACATTTTGGAAGGCTGGCTGAGGATGTCGAACTATGCTGGGGAGGATGAGCTCTAAGCCAACTGCTGAATCACAGTTATCACTGTGTTTCTGATTCCCAAGTCCTGCAACCTTCCCAAGTTGCTGATCTGTTACAGAGATGAAATGAGGCTAGCTACTGCTGCTAATATAAGCACAATACTGACTGGGGAATACTAACAAAATCTAAAGTACTTGCTAGCTGCAGTGAATGAAATAGTATTTCTTTTGAGATGGAACCATACAACTGCCAAAGCAGGTAGCTCCCAATTCAGATACATTTTGACTGCATAAGCAAAATGAAGCTCCAAGAAAGCTACTGACTTGTGACTGGAGTTGGGGGCTAGATGTAAAGCAGGACCCTCAGCAGAGAGATTCCAGCAAAAACAGGGATGTGATGCAAGGAAAAAAGGAGACCCTTATTAAGCTTTTAACCTTCCCAAACTTCAGGGCTTTTGAGTGTTCTGGCCTCAGGTCTTGCTGCATATGTAAAGCTCACGTGCTTGATAGCTATGCCACTGGTCCATGAGTATTTGCTCTCCAGTGTATTCCTCTCCCATAGTCCCATAGCCTAAATGAGGATCTACAGTACTTAACCTAAAACATCCAATTTTGAGGATACTTTTTTTTTTTTTTTTTTTTTTTTTTTTTTTCCCTGCAGGCTGGTCCATTTGCTATTTTGGTTACATTCTCTGACACTATTTATTTCATTCTGAGGAGGATTTTAATACATGGACAGATGCAGACAAATCTCTGCCTTGAATATTTCTTCTTTGGCTATGACTCTCAGGTGAATCCTGGCTGTGGCATAAAATCACAGATGTGAATAGTAGCTATTTTATTTTTATCCTCTGAAAAAAGTGATGTGAAATGTTCATTATGTGTGCCTTTTAAATGGAAAGGTGGGAATGCTTGAATAAGTCTTAAGGTGAATTAAAAACTCATGCCAAATTCCAAAAGAAAAAAAAAAATTGTAGTTACTATCCCTTGCACAAAGCCATAAGAATAATTTTTGATATTCATATTCACCTAGTTGTTCCTAACTTTTAGATCTCTCTTTTAATGAGTATATGAAACAGTCACTAAAGAAAAACATATAGAAGGTAACTATAAAGTTTATTTTGTGCTGAACCTCTTCACTAATACAGCTTCCGTATTTTTAGCCAGGCGTCTTTATACTATTTCTTTACAGTCAAACAACTAGCTTATGCTGTAGTTGCAGAAACAGATAATAACTTTTTATTAGTAATTATTTAGTATGATGTTCTGCATTATTTTAAAACAGCAGGAAGCTTCTTTGAGAAACTTGTTTGGAAAATGAAACACAGAAAAGAAACATTGTTCATCAGTTTCTTTTCTCATTGCTCATCAAAGACAAACATTTTTGTGTTAAAAAAAAAAAAGTCATTGCTTTCTAGTCACTCAGGCAAGGATGTTCTTTTTTCTAATCTTTTTTTTTTTTTTTTTTTCTTTTTCCAATTAATTTTATAGGCAGAAAATTTATGGGCAGAAAAGAGGTTTCTTGAAATATCATCTATATAAAAATAATATTAGACCACAAGCTTTTTTTTTTTTTTTTTTTAATAGGCCTGATAACTCCATACTAGAGAAATAAATCAATTGTAATCTCACCACTTCTATTGCTTAGGCACCTTCCACATCATTAGAGAAAGGAAAAAAAATCTTCCCTCTCCCCTTACAATATATTCATAAGCTTTGTGTCATTTAAGTGGAAATAATGTTTGTACTATGCATGACCCTAGCATCATGATCATAGAAAAGGACTTCGTAATAATAGATGCCAGATTAAAACAACAGCAGCAACAACAACAAAAGTCTAGCTCATACAACGGATTTGTTGTTTTACAGAGAGACCTTGAGAATCTGCTTATTACTCAGTTGTATAACATTTTTCTAACTATTTACTTATTGCTGAATGTATTATTTTACACAGAATACACACACCACTTTCTAATGCCCAATGCAGCCACCATTAAATCCAACAGAGTTTTATCAACAATAACATTTAAACCGGCTGAGTGAATTGTTTTGAGTTTCCTATCAGCATTATATTGATGCTATGAAATGTTATATAGGAAAAATACATGCAGAAAAGGGCTAAAAATATTCCTATTATGACTTGCAAGATGACTAGCGCAAAAGTATATGCTAGTTTCATAGAGTTGGAAGATAAATTTTGATTCCAAAGAGAACCCATTACATTTGTAAAGAATGATGAACCTTGTAGAGTGAAACAGCAAAAACGAGTCTACTAAAATGTGGAAATGCAATGTTTCAGTAAAAAAAGGCAACATTTCAAATACATAAAACATATGAACTGCTAGAAATGAGAACATCTAAATGGTTTGTCCTTACTGCTGTTCTGTGAGATGCCAAAAGCAACCCTACATTGAACGCGTGAACCGAAGCTATTAATCCTGTCCTAACAAAAATTATAACTGGCCTGTTTTGTCCTCTGAAACTGGACAAAGGGTAAAAGGTGAAAATGAGAAAATATGGCTTCTGTGCATTCATTAGCATACTGCTAATTGAGAATTTCCACCCTGCAAGCAGTCATGCAACCTGCTTGACCCAATTCCCCAAATACTAATTAAATCAACCACAAGCAACATGATCTTCTAAATTATGTGAGTATAATAGAGATGTAAAAATAAATATACATAGTTAGCCAAAGTAGCAACTGGAATGGATTTTTGAACTATGTTCGGAACATTTCCCATGTGCTGGGACAAAAATCCAGTCTGTGCTGCAGAGAACCACTCAGTACTTCTGTCCACCTGGTTCCACTGATGTGGGAAAGTGGAAGGTGAACAAGATGGCTGCACTGTTGCTTAGTTCCTTTGGTACCAGAAGCCTGATAGCATCATTTTGTGAGATAGCCAACTTTTCCATGAAGGATGTTAAAGGGCCCTTCCAAGGTATCTTTGACACATGGCCTTATGTCGCCACACATGCTCCATGTACCACCTTATTTTCCAGCCACAATTGCTGTTGATGCATATGAATCATCCTTTGTGCATGAGTTTGCCTTGCTGGTCTTTCACATCAGGACTAGTTTCTAAAGAAGACAGCAAATGAACTATCTCCACTGAGTGAAGGGATGACTGTGGATGTCAAAGTAAAGGTTGAGTTTCTTTCCATAACTGTGAGGTGTTCCATGTTTTTTCTGGCATTTTCTGAAGCAAAGAAGCACAGAACAGTAGAAGAAACTCGACCGTGTAGAACTTGCCATTTCATATTTGCTTATTCTTAGTAGATATTGTCATTAAAGACCTAACTATATGTTTATAACATCTTCATCTGTGAAAGACAAAAAATACATACATAATTGATAAGTGTGGGATTCCTTCCCCATGCCTCTGATTTTATTTGATCTTCTTGGCTCTGGATAACTGAGCTATGAGTTAGTCACTATAGATGACAAAAGGTAAGTTTCCCTACAACATATTGTGGTGGTTTTACTCGGGTGGGCAGCCGAGCTCCACCACAACTGCTCTCTCACTCCCCCTCCTCAAAGAGGAACAGGGAGAAAATACTATGAAAGGGGCTCAAGGGTTGAGACAAGGACAAGAAGACAACACAGTAATTATTGTGACGGGCAAAACAGACTCAGCATAGGGAGATAGTAAGATTTATTGCCTATTACTAACAAGCTAGAGAAGTGAGAAACAAAGGAAAGAAACCAAAAGCACCCCTCTCCCCGCCCCCATCCACCCTCTTCCACCTCCTCCCCCTGAGAGGTGCAGGGGAATGGGGGAATGGGGGTTATGGTCAGTCTATAGCGCTTCTTTGCTGCCGCTCCTTCTTGGTCACTCTCGTCCCCTGTGCTGTGGGGTCCCTCCCACGGGATGCAGTCCTTGCTGAACTGATCCAGTGTGGGCTTCCCACAGGCAGCAGCTCTTCAAGAACTGCTCCAGATATGGGTCCGTACCACGGGGTCCATCCTTTGGGATCAAACTGCTCCAACCTGGGTCCCCCATGGGCAGCATCACCTGCCAGGTCACCTGCTCCTGCATGGTCTCCTCTCCACGACCTACAGGTCCGGCCCAGAATCTGCTCCGGCAGTCTCTGTCGGTTCAGTTCCACCTGCTCCACTGTGGTCTCCCCGGGCTGCAGTGTGGAAACCTGCTCCACCATGGTACTCCATGGGCTGCAGGGGGACAGCCTGCTTCACCATGGTCCTCACCACAGGCCGCAAGGGACTTCCACTCCAGCGCCTGGAGCACCTCTCCTGCTCCTTCTTCACTGACCTTGGTGCCTGCTGTTCCTCACTCCTCTCACTCTCCCAGCTGCTGTGTGGCACAGCGATTTTTTTTTTTTTTTTTTTTTTTTCCCTGTCTTTAAAATTCTATCACAAAGGCGCAAAACAACATCATTTATTGTCTCAGCTCTGGTCAGTAGTGGGGCCCTTACCAAACTTGGGGCAGCTTCTAGATCCTTCTCACAGAAGCCACCCCTATGGCCCCCTGCTACCAAAACCTTGCCACGTAAACCCACTACACATATTAAGGTGGATTTCCCTCAAGATACTTCTGCTTTACCATTAAGAAAGATGTTTCTTCTCTATAAAAAGTGACATTGAACCTGAGTGAAACTGGTGGGTTTTAGGCTTCTTCTTTGTTCCTAGTAGTTGAGAAAAACAAAACAAAACAACAAAAAAACATTTTAAGGGTAAAAAAGGTGTGAGCACTGTCTTACTGGTGATCACTGGAAAGATATTTCTCTACCAAGATGGGTTAACTTACTGTTTTTACTGGCTTGAAGCAATGGAAGAAAAATGTTAAATAAAGACTTTCCTGATTGTTCTCATAAATGTTTGGTTTCTCTGTGGTGCAATGTAGGGAGCATATTATAAATATGAAATAGTGAATATACACTTAACATGATAAAATGACAATTTAATCATAATTAAACACAAATGACTAACATCCATGCATTGGAAACAATCCCTATTGATTTTCAGACTATGCCTGTTTCTATGAGATTGAAAGAAAGCTCTTAATCACACCACTTGAGAAGATACTTTTAGGATTATTTTTCAATTCTTCATAACAATTCTATAGCTTTTAGTACAGCCTGGTTGGTCCAGTGAGTGCAGTCATCATGTATATGATCTCAGAAATCAGGGGAAATAATCTATCAACAGAGTTATTCCTTTTCTTTTCTAAATCCTACTGAATGGGAAATGGGCATTTGGTTAACATGGAATAATATTTGTTTTTTACTTCATCATTAAGTCCAGCTTCCAGAAGTTTAACAGGGAGTTGGCACAAGTCCTAGAAGAGGGTTAAGATGTCATCTGGTATACCAAGGATCAAGAATTCAAAAGAGAAAAAGGAAGACACATGACTAAATGGCTTATGCAATAACCATCAAAGGGGGACTTTATATGAACATCAGCAGAACATAAGGATGCTAATTGTACTTTGACACTGGTGGACACAGCAAAGAGGAAGGAATATATAAGCAAGAAATAATGGCAATTTTATGTTCATTCTGATGTCTGTCCTCTATAATCTTAATGTAATGTTCTTTAAAAAAGCCTCAAACTTAAAAACTAACAATACCCCTTTAAAAAACTGCAGACCGCATCCAAAACAAGTAGAATTGCTTGAGGCTACAGGACATTATATCTTGAAGTAACATAAAAAATAGAGGGTACTTGAAGAAACATGCTGGGGTGAGTTCGTTAGTCATCAGATTTTGAGGAAAATTCAAGAAACAGAAGCTGTTTTTAAGTTTACCATGGAAATAACAGTCTTCCATCTCGAAAAGATTTATTTTGTGCTTAAGCAACCTAGATTGAGAAAATGGAGGCAAATTGTTATTAAAACAATAAGAAGTAGCTACATCTTATAAAGACTTAACTAATAACTGCAATCAAATTTTAGTCTCTAGGACTCAGAGAGAAGATGACTTCGGGAAAACTGACTCCAGAGACTCTATAAGACTTTTAATTTACATTATCAATGAGAAGGAAAACACGTCTTACCCTACACAATGAGGTAGATAGCAGGGATATTTTAGTTTTCAGAAGCTGCATGGCTCTTCAAAACAGATAGCATTTTGATAAGTATTTTAGGCTGTGGCACAGTAAGATTTTCATTTGTACAAGTAAGAGGAAGGTAGAACAGCAAATGATTTCATAACCACCTTCTACAACCTATTATACTGCTGTGGCTCTGGAGAGATGAGCAAGACCCTAGAGGAGGTAACCTCATTAGCTGATTGTCACTCAATCCTACATCAGATTCTAAAATGCTATCAGCTTCAGATTACAGACAGACAAGCACACAGCCCTCCACGGTTGATGTATAAAGACACAGTACATTTTTTTTATTTTTTTTTTGTTGAGAATAAGGAGGAATTCAGTATAGAACCTAGACTCCCTAGATGAAGTAATTCAGAAGTTTCTAAGCAAAAGCACACTGCAGCAAGCCCAATACTAAGAATCAACATGCAAGAACTGACCAGAAAGAACAGAGTTCATAATACAGCATATAACGTTGGTATTAGTGTGTGGCCAAAGAGCACTGGCAGCCTCAGAAGTCCTGCCGCTCTGCATCCAGATGACTGTGGGGAGGACAACAGGTAGAGGGAAGAAAAACAGTCATTTGTCTTCCTTCCCCCTCCCTCCCTCCCTCAGCCCCTCCCCCCTCGGAATCATTCTTGCAGAAAAACGAATGTAAACTGTATTAAATAATTGAATTGCAGCTGAAATCCTTTCCCAATTAGATAGAGAAGTTCAGACAACCTTCATCTCCCAAACATTCCTTATTTAAATCTTTGTGAATATGTTCTGCATATGCGTCTTCCCCCATTTTTGATTTGTTTCTCTGTCTGTCTGCATGTATCTATTTTTACAAGAAAGAACGTGGGTAGTTGAATAAGAGCAAATGTTTATGTGTTAGTCTTTAGTGTTTTCCACCTACAGCCCATCATTCACGTCCTTCAGAATAGAAGGTTGCATATTTATGTGTAGTGCTTAATGAGCAAATACATCCTTGCATATGATATGCTCTGCTTCCTGTCATGTACTCGTTATTCTGTTTGAGTTTACCAGTGTTCTCTGGTTTATAGAATAATGATTAATTTATTCTCAATCTACAAGAAAGTCCTGTTAATTCCAAGAAGTGGGGAAGATGAATTACCAGACACTACTTTATTTGACCTGCTTATCTATTGGAATGATTTGCAATTATCATTTCATGTTTTTCCTGAGCACAACAGGAATAAACCACTGATGAATGAAGTTAGAGACGGTGGCAGCCTTAGAGCTTTTGGGATCTCAGGCAAGGATGGAAGCCCAGCCAGAAAGAAATGGTGTCAGGAGGGAAGCTGTGCTTCATGGGCACTGCTGCTACTCTGACAAGGTTTCTGTGCTCCCATCAAATAGTCAAGGACACAAGGCAAGGCCCTGGTCCTGCAGCCTCCAGTTGCCATGAGCTGCTCATGGCTATAGGCAACCCTGCATGAGAATATGTCAGAAAGTAGGTGCCTGGCATAAAATGAATGGAAGCCTCAGGTGTGTCCAGGGTCTACTCTTGCTCATCTGCTTGAAAGCTGAAAGAAGTTTTCACGCCGCATGAATTTTGACTATTGTGTGCTTACTCTCAACGCACTAGTCAACCATGATGTATGTTGGATGGAATTTCAGACACTGTGTGGCTGCTGTTCAAGGGATGAGATAAAGTTGAAACCCCAGCAAAATATATCTGTGACTCTGTGTTCAGTGACATTAGGTGCTTTTGTAATTCTGGACAGCAAGTTTTCCAAAAATGATTTGTTGGGTTCAGATGTAAATGTTACAACAATTATGAATCAATCATTTATATAATAGAAAAACAAAAAGGGCACTGAGTGGGTATTTGGGATGACCGTGATCTATTCCCAGATCTGTTCATTCTCACCTCCAATCTTTTATCTGTATAGCTTAGAATCTCATGCTGCATATTTATGCAATACCTAGAAAAGGCAGTTCAAGTTTTTGACGGGGCCTTTAGGTGTTGTTGCAAGAAAATTTGCTAAATGATATGAGTATTCACTGCAGATGAGAACAGATTTAAGAACACTTATGACAAAAGGTAGGGTAGAAAGCAAGTGTGAAGACCTTATGTATCCAGTAAAATACTTCATGCAGGTGGATAGAAAATGTACTCTCTACTTTTGTGCTGCCAAAACCAGTGCTGTCATCTGACTGGAAAAATGGCACTGTAATTGGCCTAACTGGCCACTAAATGTTTAGCTGTCTTATGCAAAGAGGAAGAATTGGGTGACATATGCTTAGAAGATGTTTCCTATGGGAAATTTCAGCCTCAGTAAAAATTTTGAGGTCACGTAATGTTATAGATGCATTAAGAATTCATAGATGGATAGAAGAAAATAGCTGTCTTGCCTGGATTTGTAATATCTTAAAAAACATGGAATATTTAATTCATTCATCTCTACGAAAATAAAAATAAGCCTGTCTCTTTTTTACGGTGAAGGTAAATTGACAGTGTCTTTAAACTACTACCTGTCAGAACAAGGGAATACTAAAAACAGGTATAAAACTTTAAACACTCAGAAAAGCATTTAACAATCACACTCATCTGCTTGAGGCAGGTGTAGCTAATAAGGAGGAGAGTAAAGAACAGCTGTATGTTGGATAAAGGCTCATCGGCCATACAAAGATAAATAGCTAACAGCTGGTTTCCCACAAGGGGTATCCTTGCTATAATGCCCCTGTTTCTGCTCCCTTGCTTAGATGAATCTTCTCTTAGGCCAAAGGGGAAGACATGTTTATACATCACAGAGACAGATGCTATCATCCTTGAAGATGATAATTTGTCCTGGCTATAGAAAATTAGCTCTCATTGGTCACTGTGGGAGTGGACACAGATGTTTTGTATTATGGTGTTCAAAGTCACACTAGTTATTAGGGTCATAAAGTGGCATGGTTTTTCTGAACCCATGAAAAATGGTAAATAGAGGACATGCTTCTTTGTGTACTTGATTTTATTTTTATTTTTAATTACAATTTATAAAGACTTGCAGGATAACTTTTTAAAAAGAATGTAAGCAAGATAGAGAGCCTCACTGGATGCTTTACCATCCCTTCTAATTTTGCAGCTGATATGCTGACTGCACTGGTAAGAATGCAATATTAATCACAGCAGAGCTGCAATTACAAATGTAAGATGTTTCAGCTAAGCAGAAAGGATAATCTCTCACACCTAAAGCACTGATGGGGTGGGTGACCAGCAAAGTGGATGACCAACTCTGTGTAAGCCTGATCTTTCTGCCTTTTTTTTTAAAAAAAAAAAATAATAAAATATATATATATATTTAACCTGCAAGACAGGGATGCGCAAGTACCCTGTGATGGTGCATAGTCCAGAGCAATTGAGTTTGGTACAGTTTTGCAGATTATGTTGAAAGTGGTGAGTCCTCAAGCCTGCATGTAAAATCATTTCATTTTGAAGAAAATAGTATGGATATGGAAACACAGCAGACTTTGCAAGACGAGATATTGAAATACTGAAACTTCAGTGGAAAAACTGGCAAATCCAACCCAGATTTTGGCTTGTTTAAATTTTTTTTTTTTTTTGGCCTCAGATGTTTTTTTTTTTTTTTTTTTTTTTTTTTTAATACACAAAAGACTCTGTCTCTGCAAATTACCAGTAAAAGATTGCACTTCTTGATGCATTATTAACAAGTTATACAGGCTTAAAAACTGTTTCTAGGACCAATGCCTGAATACCTGTCTACGAGCAATAAATGCCCTCTGCAAAGCAGAGATGCATACCCATGTTTTCAGAGTCTCTACTGCTACTTCAGATTAAACTTTTTTTTTCCCCCTTTCTTTTTTTATTTTCTTCCTCAATATAGTAACAGTAGGTGTATTATGATCCTAGGACTGTTTGACATGTATGGATTCTTGAGACCATTTTGGATTCTTAATTTTGCAGTTATTTCTATAGTTTTTAAAATCTCTTTGATCTATCTATCTATGTATTATGTTA
Organism: Stictonetta naevosa; assembly: GCA_011074415.1. Taxonomy (NCBI): domain Eukaryota; kingdom Metazoa; phylum Chordata; class Aves; order Anseriformes; family Anatidae; genus Stictonetta; species Stictonetta naevosa. The sequence continues at coordinate 196,200,258 of CM021697.1, read as the reverse complement.
TGCAGTATCACATTTTGTGTTTGTTTTAAGCCCCTATCCCAATGCATTTTAAGTGAGTGGAATATTCATTTCCTTCTTTTTTTTTTTTTTTTATTAACAAAAAAAAAAAAGGAAAATTGGGAAACTGGATGTACCTTGTAATTATTAAATATTAGATAAGTGCAAATTTAATACAGCATAAGTTTCACCAACGGGGCTTTTCATGAGAGAGAAACTTGTGAAAGAATATGAGATACTTTCCAGTAAATCCTTCATATGCCATTATTTTTCAGGAGCCCTGTTACAGACAAAATATATGCCTCCTCTTAGACTATCATTGGACACCTGCCAGGAGGAATCAGTAATTTTTATTTAAACAGTGTGGGATAAAGGGAAATTTTCATTTTATTGCATCCATCAATCTGAAGTCTTTCAAACTCTTTCACTTTTATGTGCAATTCATATATTTTTCTGCTGTTTCTCAGATTTCACATAAATTCATTTAAGCCTAAATTGTACCCTAAATTATAACTGTGAATTTTAATCTCTTAACTTAAAAGGTAATTTATCTTTAATGTTATTTTTAAAACCTATTAATTAGTCTGTAACTTTACAAGCTGAATTTACTAGAAATGTAAGCTGGGAGCTTTGAGTCCCAAATGCTAGGATTCTATTGCATACTCTGCTTATTTTGCATCCTGATTCTTCACGTTCCTGAATATTCAGAGGTCAATGGGAGCAGAGAGCATAATTTGATATTAACTTGACTTGATAGAGATTCTGCGCAATGTGGTTGCTGCTGAGTCAAGCTATAACCTACACTACCTAACTAATTTAAAGTAAAATGTCTTTGGAATCAATCATTTTATTTGAAAAGTAAATTTTTAGCATTTCCAGGATATAAAAGATTTTTTTTTTTTTTTTTTTTTTTTTTCCCTGGGGGGAATCTAATAAATATGGACTTGCTTTTCTCATGATATTTTTCTTGTTGAAATGTTGAAAGAACTTTGGAAAACTGTTTCAGCAAAGGTTGAAGCACAAACTGGAGATTTTCAACTGTATTGTAGGGTTTTCTTTGTAGACCAAAGCCTCCAGAGTAACTGGGATGTAAATAGGACTTTTGTGAAGTAATACTAAAACTTTTCTCAGGAAATCAAAAAGAAAAAAAAAAAAAAGAACAACTAAATCTTTTTATTAAAGTTTGAGTTGTATTTGTTTGAGTTAATTAAATCCTATCACATTTGTATGCACTTTCTAATTAACAATTAGCCATGTTTTCTTTGTAATAAATGAGAAATCTTTCAGGAACACAAGAATGGATAAAAGCGTGCAGCAGCTTAATGAATCTGTATTTAACCTCTGGAGAGCTAAGTTAAATTTAGCAACAAAGACAAGCAAAAACTACACTTGTTTAGGGTCTGATATGTGACAATCTCTTTACGAAATCAAATATCACAAAAAGTTCCAAAAATAGTACTTTTCACTCCATATCCTGAATAATCCACACTATAAGCAAAAATCTAGAGAGTAAATATCATTTATACAACGGACTGGTAATGTATAGATTATTTAGAAAAAATACTACATTTAGCAAGATAGCTTAATGTACAAGAAACTTAGGCTGTTGATAACTCCCACATTGGCCCTATGTTTTTAGAAAGTTTTTCCTTCAAAAGATTTATCTTCAGTATGTTGGAAAAAAGATGCATTGCTTCCTCTGTTCTCCTAGACCTAGTGGAAAATTTTATGCTTTAATAAGCTAGCGAGTAAAGGCAAATTCCAGACCTCTGCAGTCGTCACCCTAACCAGCTAGTTCATGTTAAAACTAGAGTCTGCTTTCTCTACAGGAGATTCAGCTATATGTGAGTTGATGTTTTGTCTAACCTCTGTTAGAAACACCCTTTTTCTTCTCGTACAGTCAGAAGACCTTGATAATGACATCAATACTTCCACATACGGATTTTCATTATGAAACTCTGCCTTGCTTGTGTCTGAAGCAAGGTCTCCTACCACGTGAGAAAATGACACAAACCCTGAACATCAGTCAGACTCCCCTTCCAGCTGTGGCTACAGGAGTTATTTCATTTTCATCCAAATCACAAAATAAATCACAAAATTTTGGGGCTGAAGAGAGACTGACTCTGTAGCTGAGGAGATGATAACTTCTCCTAGATTGTGGAAACTGATGTATTAAATAGCTAAACTATTTAAGGGTTGAAGAGTGTGTCTCAGGTTTAAATGACATTTAAAAAGGTTTTGTATTTGCAGAATGAAGGGAGATTCTTCAAATCCTACAAACATTCTTCAATGGGAGAAAAATTTCTTCCTCCCTTATTAATCTTAAACTTTTACTTTTTTTTTTTTTTTTTTTTTTTTTTTTGCATACTCCCTTGGTGTCTATTTACTAAGATGTTTCTGGACTAATGATGTGTTCTCTCTACAAGCCCTATCCAACTGCCCAAAGTCTGAACAGCAACTCATATTTGACAAATGTACATTACTGAGCAGTTTTCTTAAAGATCATCAGCTTTGTGGTTTAACTCTGAACATACCCAGATGGTGTCTGATGCCCCTTGGATCATCAGTAGCGTATGTTGATTTCCAGAACCAATTCCTGTGAAAGGAGCTCAGCGCCTGGCAGGATGGTGATCAATACAGCCAACATGAAGCTTTGGAGGTGCACAGGCCAATTGCTGGCTTTGTGTACCAGCATTAATGATATCCTTGGAGATGGTGCATTTGAATACATAGTGCCAGAGGCACTGTGGACTGGCTGGCATTGAGTACTTGGTGCCAAACAGTGAATCGTCCTTGAGTCCCATTGACATCGATGGAAATTAAGAATCCTCAACATCTGGCAGGATTTAACTCAAAATGGAGCTCATTCTGGTGTATTTCTTATGTGAATTTAAATTAGTTATATACACACGGTTGGCACAGTGCTTTCATTTAAAACATTGTGAGCAAGGAAATAAGAAGCTATGGGGTGAAGACTATATTTATATCACCAGTGTGAAAAACAAATGAGAAGTAATTTTTCATGGGTGGGGTGGGGTGTATTTGTCTGTTGGATGTCAATTTACTTTTCCTTTCAATCAATACTACGTCTGTTGCTGCAGTTACCCATTTTTTTTGTGTATTCAACGAGATGGACAAAGCTTTCCAATTCTGAAACCAGGGGTTTCTTCATAAGACACAATCTCTGGAAAACGTCAATTTTAATGTAAAAAAATCCTGTTGATTGATATTTGTCATGCCCTTAGGCTTCAGTTCTACCGAGTTAGGCAAGCTGCATACTTGTAAGGGAAATGAGAGATGTTTTGTGATAGTAAAAGTCAGAAGACAGCCACAAAAAAAGTATACTAGCAGTGAAGAGCAGAGAAACCTAATGGTAAGCAGTTTAAAATATTAGAATTAAGGTTGTCTAGGGCAGCCATTTTATACACAAGATTATTTCTTGGTACTAACTTCATAGAATTATAGGATTGTTTGGGTTGGAATGGACCTTAAGGATCATCCACTTCCAAGCCCCTGACAAAGACAGGGACACTTCCCACTAGATCAGGGATCAGGTTGCCCAAAACTCCATCCAACCTGGTCTTGAACACTTCCAGGGATGGGGAATCCACAGCTCCTCTGGGCAACCTGTAACAGTGTCTCACTACTTCATAGCAAATAGTTTCTTCCTAATATCTAATCTAAATCTATCTTTTTTTAGTTTAAAAATATTACCCTTTGAACTCCCTGGCAAAGAGTCCCTCCACAGCTTTCTGGTGGGCCCCCTTTCAGTACTGGAATGCTGCTATAAGGTCTCGGCAGAACCTTTTCTTCTCCAGCCTGAACAACCCCAATTCCTTCAGCCTACTTTCATAGTAATGGTGCTCCAGCCCTCTGATCATTGTGGCCCTTCTCTGGACTTGCTCTAATAGGTTGAAATCCTTCTTGTGCTGGAGGCCCTAGAACTGAATGCAGGACTCAAGGTGGAGTCTCACAAGAGTGGAGTGGGGGGTTGGGGGGGGGGGGGGGGGGGGGCGTGTGTGTGTGTGGTGGGGGGGAGAATCACCTCCCTTGTCCTGTTGGCCATGCTGCTTTTGATGCAGCCAGGATACAGCTGTCTTTCTGGGTGTGAGTGCATGTTGTCAGCTCATGTTCATCTGTTCATCCCAAAGTCCTTCTCTGCAGGGTTGCTCTTTATCCACTCATTGCTCTGACTACATTCATGTTTTGGATTGCCCTAGCCCAAGTTCTTGACCTTGTACTTGGCCTTGTTGAACCTTGTGAAGTTTGCACAGGCCCACCTCTCGGTCATGTCAAGGGACCTTGATGTCTGGATGGCATCCCTTCCTCCAGTGTGTAAACTGCACTACACAGCTTGGTGTCATTGGTAAACTGGATGAGGGTGCACTCAATCTCACTGTCCTTGTCACCAACAAAGATGTTAAACAGTGCCAGTCCCAATACTGACCCCTGAGGGGGACCACCCGTTACTGATCTCCACCTAGACATTGAGTCATAGACCACAACTCTTTGAATGAGACCATCCAGCCAATTCCTTACCCACCGAGTGGTCCATATGTCAAATCCATATCTCTCCAATTTAGAGAGAAGGACGTCTTGCAGGACAGTGCCAAATGCTTTGCACAAGTCCAGGTAGATAATGTCAGTTGCTCATATTTCTTGTTGTATTATACTTCTGCTCATATTTAAGAGAAATACCACCAAGTAAAGGGAAAACAGGTGGACAGTTGTGATGACTACTCTTAACTGGCTAAGGATTCTGAATGTGCAAGCATTCTGTTCATCTGGCTTTTATTATCACTCTCATGAGAGAACTTTCTTCTTATCCATCTGTTACAATCTAAAAAGGCAAATGTATATTTTTTGGGTACAAATTTCTGACTTGAATAATTATCAGAAATAATAACAAAAAGGTAATTCTAGGCATTTAGTCTTATACAAATTTTGAAATATGAGCTTCCCAAGCTTTATAAATGTGCTAAATAATAACATCCCCATTAATGACATATTTTGCTATGAAGGTGATGTAGATAACAAAATATATTGTTGAGGGAGATATGGAAACTGAAAATTGAACTTTATGTCAGCGTTTACTTCTTGGACATGAAGATTGTCTAGGGCTACATAGTAAAATAAGACATTTTTCACGTTAAGGTTTCTTGTGTAAGCTGGTTCTTCCCACAAACAAATTTGAGAGAGAATGATATGAAGATAAACTAGTCCTCCTAGTCCTCCCTTCTTCCTCTGGTGATGGTATCTTCTTGGTGGCCTCCAAAAAGACAAGTTCAGACAACTTTCCCCAATAAATAGGGTCTAAAGAAAAGTTCTATGTTTGCTTTAATTTTCTTGTTATAAAGCACTTGAAGAAAGACACGAAGTAAACATAAGAACAATATGAAAAAAGTAGTAGGTAGTATTTAGAACCTTGCAACCTTTTCACTGATTGTTTTTATCAGTTTACTCCTTGTATTTTGACAGATTAAAAGTCCAGATGGGCATAACCCAATTTTGCTAACACTTTGACATTTTGCATCTTTGTTTTTCTCTTAAAAAATGAAATAAAACAAAATCCCCCCTTGTGCATCGTTCTGGTGAAAATCTTCATTCATAACAATATGTAGCCACCACCAACATGGGAGATGTTGTCAAGAAAGTGAGACCAATGTTTACTTTTGTTGAAAAAACTGATCATTTTGACCTTGGAAAATATAAATAATCTACGTGTGTTTCTTTACCCTAAGGCCCCAAAGATCCCGTTTTGAAAATCTTCTGATAAAATCTCTCTTTTAGAGGCATTTTTAGTTAATTCCATGGGAAAAATTTTCTTTCATTTAAAACAAATTTTTTAGGGGAAGTCAGAACTACCTAGGCTTTCTTCAAATTGCTTCAGAAATTTTGTGAAGAGGGGAAAATTATTCCAGTTATTTTAAAGTGATGATGTAACAAAACAACTTTCCATGATTAAAAATGATATTTAAAGTTCAGACTGAAAAAGTGTCTTTAAATATTATAATATTGGTATAAAAATAGTTATTAGTTATTGATTGTACAATTAACTGGACATGGAAAAAGAACCCCAGTTATATTTTGGATTTTTTTCTATCTCCTTGCAAAAAGCCTTGGACAAATTGCTGAAGAAGATTAAAATGAGGAGAAAAAAAAAAAAAAGGAAAAATATTTTTCTTGTAGCTGACTTCAAAACAGTTATTTAGCAATATTACAAGATTGTCTTGAGGGCTAATTTCAGCAATTAAATCCATAAGGCATACCAAAAACACTGTGCTCCATATTTCCGTAAATACTATCCCCTAATACTTCCTTGGTTGGAAATGGCAGCTTATCCTTAACTAGAATCCAAGTCAGGTCCATGTGCAGAGACCAGTCTGCATTGTAGATTCTCAGTGTCAGATTCACATCGAATATCAATCTCTTCAGACTCAGTTTGGAGCTATTATTCGTAGCATCTTGTGCTTGTTTAAGTTTTTCTATTATTATTATTTTCATTTACTTATTTTTAACTCATAAGATTCTTGGGTTTACAAATGAGGAAGAACTAGTTGGGACACGAAGGTTGGGGGCAGACTGGACTGTGGTGACCATGGAGCAGTGGAGTCAGCATTTGAGAGGAAGGAACCAGGCATCATAAACCTGGACTTCAGAAGAAGAGTCTTTGAGAAATTCAGAGAACTTCTTGGAAGAATACCATGGGATACTGTTCTGAAGAGAAGAAGAAGATCAGAAGAGCCAATTTTCAAGGAGTGCCTTGAGTTCTTTACCTTCATCTTTAATAGTATGATTTGTCTTCGGGAATCCCAGGTCCTTGAGACTCATGGGAAATTCTGGTAGCAAGAGAGTACTAGTCCACTGACTAGACAAGGGACAATGGGCAAGGACTGAAATATAGGAAATACCATTTAAACACAGGAGGAACAAAAACAAACAAACAAATAAAACCAACAGTTTTTTATCATGAGACAGGTCAAACTCTGGAAGAAGTTGCCTAGGAAGGTTGTGGAAATCAGTAGATATATTCTGAAACTGAATGAACATAGCCCTAAGCAACCTGGTCTAGCTGATCCTATCTTGATGATCTCCATAGGTCCTTTCAACCTCAGCTCTCTAAATGAGAGTTCTCTAACTCTCATTTATCAGCTGTGAATTGCTGTTATATATTCCTCCCAGTTCATGAATAAGGGTCACACCAGCTTTTTCCATGGGTAACATTTTTTTCTGGTGACTTTTTATCTGTAACAACCCTGACAATTCGGTGTCACTTTGTACAAGGTACTGCACAAAATTCATAGAGTCAACATTTCTTACCCTGAGGAAAATACAACCTAAATATGAAGTTAAAACAGGCACATAAGACAGTGTCAACAGAGTATAACAGTCACAAGGTTAAGAACACTGCATTAAAGTCGCAACTGACTTCTCATTTAGTTACCACAAGCATCAGAATATAGCAGAATGTTAAGAAAGCATTTAATGGAGAAGGATTTGTGTTTATTTGTCCCCTTCTTCCATGTAGGAAGTAGATTGACTGCTTTCTTGCCCTTTAAATGGGATGTATATTCTCTTACTTTAGAAAAGTAGAACAAAACAGAGTTTTAAAACACCTATTTATAGCAGCTGAGGGAGGTGTGTAAATCTTTAATACTATATACTTGTCCTCAAGGTTTTTTGTCATTATCCATAATTTAAAACAAGTAAGTCTTGGATTTAGAACGGTTCACTCTGCACTTGACTTTTATCTAGATCCAGCAGCAACATATAACATGCCTGTTTTATTCTTAGTGTATTCAGAATGAAGCTTGGAGCTTTGAAGAGGTGATAAGCTACAAGGATGTTTACAGAAATGCAGAAGGAGAAGTAGATGTATCAGGCGTAGCACCACAGCCTTAGGCTTTCCTCTGTTGCCAGCAACTGTGAACTTCAGCAGAGTGTTCAATGGAGAGTAAAATTTAATTAGAAGTGAATTGTGCCAGGGTCTTCTGCCTTCGTTCTAAAGATGATAAGACTTGGCAGCACCTTTGTCCACTCAGGGTGAAATTTATTGTGTGCTAGAATCCACTATCATATATCAACTTTGTGGAATTAAAAGCAGTCAAGTAAAATGCTAGTAAAGAAAGCATCTAACGATTTGGGTTTTAAAATGTCAGCTTTCGATTCTTGCCTCTTCACCAAAAGTATAATATAGTACTCAAGAGTTATCTAGGCAGTTTCAACTTTGTACCGTGGTAAAAAGGTGTTGCTGCCTTAAATCATCTGCCCTTACTTAATAAAACATTTTATTTTTAATTAGAATAGGAATTTACCATATTAGGAGGCACATTTCTTTAGAGTTCTGTAACTTTTATTTGCTTTCTACTACAAAAATTAAATCAAAGGAAGAATAGCAGAACACAGAACAACAATGTGTCACTTAAATCTACTTGCAAGAAAAATCTTTTGTCTTGATGAGAATAACAAAATTCTTTCAGGATTAAAATACTCAAGTATATTTCTTGAGATCGAGGATCTGATTAACATTTAGCATATTAAAGTATACTGAGAAAATGTTTTTTTAGAATGTCCTTGGATATATCAAAAATAATTTAAGTGTAAGCAATTTAAGGGGCCTAGCTCTCTCTCGAAGAAAAATGATTTAAAGAAAAAAAAAGTAATCTAAAAAATAATCTAAAACTAAGCATAATTTTCTGACCGGAACGTCTTAGGTCCATATAAATCACATAAGGGTTATTTATATTAATTCAGAAAGGCTTCCTTAGAAGGGCTTCCTCAGAAATCACGATTATCATTAGGTAATTTTCTTACAGCATGATACTCAGTTATTTTGCTCACCAGTAACAAATGATTGCCCTAACTACACTGTGAATGCACTATATCCGTGCAGCACTGAGGTACTTATACAAATCTCCCAAACTTGCTGCATTCTTCATGAGATCACTCCAGGCTGATCAGATGCAATGCTCCTGTTCACTTGTGCCACTAATACTCCCTCTTCCACCACATGTTGTATGTGCCATGGTATCCTTTAGTGGCCCATGAGTGATACAGAGCTGCAGTCTACAGCCTATTTACTTTTGGTGGGCACTTGAACTGTGAGAAAAAACTACTGTGCAATGCTGTGATTGAGGACTGGTATAGTAAGCCTATTCATTTGTAGGTCCCTTAGGAAAAAGGATTGCTTGTCACGTTGTGTCATGCTCATAATGGGTTGTGATGCAAGCGCTCTACATAATTTTGCCTCTGATGTGTATTGAGCTTGTGTAGCAAGGTTTTGGTACTGGGCGTAGATCCTGAGTGTGTGCAGTCTCAACAGCTGAAGGTGTCCTAAGGAGTCTTACGGGATCATAGTGGCCACCAGGGTCAGTACACAAGGAGGGCAGGAGGTGTTCCAGGCATACAGCACAAGTTCCCCTGCAGCCCATGGAGAGGCCCCTGGTGGAGCAGGCTGTCCCCCTGCAGCCCATGGGTCCCACATGGAGCAGATCTCCACGCTGCAGCCCGTGGAGGAGCCCCCAGTGGAGCAGGTGGATGTGGCCTGGAGGAGGCTGCAGCCCATGGAGAGCCCCTGCGGGGGCAGGCCCCAGGCCGGAGCTGCAGCCCGTGGAGAGGAGCCCACGCAGGATCAGGGGTCTGGGGGGAGCTGCTGCCCATGGGGGACCTGTGCTGGAGCAGTTTGCTGCTGACGGATGTACCCCATGGTACGGAGCCATGTGAGAGCAGTTCCTGAAGAGCTGCAGCCTGTGGGCAGCCCCCGCAGGCTGTTTGGGAAGGACGGCATCCCATGGGAGGGACCCCACGTGGAGCAGGGGCAGAAAGTGACCATGAAGGAGCAGTGGAGATGAAGTGTCAGGGACTGACCGCAGCCCCCATTCCCTGTTCCCCTGCACTGTTAGGGTGTAGGAGGTGGAAGAGGGTAGATGAGGTGAAGGTGTTTTTAGTTTGATTTTAGTTCTTACTGCTCTAGCTTGCTAGTGATAGGCAATAAATTATATTAATCTCCCTATGTTGAATCTGTTTTGCCTTTTGTTACTGGTGAGCAATCTCCCTATTCTTATCTCAGTGCTTTAGCCTTTTTCCACTGTATTTTCTCCCTCTCTTCCTTTGAGGAGGGGGAGTGAGAGAGCGGTTGTGGTGGAGTTTAGCTGCCTATCAGGGTGAAACCCTCACAAGATATTATTGCAGCAAACTGAAGTATGACCACCCTTTGTTATTACAAAACATGCTTTCTCTGTTAATTACAGTGCTGTCATTTTTATTCAAAATGGATAATTTTTTGGGATATGTTTAATGTTTGGTCTCGTGTAAGTTAGTTGTGAATAAATTCTATATACCCAAATTATAAATGGGTGTATTGATTTGCTCACAACTACACCACTGTCACTAACTTCACAGACAGGTTTGTTTGATTGCAGTTCTTTACAGAAAGCCATGGATGCACCATTCTCCACTACACAGTGTATTTAGGATGTTTCCAAAATCTGGAGGTAACATATGAAGAAACATATCCAGTCTGATAAGTCCTTCATGATTGTTCATGGAATTTGAAAGCAACATTGACAACTGGCTGGTGGTATGCAGTGTAAGTACTAAGGGTATCAGACATCATCATGAAGAAAATGGTGAGCTTGAGAAGTGACATGCCCTTCTAATAGAGATAGTTATAATTTATATATCATTTGAGAAGATAGAAACCTGCTATGACTCTCTTTAGGACTGACATGAAGGAGGGAAGTAGGAAGGCATTATGCCACATATGGGTTCAACTGTATGCTTTAAAGTATGTGTGTGCATATATACATGTACGTTTTCTTCTTAAAAGATAGATGACCATTATACAGAGTAAACATGTCTCCAGATGTCTCTGGAGCAATGGAGCATTAAAAGTTTACATCTATATTAATACAATAAAATTGCCTGAACACATGGTTTACATGGTTTGTCATCCACATATCCTGTTAGCCTGGCATATCTTTAGTGAGAGTCAGCTCCCTCAACCAGTGCTCAGGTACAGTTTAGGGGTTAGCACCGCCTGTGGTCCAATGCAACAGAAAGTTTGGATTTTGATTTTCTATAGTGGGAATGTAAGGAGGTTTGTCTATTTTGGTGCAAGATATGCCGAAAGAGTTGGCATAAGCATCAGAGGTCCCTGTCCTTTTTGTATATTAGTAAATATATAGCCATTAATAGCAGCATGGCTCAGTTCAGGTAGGAAGCAGGACAGCATGGAATGTGAGCTGGAGGACTGCCAGTACTGCAGTAATTAAGCATAGATTCCCATAAATCCTGGTGAGAGCAAACTCTATTGAAGAATGAAATGTTCAAAAAGTGTTAAATGCTGTAACATCAAGGCCCAAAAATAATCTCTCTCAGATTGGGCTGGTGTGAACGTTTCAGATGTGCTGAGCACACTCAGCACTGTGGAAAAAAGGCTGTTTATTGTAGTCCTAGGTGACCTACTTTCAGCTGTTCAGTACCAGAGACATTTCTTAACCAGCAAGCCGTGTGTGGGGAAGACAGCTTCTAAACCTTTAGTAGGACAATGGTCTCAGTTGAGTATTCTAGATACACTGATGCAAGTAGTGTTAGGTTTGATGATATAAGATATAGGTATCCAGATTCTGCTCTAGCTTTTCAGCACAAGATTGAGAGCAACCAGGGAAATACAACAAATGCAAGGCCTTTATTATTGAGATGGTCTTTATGAGTAAGGAGGAAGGAAGTAGGAAATATATATTTTCGTGCTTCTCATTTCCTGTAGGAGAGAAAAGTGGTGGAAGAAATATAGTAATCTTGGTTGATGAAATGCATATGAATGGCCAGCCATTCAAGTGATGTGCTTAGTCATTATCTTCTTTCATGTATTCTTATTAGCTATGCTTTTTATTAATAAATTATATATGTGTAGGACTTGTTTCTGGAACTGAGGCCAACTGGCATGGCATGATTTATTTATACTATTAAACACTCTTTCAATTCAAAACTCTTTCCAATTAAGCTGTCTACTGGGAATGGTTCTTGGCCCAGGCTAACTCCCTGGCTGTGCGCAGGAATTGTTTGGCAGAGTGCTAGCTGGCCAGGCCAAACACATGCTGGGGCCATTCATCCTCTTCGTATAGCTACTTTCATAAGTGCAAGGGGAGAGAAAGTTGAAGTCAGATCACAGGTTACTCCTTCCACTCTTTAAAAAATGCAGTCACAGATCTGACTCAAAGCACTAAGCTATATTTCACAGACAAAACAGACTCTTCATGGGTCACTGTGTCTGCCCATGCTATCTTTCCTCTCTCTTGTTTAGAAGTATTTTTTTTTTCCATTATACTTTGCATATCCAAGTCTGTTGGTTTAAACAAATTGTGTTTACATGGTGATTTTTTTTTTTGGGGGTGGTGGGGTGGGGGGAGGGTGAAGGGGGGAGGACTGCAGTGGTGGCCTCTGTGAGAAGAAATGAGGACCTGCCCCCACATCAAACACAGCTGATTCCAGACAGCTCCAAAATGGACCAAGCACCGCCCAAAGCTGAGCAATGAGTGACACTGGTTGCGCCTCTGTGAGAGCAGATTTAAGAAAGGGAAGAAACTTCTGTGCAGCAGCAGCTGGGAGAGGGGAGTGAGAAAATGTAGAGAGAAGCAGCCCTGCAGACACCAAGGCCGGTGAAGTGTAAGGAAGAAGGAGCATCTGAGGTGAAGTGTTAAGGACCACAACCCCCCTTCCCCACCCCATGTGCTGTTCAGGGTAGAGGAAGAAGAAGAGCTGGGGAGGAAGGAGGGAAGTTGAGCCTTGCAAGAAGGGAGCTGGAGGGGAAGGAAGCTGGTTTTAATTTTCCCTTTGTTTTTCATCAACCTGTTTTATTTTTAATAGGCCATAAGTTAAATTAATCTTCCCTGAGTTGAGTCTGTTTTGCCTGTGATGGTAACTGATAAGTGATATCTCTGTCTTCATCTTGACTCATGAGCTTTTCCATTTTATTATCACCCTCTGTCTTGTTGAGGGGTGGGAGAGTGGCAGGGTGTCCATGGTTAGCTCACCACATCAGAACTAAAAAAACTAAAAATCAACATTTTATTTCCTCCAACTCCAGCTCATCCTTTTTTTTTTTTTTTTTTTTTTTTTTTTTTTTCCAGCTGAGACACAGACCTGTTGTATTCTATCCCTTCTAACTCAAAAACTGAAAAAAAATAATGGAGGAAATAAATGAGGGAGTGAGAGAAATAATTAACCTTCTCAGAGCAGTTCTTAGCCTTTGGATCCCTTGTTTGCACTCTTTGCTCAGGGCTGTGCCTTAAGGCATAACCTAACTAACTTAGCTCCTTTGGTGAACCCTGTGTATGTAATCAGACTTGCACCAAAAGAATAAAGGTGGCAGAACTTGGTCCTGTGGGGTTAGTGTGCAGAAAATAGTGGTTTTGCTTGAATTACGCCTCCCTCCACAGAAAACAAGGAGTGTATACAGCAAAACTCATGTTAACGCTTGAATTCAGTATGCAGTGTACCTGTTCCTTTATCTGCCTTCTGAGTTTTAGCACTCTGTGTATAGTGGTGCTTTGCTTCAGCAACCAAAATAACTTGCTCAGGGCAAAAACAACAATAACAACAAAAAGCACAAGTCCCAAGTATAAGTAAGTGCCTGGAGGCATGTGAGTGAAACAAACCTCACTGACATAAATTGATTTGGCAGAACAGCGAAGTAGGTGGAAAAGCAATGCAGTGGATTAACCTGTTGTCCATGTAGCATGAATGAAGTGAAACAGGTGAGTGGTAGGAAGCTCCTTTAACCTGAGCTCTTAAAATACGTTAAATGATGCTGTCTTGCTGCTTATTTTTGCTAAATTTACAGTATGTTTTTTTTTTTTTTTCCTTGAAATGTCTTTTTTCCTATGGCTGTTTGTAAAAATCTGAGCATGTGGTTATCCCACTGGCATTGTTCAGGTGTGGGTGTTCCCTGTTGTAAATGTAGATGTCTGCTGTATTTTATACTCTGTATGAGTGTGTGTACTAGCATCCAGCTATCCCAGGATGCAGTATTACAGAGGTGAAGTTGATGACTATTTGTGAGTGTCCTATCCACTCTCTAGACAAGTTAAGGAATGTATTATGCCCAGAGTGAAATCTGGCCCTGATGAATACTAAGTATTTTTGTTCTTGACTCTGGTATGCGCTGTGTTTCAGACACCACCTTCAATATATGCTGGATTTGTCTCTGTCTCTTCTTACATGCCTTATTTAAGAAGATATGATATGTTGAATTAAACCACCAGACCAACCTGAAACATGTTTATTTTATATATTCAACAGACAGCAACCTATTCAGAATCATCTAAATGCCCAGTGCTTCCCCTTGCTGAGGGGCAGCAATGCATGCTCTTATCCAGCAGAAATTCCAGTGTGCATTTAAATCACATATTTCTTGAAAATCTGGCCTTTGTTATCCCAGAAATATGACTTCGTTGTAGTTAATATGATCTTTTTAAAAAATTACTGGGTAATGCTTATAGTGAAGGATTATCTTCATTCATCCTCCCCAGGTAAGGTTTTTTTTCCTGGGATAGTAGCATATAATTAATTACATCAGTGATCTACTAACAAGCTGAATATAAGGGACAGTAGGTGTTTTGATGATCTGATGATCACTTACACAATCACTGGCACAATGTTCAAGAAAACAGGTTACTGTCTATCCAAGCCCTGTGCTTCACAATCCTTCACTTTGGTTTGGAGGTAGTGATCCTTGTTGAGTCTCTCTCTGCCCTTGGACCCTGCTTGTACTTTCTGTTCTCCCCTTCCATGAGCTGAGTGGATGTTTGGTAGTACACCAATATACAGATTTTAGGATTGTCTTATGGAGAGTGGCAAAAATATAGATAGCCCTTTACTGACCAACTTCTAAAGCAGCTTTCAAGAATTCATGTAGAAAAAGAAATACCTCCAGCTCAGGAAAGGACAAGACACTAGATCCCAAATGGAGCAATCTGATGGAGACTCATTTAGTGTCTTGAGAAAGGTATTTTCTGAGTAGGGGTCAATATTGAGTAGATGGTTTGTGCCAAATAAGCATGCACTTGTCACTGTTCATCTCTGTTCATTTTTTTTTTTTTTTTCTCAAAGTCTATTTATGAATTCAGTTTTGCAACACTATGTTCTCAAACAGATTGTGTGAATTTTCCTGACCTTGGTGTTAAGTCCTATCTGTAGCTGCATATATCACTGTAAAAATTATCTCTGGGGCTGCTCATCTTGTTTCTTGAGTGTTATCACAGCTGAAAAATGAGATTAATAAAATATTCCCCAAATTGACAGGGCTTCTTACGGTGTGTCAAACCCCACATTAGTGCAATTTCTGTATGGATTTTAGATTTTAACAACAACAACAAAAAAGACAGAGATAAGTATGCAAAATGAGGGATGTAGGAAGACAGTTGATGTGAAAGGACAAATACAAAGGGCAAATAGTAAATAGGTCTCTCTTTTAGATTTCATAACAGAATTATGAAGAGTTTTCTAAAGACTGATATTAATTTACTTTTGATGAACTCTGAAAATCCCTGAGCTGGAAGAAATAGTTTAAAAATCAGGATACCATTTCTGTGTATGTAAAAATCTGACCAGGAAATGAACCAAAGATGGTGACTACAGTTCTGTCCAGTGTCACCAAGGCCATTTTAAGGCCAACATAGACACTTATCTTCCTTGTCTACCTGTAAAAGAGCTTTTGTAGCTCCCGTGTTTATTCTCCTGGGAAGATCACTTGATTGTGCTCAATGTAAAGTTCCTCATTTTGTTCTAAGCCTGCACAGCAACCCTATAAGGCCTGACAGCTCAGGCAGAAAGGTGATCAGGGTGATTAGATTTTTTTTTTTTTTTTTTTTTTAATGTAACCTGCAATGAAGACAGATGGAATTTGTAGGTAGCCTGAACTTTTAAGCTGGAGCAGACCGCTTACAAGAGAAAATATAGATCCCAGATGGTAGAGCTGCCCTTGAATTCAGAACATAACTAACTATTGTACCTGGTACCGTACACCACTGCCACAGTCTGGAGGTCATGTTCATCAGAAGTTAGAGGTCTTGTGGGCTGAGAATTTTTTGTTAAGAATTGTCAAGAATTTTTCTAAAAGTAATCTAATGCTATTATTTCTCAAAGTTGAGACATTTTGATGAACTTGGGTTGGACATGTTCAGTAGTCAACCACAACGTGAGTTTAGGTTTAATTCATTGGAAGAACCTGAATCTGGCCAGCACTTCAGGTTCTATACTCCAGTCCTGAAGATGTCCAGAGACATATCTTATTGCTGGGCTGTAAGACAAGGCATCTATTTCCTATCCTGAGCCATTTAGTTTTCTCAGACTTGTTGTACCTGCACACAAGTTGTCTGAAAGGACTGTCCTGGTAAGTCTGCTTAGAGCACTTCAAAGTCCTAAATTCAAAACAACACATATAAATCACAGCTACATTCATTTCTAATCAGAGTCTGTCTTTTGTACACCATCTTAACGTTAATAATACTCATGATATGAAATCCTAATTATAGGTTCTGGGTATGTTTTCTAGAATGAAGTGGTTCGTGCTCATGACTCATTCAGAGACTGCCAACTTGTAGTCAGGCCAGGATGGATCAATTTGATGTATTTACCATTGAAGTTATTAATACAGTACAGAAATGTTGCATTGGTGGGGTTAGAAAGAGAAAGTCAGAGCTTTTCTATGTAGCATAGAGATATAGATACTTTGGGAGAAATGGTCAGAGTTAGATCTGGATTTCTGTCCCTGTCTTCAGTGATGTGTATGAGTTTTATTCAATGTAATTTGAATGCAAAAATCAACCAAAATCCAGAAATAAAAATGTAGTTTCTAAGCATATCTTTGTGGTTAAAAAGGAAAAAAAAAAAAAAAAAAAAAAAAAAAAAAGAAATACATAGATTCTTTAAGGATAAAGATATTTTTAACATAGATTCTTCAAATTCTCTCTGTTCAGCCAAAGGGTGAATGAAGATTTGGCAGCAGATTGCTTATACAAATGGTTAAAGTGCAGGAGATATTTTTACATTCGTAGAACCAACAAAAATGGTATGACGAATATATGAGAAATAAATGCTTGAACACCTTTACATCAGAATCTGAACAGTAGACAAATTCTTATGCTACAGTGAAAGACTTTTAAATAGTTTTTGTTGTTGTTGTTGTTTTTTACAATTTATGACTTTTATCACCATTTGCCTGAAAATTTTGAGAGAAGAATAGCTTGAAATAAGAAAAATAAGCAAGCATTTAATTATTTACAGACTTTATTAGGGCTACTAATTTTAAGTTTTGCAACCTTCTTCAGTTAATTCAAAATAAAATAAAATAATAATAAAAAAAAGATTTGGGGTTTTGGCAAACAGAAGTTTCCCTTATCACTATGTTCATCCTTCAGCTGTCAGATGATCTCAGATCACTCTGGCCATGTTGTCCTGGTTTTGGCTGGGGTAGAGTTAATTTTCTTCATAGTGATTGGTATGGCGTTGCGTTTTGGATTTAGAATGAAAATAATATTGATAACACACCTATATTTTAGTTGTTACTGAGCAGTGCTTACTCTGAGTTAAGGACTTTTCAGCTTCTCTTGCTGCCCTGCCAGTGAGAGGGCTGAGGGTGCACAAGGATTTGGGAGGGGACACAACCAGGACAGCTGATGTAAACTGACCAAGGGGATATTCCATACCATATGACATCCAGATGAAAAATAAAACTGGGGAAGTTAGCTGGGGGGCTGCCATTGCTTAGGGATTGTCTGGGCATCAGTTGTCTGGTGGGTAGTGATTGTGCTGTGTATCACTTGCATTATTATTATTTAAATTTCTTCTAGATTAAACTATCTTTTTCTCAGCCCATGAGTTCTCACACTTTTACCTTCCTTGATCTTCTCCCCTATTCCCATTTAGGGGCAGGGGGCTAGAGAATGGCTGTGCACTGCTTAGATGCCTCCTGAGTTAACAACAACACATATAAACCATTAATATATAGGTACTGTAATTCATTTTATAATGTAAAAATCAGAAGTCTGTGTAATTTAACTTGTAAAGGTAGGAGCTCAGGGCGAGACACTTCAGAAAGTCTTCCTGGAGACTTTAAAGGAGAAAGAAATCTCGTAGCTTTATAGTCATATTCTCCTTTTCCTCTCATATATACCTCAGAAATTTCCTTGCTGTGGTATGTGGCCGTGTATATCCTCATATACAGCGAAAAGCTTCTGGAAGAACAACAATATTATCTTCATTCAGGGAAGAGGATTGTACTCCAATGAATACAGATGACACCACAAGCAAAATATTGTCCTAACAATTCTTTTTTAACTTCAACCTGTTTCTCCATTTTGTGAAAAATCTGTTTTGTGATTACAGGTATAAAAGCAAGCACTGCATTCATAATGACCTGCTGCTTGAGTGTGATCCTTCAATCTGCAGTCCAATGTTGCTCTGGAAGAGTTTTTTAAAGTGTTGCCAGCTCTTCCCTAGTGGAAATTTATTCAAAGAAAATAAACATTTATCATTAGTGGGCTTCTGCTCCCATTTCATCCTGCTAATGAATCTCTTCTACAAGGATTAGATGTTGATTAGATATAATGGCTGTTAATGATCTTATCTACTAAATTAAGGCAGATGTTAAGGGATTTATACTTAAAAATATCTCATGTGGTAAATCTCAGGAGTGTGCAGAAGGAAGGCAATGCTGTCTGCATTCATCCTGATAATAAATTAACTGTGACCTGAAGAGGTCAGGAAGTGTGCATATTATTTGATTATAAAAGGTATAAGCACAATTCTTTCTCCTATATGAGTATTTTTGAGCACAATGGAATTAAAAATATTTTTTAAAAAGGTTCTGAACCTGAAAAGACTTTCTAAAGTTGTATTTATCTGTAAACTATGAAAATACTTACTCGTGGAGGAACTGTGAATCTTGGCTGGGATACACTGTGATGAAATTTCAGCCCATCCAGACATTGGCCATGATCTATCTGGAACAAAACTTTGTGAAGAGATCTAGTAAAGTCTCTCTAGAAAGAACATCTAGATACTATAAGGACATGACCTGCTTGTTTGTTTGTGGTTAATCTTCCTTAAATGCTTCAGCAGGAAGAACACATCACTATGACATCTTTTGATCTAAAAGAATAATTGTTATCATTATTTTCACAGACTATTGTTGTAATAGTGTCTGAGGATTTACCCTGGCTATAAGCAAATATGAATTTTAGAGTTATGGGCTCCCACACAAAAAACAAACAAACAAAAACAACAACAACAACAAAAACTGATAATACTAAAAAAATAAAGAAAAGGGAGAAAGTTTTTAGGATAAAGAAAGAAATATATAAATATTTTATACTCTATTAGTCTTCACAGTGTTGTTTCCCTCACTATTGGAAGCTGGCAAGAAGTAAGATTCCGTGTACCTGATCTTACTGGACCAGATAGTAGAAAATTCCAGGAAGATTATGCAAACAACTCCTCTGTTAATGAGAACAGGTCTGTAAAAAGAAAATTAGACAATGAAGCTCACTGGATGAACATGTGAGTGGGAAGGAACATGTGCTATATGGGCACACTTGAGCAATCACAACCTGTACAGTCCCCTAGGAAGAGGGAAAGTGCATGAATCACTGTCAGATCTACTGGAGAGCCTCCATGAAAGGCTACTTATGCAGGTCTTTGTTTTTCTACTCTTCTCTCTTTTTCTTTCTTTCTTTTATTTTTTTTTTTTTTTTTTTTTTTTTTTTAATAATGCCCATGTATTCAGTATTAGAGGTATCTCTGAGGAGGCATATAACTTTCTAAAGTCTTGACTTGATGGAATGCTCAAGATTGGTTATATAGCAAGATAATTCTTGGATTTTAGCCCTCTAGCTGAATTTAATAATATTTCTGGATATTTTTAATACTCTGGGTATCAAAATATGCTTTTTGGTCGACCCTCCCATCATTGCCTTTTAATAACCAAGGTCCTCTGAGTCTTCTATAAATACAGCACAATGTTGCATCATACTCAATATTGCAACCAAGTTGGCATTCATGCTATTATTTTTTGGCTCATACATTTAATTCTGTAAAGTCCTGAAGTGAAAATTAAGAGTAGGAGTAATTGATAAAATTGTATTGAGAGGTGAAATTTATCATGTGCAGAACGGCAGTGTGAGGCCTAACTAAGATGTATGTGGGATATTAGCCTCTGATGGGTCTTTCCTAAAGAAGAATTTAATTATGAATAAATTTAATTATTTTATTTTGATATGGGGGTTTTTCAGGTTTTCTGGTGTCTGTTAGCATAGCTAAGAATATAGTGGATGTACTGAGGATCAGATTTTTGAAACCAGATAGTCATTTTGCATAGCTTAGATTTTTTTTTTTTTTTTTTTTTTTTTGAGTAGTCTTAGAAGCAAAGAGATATTCTGATATCAGATTTGAGGCACCTTCAAAAAACTATTTTTCATAAAGCACTGAGAATTTATTTATTGAAAATCAGACCCCTGGGAAAATTGCCTCAAGGTGAGTATCCAAAGCCATTAGCCTTTCTTGAACGCCTAGGTATGAACTCTTGAGAGCTGTGTTCAAAGTTCAGAGTTTTCTTGAACTGGGTCTGGCTGCGATGGAATCAATTTTATTCACAGCAGCCTGCATGATGTTAAGTTTTATGACATGATGTTGAGTATATGTGATAAAAACAATGTTGATAGCACACCAATGTTTTAACTTTTCCTGAATTATGTTTATACAATGTCAAGTCATTCTCTGTTTCTCACTCTGCCTCCTAGTGAAAATGTTGGGGCTATGCAAGGAGGGGACACAACTGGGCCTTTCCATTCTTTCTGTTCTTGCCCTCTCCCTTTCCCCTGCCCTCTCCCTTTCCCCTGCCCTCTCCCTTTCCCCTGCCCTCTCCCTTTCCCCTGCCCTCTCCCTTCCCCTCTCCCTCTCCCTTCCCCTCTCCCTCTCCCCTTCCCTCTCCCTCTCCCCTTCCCTCTCCCTCTCCCCTTCCCTCTCCCTTTCCCTTTTCTTTTTCCTTCTTCATTCCTTTGCCTCTTAAACGGTCTGTATGTTGCCCAAGTTTTTTCACCTTAACCT
This sequence comes from Stictonetta naevosa, assembly GCA_011074415.1. Classification (NCBI taxonomy): domain Eukaryota; kingdom Metazoa; phylum Chordata; class Aves; order Anseriformes; family Anatidae; genus Stictonetta; species Stictonetta naevosa. The sequence goes on along the minus strand of CM021697.1, from coordinate 196,179,156 downwards.
TTCTAACACTCTTCCCCATCTTGCTGAGGGAACGGGAGTGAGTGACTGGATGACTGGATGAGGATTTACCTGCCACAGCCAGGGTCAACCCACGACACCAAATCACCAAATTGTATAGACATATAAACCAGTTCCAGGATATTTAATATTATTATTATTATTTTTCCCCATTGGAGCTAGAAGAAGAGTTTGGAGTTGAATTGAGTAATCTCTCAATTCCAGTGACTGATAGCTAGAGTTACAAATGTTAACACTGAAAGAAAATGTAATATTACAATGAGAGTAAATAATCTTGGGAAGACATTATCCATTCATCATCACTTTGAATGCTTAAATAGAGATCAGGTTTCTTTCTATACAAATTAAATCAAAAATAGGTGAAAATTTATACCTCATCTGGCAGAAATTTGGTTGCTTTTTTTGGAGTTAAACACTGTAATATTTCTAGGAAGATTTCCAATGACACAAAATTCCATCAGTGATGTTGCATGTTGCATTTTTAATAGCTATGTTCTTTCAGGAGAATTGTGTCAGTATTTTGTCACTCATCATTTTCATGACTGAAGTTTTAATAGTAAATTTGTAAACAATAAATGAGTGTTTGATTTGTAGTCAAAAGAAGGAAAGTGCAAACTTCAAAGAACAACACTTCAACTAAACCAGTACAATCACAGGTACCTTTAATCTAGAGCTGTTTAGACCAATTTTTCATCTCTTTTCAAACAGGTGTTAAAGACCTACCAGATCATCAAACATAACCATATAGCAGACCTTTAAGAGATCTATTGATTACTAAGCCAGTTATGAGATGATACGTAAAAGCATCAGAAGTGGTGAGTTGCAGAGCACTCTGAACTCCTATGGAAGTGCAGAATCATAAACTTTATTTTCAGTTTGATGCAGGTTAACTTTTATGTCAAAGAGTCATAAGATCTTTAAGCTTTAATCTGTAGCTCTTTAAGTACTACAGGTGAGGAATAGCTAGAATTTTTACCCGGATGAAATCATAATCATATTATCATGGCCTCTACCTGTTTACAGTTCTGATTTCCATCAAACAAGTGGTACATAATGAAAGGCCAGATGCTACTCATGCAATTTTTGTGCAGTCTAAAAAGATGAAAATTATACTTCTAATTCCTCATCGAACTGGCTGTTGCTAAGCTTTCTCATTCTCATAAATGGGATGATGATAACACAGCTGTTTATGGTATAATCCTCCTTATGCCTGATAGTACATGTAGAACACACAGCAACAGTGCAAGACTTCCTGTGGCATTAACAACTATGGTACCTGCTCACTGTCTCGTGGAGAACTCTTTTTTATTGGAGGGGATTTAGTTCAAGAAAAGTGAGTTCTTGACTTCTCATCTAAAACAACATGGCTGCTCATTAGATTCAAAGGCCTAGTTTTTTTGTTTGATTGTTTGTTTGTTTTTTGTTTTTCGTACACATCATGAGGAATTACTTAGAAATTGCAACTTTATCTAATACAATTCTGAACAACTAAAGTGGGGATACTTTTCATTTTTTAAGTCAACTCTAGTCTGCAAAGTCCTTATCAGGTACTTATTTTCTGTAAATATTGTTGATTTTTTTTTTTTTTCTGGTTAATATCAAACTATGAAGAATTGTAGACAATAGAGAAGTGTAAATAAGAAGAATATAAACAATTAAAATATTTAAGTACTAACAGGCTGTTCTTAGCAGCAATAGCTTCAAAGTACTTCAAAGTAAATGCTATGTAATAATGCATAAATATATTTCCTTAGGCCTCGAAAATATGATCTATTATTAATTATCAGAATCATTAACAATGTTGCTGGTGTTGGCCAATAAAAATCATGTTGAAAATCCCAAGGTAGTACTGACAGCCTTATCGGATATGATATTCTGGTGTTCTTGGGGTGTGCAAGTGAATTCAAGGTATTTGTTTTCCTAGCTGACAAGATACATAAATATGAAACTGAGACTAGGAATTGCGTTGGTTAAAGCAGCTGTTGATAGGAGGTAATATATGGCATGTGAATTGTGGTACACACTTCATTGCAATTGTTTAAAATAAAACTGGCAGATTGAGAAGAAAATATGATTTACGATACACGAGAGTAGAGAAATATTGCCTTCACTGAAAGGAGCAATTTATTGTCAGTGGAATAATGCAGTGAAGATGTTACAAAGAAAGCTTAACCATAAGTGATTAGTTTATATAAAAGATCCTGATTTTCCTTATTAGGTTTTTCTGTTTCATTGAATTCCAAAGCATGTACAACAACTTCACCTATTTAAACACATTCTGCTATTAATTAGCTACTGAGCCCTGCAAAGGACCATATTTTTGATGTGAACCTAAGTGGAAAGAGGGTTATATTCTTCTGTACATGTTCCCAACTCCATTTATATACTGTCCGGGAGCCAGAACCTTCTGAACTGTTCAGGGCCAAAAGGAAAAGTGAGCCTATAAAGACTCTTTGAGTAGGGGATATACGTAACCTTGTCATGTAGAGATGCTTCCCTCACAAAGGAAAGGACATTCTCCCATATTCCGTAGTTTGTGACAGTGAGAGTCAATGTATCTTTGTATGTCTCCTAAGCTGGAAAAAAACACATTAACAAGACACATATTTTTTTTCAGAATGTGGAAAACAAATGTCAGTGACCCACTACAAGAAGCAGATGAATTTTTTTGTAGGTCCTGAGCATGTGCAGTCTCAACAGCTGAAGGTGTACTAAGGAGTCTCAGGGGATTGTAATGGTCTAAATAATGTTGCAAGCATCATCTTATGTGTTATGGGGCATGCGATGGGTAATGGGTGTGGGGCTCTACTGGGTTTGTTGCAATGGTTTGGTAGATGGGGGGCTGCAGGGGTGCCCTCTGTGAGCAGAACCCAGCAGCTGCCCCATGTCAGATCACAGCCAGCTCCAGATGGCTCCAAAATGGACCCGCTGCTGGCCAGAGATGAGCCATGAGTGACGCTGGTTGGGCCTCTGGGAGAGCAGAGTTAAGGAAGGGGAAAAAAAAATCCTGCTTTGCTACAGCAGCTGGGAGAGAGGGGTGAGAGCTGAGAGAGAAGCAGCCCTGCAGCCCCCAAGGTGAGTGCAGTAGGAGGGCAGGAGGTGCTCCAGGCACGCAGCACAAGTTTCCCTGCGGCCTGTGGAGAGGCCCCTGGTGGAGCAGGCTGTCCCCCTGCAGCCCATGGGTCCCACATGGAGCAGATCTCCACGTTGCAGCCCGTGGAGGAGCCCCTGGTGGAGCAGGTGGATGTGGCCTGGAGGAGGCTGAGGCCCATGGAGAGCCTCCACAGGAGCAGGCCCCGGGCCAGAGCTGCAGCCCGTGGAGAGAAGCTCATGCAGGAGCAGGCGGTCTGGGGGGGAGCTGCTGTCTGTGGGGGACACGTGCTGGAGCAGTTTGCTCCTGGGGGATGGACCCCGTGGTACGGACCCATAGGGGATCAGTTCCTGAAGAGCTGCAGCCTGTGGGCAGCCCCCACAGGCTCAGTTTGGGAAGGACGGCATCCCGTGGGAGGGACCCCACGTGGAGCAGAGGCAGAGTGTGACCTTGAAGGAGCAGTGGAGACAAGGCGTCAGGGACTGGCTGCAGCCTCCATTCCCTGTTCCCCTTTGCCGCTTGGGGGTAGAACGTAGATAGGCAATAAATTATATTAATCTTCCTATGCTGAGTCTGTTTTGCCTGTGATGATAATTGTTGAGTGATCTCCTTGTCCTTATCTCAACCCCTAAGCCCTTTCCGTTGTATTTTCTCCCATGTTTTTTGCTCTCAGGGAGGGGGAGTTAGAGAGCAGTTGTGGTGGAATGTACCTGCTAAGCAGGGCAAAACCACCGACATGTGAAATAGGCTGCACAACTGATCTCCTCCCTCCTGGCCTCACAACTTCATAGCTTCACCTGAAGTGGAAGAACTGATTTCTAACTTTACTCTAGTCCACATGGATCTTTATGTGTTCTGAGAAGTTAGATCTGCTCCTTCCACAATGAGAAGTAAAAAGCAGCTCATAGCATCCTTCATAGTGCTAGAACACAGGAACATTGTGTCGAAATTGGGGACCAAAATAGTTCCACTTTCCAGTTTCAGTAACATATTAAGAAATAGAACTCCAAATATGACTTTGCACACAATACTTTTTGAAATAGTAGTAGAATCTACACATCTCCTTATCCACTTTGTCCTTCGCTTTGGGATGCAAATAAGGTAAAGAGTGCCACACTGGGGAAGAAATCCCATCTCCGAATTTTCTCACAGTGTTTAACAGGGGTTACATTGTCCACCGGTAGGATATACTGGGGGGTTGGTTTACTGATAAGAGGAACTTATGTTATTAAGGGTACACTAAAATTATATGATGTTAACACTTTCTACCTTGATGGTGGAAGCATGGTGGAAGGCTGACCAGGCTGTAACTCTTGAGGTGCAAATGGGGCATCAACCACTCAAATGCAGTTTCCACAAGACACATTTTAATGCCAACTGCAGAACTGTGAAACCTAATGGGATATGGAATAGTGTACATGGTTTTGAGTGTGGATGCTGAGAGTTATATAATGAGAATGGCCTGTATAAAAAGAACAGATGAATTTGCCAGTATTCAGCTGGGAACAGAAATAACTGAAGGGGAAGGTGTGGTACAGAGCTACAGAATGGTAAATGCCTAAGCAAAAAACAAAACAAAACAAAATAGTACATGTAAAGATTGATTGTTCATCCTCTCTTTTAACAAAAGGGGCAGGTCAATGAATTTAATAAACCAAGTTCAACACACAAAAAAGGGGGTAGTTCTATGTACAACAAGCAGTGCATTTATAGGATTACTTGCCAAGTATTGGTTTGGGTTTAAAAACTTTATGTTGGCCTTTTAAGGGCTATTAAATATGTAGGCATGAAATTTGTTTAAAGAAGTTCCTAAGGAGGTGGAGGGAATTTTAAAATAGTATTATACATGTTTCCTGTCTTCTTACTCATCCCTAAGGGTCTGCTATTGGCTAAGTTCGGGGATATGAACTATTGGAGTTGTTCTTGTATTATATTCTTATAAGTGATCCAATAGTTGACATTGTCAGAGCTCCTGGTAGACAAATCCTTTTGAAACTCATTCTGCATGCGATGGTGGAGTGCCTGGGAAAGTTCTTATATTTGTAAATGTTGTCCAGAATTTTCTTTCTTACCTTTTATAAAGCATAGAGTATGAGTCTTATGGTTCTTGATTATGTAATGAATTTGGTACTTGGGTTGGAGGATCAGTAAGGCTGCCCACCCCTGAAGTAGTCAGAATAGCTTAAGTGTTGCCATTCCTACATTTCTTTGCATTTGTACAAGTTCTCCACGACATCTGTACAGAAACGATCAAAACTGTAGTCTAAGGGGTCAGTTATCTCTAAAGCTTAGCAATATATCATTTCTCATTAGTATATATTCACCAGAGAGGAAGAAGAGTTAAAGAGCCTAAAAAGATCAATAGGAAGTTTGACAGTTTGAAAGTTATGTTCTTTGGAAGATACATAATTTACGACCTTAATCCTTTGTAAATATTTATTTCATTGATTTCTCTCCTACACCCTTTACAGTTTCTTTATGTATGCCTATCAGAAACCACTTTATGTATGCCTATCAGAAACCACTTTTAACAGATATTTTTACTGAGAAAAATGTCATGACTGAAAAGCTTGATGGCTGCAAGAATACTGCTAATTTAAAGTAATGTGACTATTTACCATTTTTTAATTAATATCAAACAGAAATTAACTGAACTTTTTCACAGCCACACATAATGTTAAAATCTTTCTCAATTAATGCTATTTTGCTTCAGGTGTTAGGAAGACAAATATTCTCAGTACACTATAATATGAAAACATACATTTTGTATTCAGCCTTCATTATTGGAAAAAAGTGTGGGTTAGTTCAGGTGAAATAGAGGCAGTTCTTTGACCCCCACCTCACTTTGTAGCTCGTGGTACTATTGAAACAGAATCATAACTGTATAAAATAGGTTGTGTACATATAAAATATAAGATCTGAAAAAGAGTACTAAGATTGACAAGTCAAGTTCTCAGAAGTTAGAATATTTCAGGAATGAGATTACCTGGCCAATTAATTCTGCATTTTTTTTTTTTTTTTCTCTATTCTTCATTGAACAGGAATGGACAATGCTCATTTAAAATAGTGCAGAGTTCATTGAGGGAACATCAAGTAGCTAAACTGCAATGGCAAGGGGGATTACTAATGGGCAGCCATTATAATGGAAGGGTTTTAGAGTTCATCTGTTCTGTGGGAACACTAAAGATATGTAGCTCAGTTATTGGTAAGTAGTATTAGATGCTTGAATAAATCCCAAAAGGATCTGATGTAGCTGGATTTTCCTGAGGCCAGCAAATGGCATGTTCATCTTGGCAGATGACACAAGGCAAATTTTAAATTCCTACTTCACAGGACAAAACGGTGAAAGGACATTTCGTTGGAAATATCTCTAAAGGTTTGTTAAAGCAAACAAAGCGTTATTTGCCAACAGTAATTTTCTCTGACACATTTTCTAAACAATTCTAGCTCCTTCAAAACAGGGCAAAAGTTCCTTCATGAAATACCACTGCATACAGAAGAAAGCAAAATAAAATAAATCCAACAAATTTGATTTAGTCAAATTCCTACAGTGAGATGTAGTTATAAACAGGTAAAAACAGGTTCTTAGAACAAGTGCTGGGTTGTTTTAATAACACAGAGTACTGTCAGTCCTGCCAAAAAATGTCTTTACATTCATTTATACTTTATTGGTGTAGATAAAAGTTCTAGGAACAGATACTAAGGTTCTACCATTGTACATATTGCAAGAACAGATAAAAATACATCCCTTAGCCTGAAAAAGCAGTGTCTGCTTTCACATAAACAAAAATGTATACAATATGGCTCTAGCTGCTAAAGTCATGTGGTGATGGTCACCATCCAAGTGAACTCTGCTCCAAAATGCTTGCTCTTATTGTTAGTTATTGACCTTTTTGACTGACTGAAAGAAAGAAGAAATAAAACCAACTTGTGGAAGAGAGAGCTGCAAACAATGAAGTACTGTCTGGGGAACAGAGCATTCTTGGTCCAAACTGCTTCCCTAAGCACAAATACAATGCCTAAAAATTTAGATCTGCAGTATATGTGCAGTTACCACAGCAGCCTGGAGAAGCAGCTTTATGCTCCTCAGAGCCGTCAGAAATCCAGAGCTTCTTCACATACAAGTTACAGAAATTGAATAGTTGAGTATTTTTGTGGAAGAAAAAAAATTAATCTGCTTTTAATTTATTCTTGTTGTTGTTTTAATGAGAATATGCCTTCATATGCTTGGAAGCTTACATAAAGCAAAGGAACCGCAGTACAATCCATTTTCCTCCTTGTATACAAATGTACATGTAAAGATAACTATATAAATATAGATATAGAGATTTTGAAAAGTGAGAAAGTTAGTTGAAAAGTCTTGATTTGTGGTGCTACTTTTGTAGGAAACTCTGAAAATATATTTTTGGGGGGGATAATTCTGACTTGTTTTTCCTCTAGTGGCTCCCTTTAAAAACATTTCAGGGAAAAAAATACGTCAAATAATTAGGCACTCAACAAAATTTTGGTCATCATTCTTTTATTGATTAAAGCCTCAAAACTGCATGTTACACCTTAAAGATTTCCCTGCGTTCCATTGGTTACTGAATTTATGTCAAAATAATATTATCAAATATTTCCCTGACAAAACAGGGTTTGGATCAATACAACGAACATCAGCTCTTCAATGCTAAGCTTAAGTAGATTGCTTTTTCACATAGCCCCCCTTTTTTCTTTTTCTTTTTTTTTTTTTTTTTTTTCTTCCAGAATATAAATGCATTTTAAATGAGTTTGTAGTGTATTTTTTTTTTCTGTAAACTTTTCTCTGTTATTTATGTTTAGTTTTCCCTCCTGAGTCAGTTTTTTTTTTTTTTTTTTTTTTTTTTTTTTTTAGCACTGCCTATAAAGCTTATGCTATTGTTTATTTATTCATGGCCATAGCAAAACTTTTTTACTTATGGGAAATACACTTCTGGAGAAATAATTTATATTATAGAAATTAATGAATTCTACTATAGGGTTTAAATTCAAAAATTCCTAATCAGGAAATGGCCAAAAATGCCAGGCAGTTCAGTTCTGTGCTACGTGACTGGAGATGCTTATTGCACTGTTTTCTGCATATGCTTCTGTATAATCTCATGTTTTCTTCTCTCGGGTATTTTACATTTGACTTGTTATTCTGGTACTTCTTGTGTGACTTTTAGGAAACACAGTCAGATGTGGGTGTGGCAATTCCTGTTACTCCTTAGCTCAAAAAATTAGAATTGTCTCCTGAGATGCTTGACTTGTATACACAATCTGTGGGGATAACAAATCACTTCCAGGAGGTATTCACAGCAACCAGCATATTGTTCAGACACCCAAATTTACCAGTTTAAAAGGAGATGTATCTTGAAGCCTTCCTTCAAGTGGAAGGCAGTTCTCTGAATACTTATTTTAATATGTTTTATACTAAATGATCACTGGATTAAAAGAGAATCTTACTTAGAAACAGGGATTAGAAGATAAAATTCTTCCTCTTCTCAGGGAAGTATCTCAGTCCCCCATAGACCCATGCACACAGGAAAATTCAGAGGAAGTATGTCTCCTACTACACAAGAGTAGAAGCCATCCAATTAAACTATCAGGCAGCATTTTGTTGTTGTTGTTGTTTGTTTTTCTTTTTCCATTTTCTTTAAATTATTTTTCATAGAAATAAAAAATAACTGTGCAACTGATCATCTAAAGAAGTTTTGGAGGTCCCCAAAACTTGGCAAAGCCTTCGATGGGAGATATCAGACACTACTGTTGGTAAGTAGGAAGACAGTCTGGAATCACTTTCTACATGCTTAGTTTCTAATATTCGTTTTCCAAGTGTACATTACAGGCCTTGAGGCTAGCTTGAATCAATCTTTTTTCTTGATTCCATATAGCACTTTTTAGTTCTGTTGTGCACTTTATTTCTTTGTCATGACCACAAACCTTCCATTTTGTTTCTTGGAGCTGCACTTCAATAGCTGGCTTGGACACTGTTGCTCAGGCAACATCTTGATGATGAGCTTTGCAGTACTGTTAAATTGTAGGGTGTGAAAGGAACAGGTACATCTGGGTCTCCTCACATGGAACGTGGAATCAAAGCCTTTGTATTCCAGGCTGAGTACTTCAGTCATTAAGTCGTTTTATCCAAGCTGGTAACATCACTTGTACATTGATTTTAAATGAAATATCTATATTGTTTTAAGTTGAAATTGGTCCTCTGAGTGTGTTAGCCACGTTTTAGGGTTTTAGCCTCCGGAAGAAACAAAGAATAAAATTTCAGGGAAATCCTAGGAAATTACCACCAAATTGTCTCTTCCAATGGTTTTAAGTTCGGCCCAGTCTTGCTGAACAAACTTATTTCAAAACGTGGATGTTCTTTGTCTTATAACCGCAGTGATATGAGAGTGCATGTATAGCCAATCAATGCTTGGAAGAAGAAACAAAAAACTGCTAGGAACTAGGTGATGGTGATCTGTGGTATGGTCATGGAAAAATGCTGCAAAATAATTTAATTTAGTTTTAAAAGCCCAGCAATATTGCTATTGTGTATTCTAGTCTTTTAATAATTTCATTCATTTTTCAAGATCAAATTGGTGCAAAGTTGCTGATTTGGCATATATTGACAATAGTTATTTGTGTACTAAATGTATTATACTGGAATAGCTTAGAAAATCAATGGTGATATTGTATTAGCATACTACTACCTACTGACTCATGTCATGACTTAGCATAATGCAGCATATTTTTGTGTGCATTAGGCTGTTCTGTTTGGAACTGATTGATACTAAAATGACAAGACTCTGAAAGATGCAGAGGCATTTTTATTGATATAAGAAATTAAACACAATAATATCAAAGTTAGTAAAAGTAAACTTTTTTTCTAAGTAGGAAGCAGCCCTTTCTTGCAGCCTTTATGCTGGGAGGTCTTTATGCTGGGAAGGATGCAGGGAAGTATTCCTTAGTAATAAGAGATTGCAAGACGAGGTTGGGCTTCAGGCTCCAGGTTCCAAATTCAAATGGGTGTTTAAGAGCAATATATAAGTCCCTAGGCCCACCTAGAGTACTGCGTTCAGTTCTGAGGCCCCCAGAACAAGAAGGATGTGGACCTATTAGAGCAAGTCCAGAGGAGGGCCACAGAGATGATCAGAGGGCTGGAGCACCATTACTATGAAGACAGGCTGAGGGAGTTGGGGTTGTTTAGTCTAGAGAGGAGAAGGCTCTGGGGAGACCTCATAGAAGCCTTCCAGTACTGAAAGGGGGTCTACAGGAAAGCTGTGGAGGGACTCTTTGTTAGGGGGTGCAGTGACAGGACAAAGGGTAACTTTTTAAACTAAAAAAGGGTACATTTAGATTAGACATTAGAAAGCAATTATTTACTGTGAAGTGGTGAGGCACTGGTACATGTTGCCCAGAGAAGCTGTGGATTCCCTTCCTGGAAATGTTCAAGGCCAGGTTGGATGGGGCTTTGAGCAACATGATGTAGTGAAAGATGTCCCTGCCCATGGCAGGAGCTTGGAAGTGGATGGTCTTTAAAGTTCCTTCCAACCCAAACCATTCTATGAATCCATGATCCAGCATTGCTATCTGTAAAAACTAGATTTGGTTACTGGGGCTTCTGCTTCTGGAAATCATGGACACAGACATAAATTTATATGTACATGTACATTTAGTACATGATTCTATTATGATTCTATGTTTCTGATCCTGAAACAATTCCTTTAGTCTTTCACTCTTGGCAAGCCTGAGGCACCTTTTCAGATATCCAAACACTGGTTCTTTCAAAACATGATAGGGTGCCTAAAAATGTACTTTAAACACAGCCCTCAGTCTTATGAATTTTGCTGCCAAAGTTGAGCTCCTAACATGCTGGCTGCTGCACTTGGGTCACAACAACCCCATGCAGTGATATAGGGTTGGGGAAGAATGTCTGGAAAGTTGCCCCAGCAGAAAAGGACCTGGGGGTGCTGATTAACAGCTGGCTGAGCATGAGCTGGTGGTGTGCCCAGGTGGCCAAGAAGGCCAATGGCATCCTGACTTGTATCAGAACTAGTGTGGCCAGCAGGACTGGGGAAGTGATTGTCCTCTTGTATATGGCACTGGTGAGACCACACCTGGAATATTGTTTGGGCCCCTCACTGCAAGAAGGGTATTCAGATGCCCAAGTGCATCCAGAGAAGAGCAACAAAACTGGTGAAGGGTCCAAAGAACAAGTCTTATGTGAGTGGTTGAGAGAACTGCCTAGAAAAAAGGGGAATGATTTAGCTTAGAAAAAAGGGGGATGAGGGGAGACCTCATCACTCTCTACAGCTACCTGAAAGGAGGTTGCAGCAAGGAGTGTGTTCGTCTCTTTTCTCAGGTGACAAGTGTTAGGATGCAGGGCAATAGCCTCCAGTTGTGCCAGGGGATGGATGGTTTAGTTTGGATATCAGGAAAAATTTCTTCACAGAAAGGGTGGTTAAACATTAGAACAGGCTGCCCAGGGAGGTGGAGTCACCATCCCTGAAGACATTTAAGAGATGGGTGGATGTGGTGCTTAGGGACATGATTTAGTGGTGGACTTGTAGTGTAGATGGTTGGGCTTGATGATCTTGAAAGTCTTTTCCAATGTAAATGATTCTACGATTCTATCTCAAGCACTACAGTACTAACCACCTCAATGCCTCTTTGCTGGATATTCGCCTATGAACCTCTTCTATATCTCAACAAAGTAATGATGAAGCTGCTGATATTTGGGAGAACTGTTCTCATCTGAAGGAGTGTATTATTGAAGACATTAAAAAATAGAGTCTAATACAGTAAACTGTGTGTACAAAGACCTACATTTTTTCAAGTTCTCATCTGCACTTTCCCAGGTTCTACTCTGCTCACAGAGGAGAATTTATTTTATAGATCAGGGAGCTAATACAAGTTTAAATTAAATGCTTCTTTAATTAAAGCCAGTAAATCCAGATTCTGATTTTCTATTGTTACTATTAAGGCAACCTTCCTAGTAAATGCAGTCCTTTAAACAAACAAACAAACAAACAAAAACATAAAAAAACACCAACTGTATTATTGGTGCCCACAGTTTCACATCATGACAAATTCTTTGTTCTGTGCCATTTAAAATAAAGTTGGGTGCAGATCTATAACGGCAAACACCACTGACATATAGCATTGTATAGCAAAAGTATATAATCAAATTGTACTCAGCATGAGTAACATATTAGAGATTATTGCTTATTAAAGTCACTACTGCTCAGAGAAATAGAGATCAAAGTACATTCTGGCCTGTAATTTAGACAGTGTAATACATGCTTAGAACAATTCAAATACAGTCTGTATTAACATAAGAATTATGAGCTGGTAACATTCCCCGTTTGGAAAAAGATGTTCTCTGTTAATTGGTAGTATTACATTTGCGCCTGTTCACTTTTATGTATGGCTGATTTTGCAAGATCAGGGCAGGAGTAAGTAATATCCCTTAAAGACATTACAGTGACATTACAGTGTCACTTTTTTTTTTTTTTTTTTTTTTAATGAGGTATTGTCTCTGAAATGGTAGCTTTAAAATGGAATTAACTCAGTCATCTTCACATAAAATACATAGAATATTCTGAAGATTCCTAAATATTTTAAAAGCATCAGTGATTGTCTTTTTGTAGATAACTATGGGCACATCTTTTTTACAGATGAGATGCAAAGAAGGAAATACGTTTAGCATTTTCAAAAGCATATATATTTTTACACTTTGATCCATATTTATGAATACAATGGAAAGGAGCTTTGCTCTCAGAGTCTTGGGTCTTTATATTATTGTTGTCCATGAAGTGCTCCAGATTCCCAGAACAGAAAGTGTAGGTTAAAATTGGATTAGCCATTTCTCCCCAGCTGAACCTTTGGGTCAGTTTTCCAAAAAGCCACATCCACAGACCTCATTTGGGAGTGATGGCTTTCCAAAACCATTGCATTTTTTTTTTTAATTGTTATTATTAATTGTAGCACAAAGTCTGGTCATTTGCAAAAATAGTGTCCTTAACCTTTATTTTAGCATCTAAATATAAATTTCAAAGAAGTGTTAGAGTTGTCCTGACTGACATACTGGTTTGCATATTCAACTTTTATCCTCATTGTTAACATTTTTAATTTGCATTAATACAGCGAGTTTTATCTAAAGGATTTTAAATTGCTCTTTGTGAAGAATCTTCAAAAATATTTTCATTTTATATTTGCAAATGACTGGAATAATGAAGATGTAGAGGGAATTACTGCAAGAGTAAAATGATCAAGTAGATATTTTTAAAAGATTATTTTTTGGGGGAAAATTTCATATTACTGAAAAATAAATGTGGAAAAAAAAAATCAGATGGATTTATATATGGAGGTGTTAGAAGCAAAAGGAGGGATTTAAAGCTAATATGACATCCTGTAAAGCAGGGCACAACAAGGGCTGACTGCTGTCCACAGGAAGACAAGCCAGCTCTCTTCCCACCATTCTCTTCCCACCTTTCTCCTGGGAGTTCTCTGCAAGGATGCACTCAAGGTGCTGGTCTTGTGTATCACACAGAAAATAATCTAATACAATTCTTGCATGAAACTTTTGAGATATAACCTTTTTTTTTTTTTGAAACCTTTCAAACAATGCAGATTCCTTTAGGAGTCATTGCAATGTTTTTCATGGTTAATTGTATTGATTGTTTAAAAATTCTTTCTTTGTAGTCTGAGTTTTCTGTGCCTCTCAGCCTGTGAGTTCTGTAGGACCTTTTTATCTTCTAGATTAAAGAGTTATTTGCAATCAAAGAGAACTTCTCTACATGACAGTTTCAGACCTTAAACGGGCTATCTCTTACACTTTTGGAGAGGGCTTCTTTCATCTTTCACTATGGAACATGGCTTCTATGGTTACAAAACTCTCCATCCTCTCTTTTCTGAAGCCCTTCCAATTAGCAATATCCAGTCCACTTAGGATTCTAATCCTCTAGTTTAACTGAAGAATCATCTATTCTTTCAGGCTTCCTTTACTCTCAAATATCCTTCAGTGGTATCATCTTTCCTCTTTGCTAGCTATACTCATATTTTCATAGAAAAATTATATTTATTACTCATAGTAACTTTCAGAAAAATAGTTTCTCTGTATTATTTTATTGCTCCATAGATAAACCATAGACTATTAAAATTTATTACTAATAAAATATAACGGTTTTATAACACAAATAAAATTTCAGAGATGGTTACTCTTTTGATTCTAAAAATTAATATATCATTTTAAGTATTTTATTTATTGCCTACTACTTTTACATTACAGTATAGTGATGCATTATGGATTCCAGTTATATTCTATTTTAGAATTAATTACTTAGAGACTACTATGGCAAGCCAATAACTTAAGAGACCAATTTTTAAATAATTAGGGAGTGCATTTATCAAAACTATCATTTCAGGCAGCTTAAAACTAAGAAGTCACTGAATATTTTTACCTGTAATTGCTAGGCTAATTTATAGGACCATGCCTCTCCAAAATAGTTATGAAGTATTTTAAAGAACCAATTAGTGTTCTTTCTAAGAGTTCAAGAAACTCAGAATCAGTCTTGTCTCTATCGAAAGATATTTAAACCGCTCAGATTTCATCTGCATTAGAGTCAGTCTTTATGGAGAATAGATTCTCTATATTTCCCCCTTGAGACATTTTCAATTTCTGTAAAAAAAATGTCAGTCACTATTGCAGAGACCTTATGTTGACTTTGATATGTGTAAAATGGAGTTTTGTTTTGAGATCCTGTGAACTTTTTACTATCCTCATCAGCAGTGTAAACCCAAGAGACAACTCTGTACATAATTCGTCATTTATGAGTTTTTAATAGTGATTCTAAAAATATTGTGGTTATGTTTGAAGTATAAGGAAACTAGAACTGATACAAGTGAAGCTGTGTAATTCATTTGCAGCCTTGATGAAATTAAAAACTGAATTCAGATGAAAACTGTCTCTCATTTTAACAAAATTGGATTCAACTATATTGACATCAAAATTCATGGCAAATCTTCCATTCATTGTCAACACAGGTCACTAATATATGTACAGTTCTGTGGACTAGGGAGACAGAAACAAACTACTTGGTCTGCCCTCCTGTAAAAGTCTAATTGCAGCATATAAACTTGCTTAATCCTCTATGAAGACCAAAAAAATTGTATCTAATTGAGTCTATACAACCATCCATAGTCTTGATCTGAAAATGAGGGGTGATGGAGATGCCACAATATCCCCTGGCCATTTATTCTAATTACTGATCAGTCTTGCTGTTAAATTAGAAATAAAACACACATCTTTGCATTTAACGTTTGTTAGTCAAACCATTTGTTCTTGCTATGACTTTCAAAGGTACTTTAAGAAACCTATGGCATATGATGTTTCTCTCAGACTAGTACACCAATCTTCTGAGACACCTCTTGATTTTTACATAGACATACTTTTTGTAAATGCACATACATTTTTAAATAGGCATACTAAGAAGAGTCCAGTGGAGAGCCACCAAGATTACCAAGGGCCTAGAGCACCTCTCCTATGAGGAGAGGCTGAGAGAGCCTGGAGAAGAGGAGCCTGGAGAAGAGGAGTCTCAGGGAGATCTTATCAATAACTATAAACACTTTAAGGGAGTGTGCAACGAGGATGGAGCCAGGGTCTTTTCAGTGATGTCTAGTATCAGGAAAAGAGATGATGGGCACAAACTAGAACACAAGAGGTTCCATCAAAACATCAGGAAGCACTTCTGTACTGTGTGGGTGAAGAAGCACTGGTACAAGTTGTCCAGAGAGATTGTGGAGTCTCCTCCCTGGTGATGTTCAAAAGTCATCTTGACACAGTCCTGGGCAACCTGCTCTGGATGTTCCTGCTAGAGCAGGGGGATTGGACCAGATGAACACCAGAGGTCCCTTTCAACCTCAGCCATTCTGTGATTCGGTGATTCAAATGAAAATTGTGCCATTTGTGTTATGAATTTCCTAAAACACACATTTGCAGTGTATTGTTCTGTATGAGAAGATAGTTTTTTGGACTTATACTGGAAATTGTGATAATAGAAGGGGGCATTACATTATTCAACAGAAGCAGCTAAGGAAAGAGGGAGGGAACACGATCTATCAGGGCTTTATGAGTCTGAAGTCTGATTTGTTAGCTGTGTGACTAATGTGTTCCCTCTGGAATAGTTGTGGTGGGTTCTTATCTCCTACATTTCACTGAAACATTTTAAGCATATCCTGCTTAGTACAAAATACATGAACACCACCATTAACAGGACAACCGTCTTCCCATTTTCCATCTATAGACAATATTTTCAAAGTAATCCTATAAATAGGACACATAAAAACACTTCCTCCATAACTGGCTGCAAAAATAAACTGTAATTTAATGAGAGAGGAAAGATAGTATGCCACATTTTCCATTTTTTAAAAGAAAGCAGATCTACTGCTGGATTTTATGAAGAACCTGGTCCTAGCAATATGTGACTTACAGATCATATATTTTAGGTAGATCTTTTCAGGAAGTTTGAATGCAGTAATTTTTGGTCTCTAATCCTTAGGTTATGTATGAGGAGACAAGCAGTGCAGCCAAGATGAGCAAGACAAAAGCTTTTCTGCTTAGTTATTATTATAAATAATATTTTGAATACTTAGAGAAATGTGAAACCAGTAAGTAGGTACCTGCTGAGTTTGGATGCATCTAAACTTATACAGTGCTTCACAATGGATATTCAGCCTTATAATTTTGACCTTATTCTGAATTCAGGTGTTTGTGTTCTGTGCTAAGCAACCAAATTCTTTCCTAGATCCTTCAATTTCTTGCCACAGTCAGAAAAGTCTGTCCTCAGAAAACAAAACTATGAAGTTATTGCACTACAGAGAATAGTGATATCTATTTGTAGTTAAGAAATAAAACCTGATACTCTCAAAAGAAAACCTTAAGATTATGTGGAATTGTGTGAGGTTCAATACTTACTTTAGTTCATTTAACTTAATTTCCCTTTTCTGGGGTTAACTGGGGGAAAGGAAAGAAAAATGTATAATAAAAAGACATTTTGAAGAGCAAATGAACCACTAAGTGTGAGAAAAATTCTGAACACGGAATTAATTTTCTTTTTCTGTTTGCCAGAACTTTGTGTCCTGCAGAAAACATTTAGGCTTTGGAGTGTAACACATTTTAGTCAATAAAGCAATGCATCAACATGTGGGAAAAAAAAAAAAAAAAAAGCATTTTAAAAAGGGCTTTGTACTATGTTTCTTAGCCAAGGTATTTAATTTGTCAGCAAACCTAATTAATGGACAAGGCAGATGCTGGAAATCATGGCAGCGCATTAATTTAACACATCTATATCTTTGATGTATAATGCATATCCTTGAGACAAAAGTAGGCACAATTCAGTGAGGCATTTTATTTTGAAATACTACAGCACTGAGATTTTAAGCTCAAGGAAATGCATCAGATCTCCTTGATTCTTTCAATAAGTTCATGTGTGAATGAGTCAAAGTAGGCATGTCCAGCTAGATAGCTTGCTCTCCCAAGACTGATGAGAATGCAACCATGGATATGGGGTATATGTTAGATAAGCACCCAAAAAAGAAAGGATTCTTAGTTGATTGTTCCTCTGTCATCTGAAAAGCATGGAAAGCTTGCTAGGTTAGTCTGGGTGTACTGGTGTAGAAGATGGACATTGCATCAAACCCATTTCTAGTCCTGAATGAAATCAGACTGTACAGAAGACTGTATAAATGAGAACTTTATATCAATGCTCTAAGGACAATCAGATAGAAAAAAATCAAGTATTGTGATATTTACTGGCAGTCCTGTGAAACTTATATCAAGTCTCAAAGGATTTCATTTGCTGTTGTAACTCTCTCTCTCTCTCTCTTTCTCTCTCTCTCTGTGAGTTCCTGGCACATTATGTTATGTTATCTACAGATGAGTTGTGGTTGTTACTCTTTCATTATGTATATGATCCTACTCTCATTCCTTTTGTCTTTTCCTTTTATTTTTAGGTAGAGTTAAAAAATAATATTTTTCACTACAAAATAGAAAATACTGTTCATCTTTTAAAGTTCATACTTACAAAATGGACTTGCTACGTATATATTGACATACAAATTTGCTATTTTTAAACTTCATTTGTGGATCTACTACTGTCCATGTGTAGAGAACATAAGTTTCTACACTGGAGGAGTAGAATGTGTTTAGGAAAAAAATATTTTTATATGCCTATTAAGTTCTATCCATTCACTTTTTTTTTTTTTT
>CM021697.1:196135823-196160691 GCA_011074415.1 Stictonetta naevosa | reverse complement strand
CCCCCCCCCCCCCCCCCCCCCACTGCTAAGTGCTTTTAGTGATATAGCAGTTATTTTCTCTTTGTTGACATATTCATTCAGTAGCACCTGAGGTAGAGTGATGGGTGAGCATATGTATTAAATATTTCTCTCCAGATAAACTTATCATGAAAAAAGCTAATTCTACCAGTTGTGTTCCCTTACACTCCATTAGTATAGTATATTAATTTTGCATTGATGGGGAGTGCATGTTTGAATGTTTGAAAGTGATTCAGTAGAATTCTTGGTGAAAGTAATTCAAATAGGTAGTATATTGTGTAATTTCTTCTTTTCTGATGCATAACATTTTCAACATCCATCCAACAAGTTTTGTTCAATTCTGGTTTACATAACTATACCCATTATTAAAGTCAGGTCAACATGACCTGCTAAAGTGTGAACAACTCTACTTGCACTGAGTGTAAAGCTTGTGTCAGTTCTTTCTTTCCAGTCTTCTAATTCCCATGTTAACGGCAAAAAAAAAAAGAAAAAAATAATAATATCTATTCTTCCTCTATCTGCTAACTGGTCTTTACAGTCATCTATATTACTGGTTCAATAAAAATAAAGTGTCTGTGGTTTGAGAAGGCCACATGGGACATGTCCTGACTCAGGTAAATATCCTGATATGAGAGCAAGAGTAAATCCTTACTCTGATCTTCTGATAACCATGTCTGAGACCCTGCTGACATGTGCCACGATCCCCTTCTGACCTGCTTTCCTAGCTTGCTTTCTGTGGAGGCCCACCTGAGAGAGAAGGCAGCTTATGCTTAGATCTAGTCCTGCTGTGGGGTTTGGATGCAACAGGGGCTTTCACTGAACTTATACACATGCAATCATTACCAGACCTACCATTAACACAACCATAGTGCTAAGCTTCTTTAACAGATTTTATGGCACTTAGAAGCAATTCAAAAGACTGGATTCACTCACTACTGTGGGTTCCTATTATTTCTTCTTATGTTGCCTTTTGCAAGGGACTCACTTGTATGTGAAAGCAGCTGTTAGGACTGTGCTTGAAGTTCCTTTTAGCACTTTATGAGGTTTTCTCCAACAGGAGGAGGAATAAAGATCTGGTAGATAGCTGTCTTTCCCTGGTCACATCTTCTCCTTGCTGAGTGACACCTGCTATTTAGTTCAAACCACCCACTTGTG
Organism: Stictonetta naevosa; assembly: GCA_011074415.1. NCBI lineage: Eukaryota > Metazoa > Chordata > Aves > Anseriformes > Anatidae > Stictonetta > Stictonetta naevosa. The sequence continues at coordinate 196,159,518 of CM021697.1, read as the reverse complement.
GGTGCCAGCTGAAATATGATATGTGATGTCTTGTAACATTACACCAAGTGGACCTGAAGATTCAGCCTTTGTGTCTGGTATTCAGTGTCACAGAAACTACATGTGAAACTACAGCTCAAATGCTCCAGGAGTTAGAAAAGTCACATTCCCTACCTGGATCACAGCAACTGCAGCATGAACTATGTGCTATTTCTAAGGGAGAATATCTTGCCCTGACACAAATCATTCTGAATGTACAAGTCCCTGCATATTTGAAAGATACTTTCACATGCTAACTAAGAAATTATTTTTCTGAGGCTGAGTATAATGACATACGGAAGGCTGGTGGCAGAGTGTCCAGATTCTTTGAGGGGAATGACCTTGAAATTGATCAAAGTCCAATGAGTTATTAAAAATTGAGCAAAAATTGGTAGAGTGGGAGAAAGTATGACTAGTACTCAAGGCACCTGAATTATAAATGCATCTTATTGACTCAATCCAATTCCCAAAAGAACACGAGACTGCTAAGGACCTACCTCTTCTTTAAAGAATTTTTAGACTATGGTTGTACTTTGAAATTTCTCCATATTTCAAGATCTATGGATGATGGACTCAGTCCTCAGTGGCACCCTTCTGTTCAGCCAGCCTCTGATTAGCTGAAGTTGTGAGTATGTAGGATCACTGCAGTTTCTTATTTATTTCCAGGCCCAGGGTGCTAGGGATTTAGCAGATTAGATTAGGGATTTAGATCTGCTACGTTTCCTCCATGTGGTGCAACTTAATCGCTCATGTATTATGCTTCATGGGAGTTTTCCTACACTTCCTTTTTTTTTTTTTATATGCTCAGTGCTGCAAGCCAGCTGGAGTGGCGGCCAAAAGGTATGAATCTCCTTTCTTGCATATGTGAGTCAACACATTGCCTCTGAAGTCATTGCATTTCTCCAGCATAAATAAAAATTGAGTGAAAATGATACTGGGCCTGGTGAATTGCACTGGCACTGAAGTACCCAAATGGCAACTGACTGGCCCAGTATATATTGATAGCACTACTGTGCGTGGATATAAATAATAAATAATCCACAGAAGCTGTAACATGTCTGCACCATGGTCACAACCTTTTAAGCTTCATAAAGCCATATTGAGACTGGAAGGACGAGTGGTCTTTTTGTCCTTCACTCTGAGTAGGCATGTCATGCAGGATATGTTGATTTATTTTAAATTTTGTGAAACAATGGAGTAACTGGACACTGTATGTTATATATGTGATGAGTAGATTCTTGTTTACAGTCTTGCTGGCCCAGATATTATTATCTGAGAGATGAAAGGTTTGCCATAGTTTTCAGGGTTCTTTTCAGTCTTTGGTCACCACCCTGCTAGTGCTCAGCCTCTCATTTTTTGGGAGGTGGGAGTAGGGAACAGGGTTTATGTTGCAGAGTTCTGTATCATTAGCATATAACTGGCAATGTTTAAATGCTCTTGTCATGGAAGAATCCATGTCCAGCACTGGTCAAAACAGGCTTCATCCTACAGGGAGACAAAATGTTGGCAAGATGGAGAGGCCTGCAGCTTCCCGGTCAGGGACATCCCTAAGGGACTGTGGCCATGGGTGACCAGTGCTGGGGCAGTGACACCTTTGTGGGTCTACAGGTAAACCATGCTGGGAGAGGGACACACCTGAAGGATGTGGCTATGGGCAAACCTTGCCAGAGCAGGGACCCTGAGAAGCAGAATTGGAATAGGAAAACCATGAAGACAAAGGAAGAGTAGGAGAAAGCCTGGAAGAACCAGGGATCAGCAGAAGGAAACCATTACACGCATGACAGCGACCTCCTGCCCAACCCTTTGTCTCACCTAAAGGATTGGGATAGGCTGAGTGCAGCCCACAGCAAAAATGAGGAAAGCCAAGACTTGGAAGAGGAAGGATATGAGTTTGGTTTAAGTTGAATGTAAAGTGGGAGGAAAAGTTTTTACTTAAGTATTTTTTTTTCAATTATTTAGATTTTATTTTTCTCAATACCCAAATCAGTTATTAGATTTTTTTTTTCCTAAAAATAATTCAGTTAAGTAAAACCTCCCTGAGATGAGACTGTTTTGCCTACTACAGTCACATAAACAAAGTGAAATCTACGTATAGAAAACCAGTCATATCTGGCTGTATTCAGACCTAGAGGAATCACTGTTTCCTTATATGCCTTTGGTATATTGAAAAAAGAATTAATTACAGTTTTCAGCAGCACCACCTGAAAATGGATGGCATTTCATACTTTTGGGGATGCACAGGAAGGATGCCTCTGTAATGAGGACAGGAAGGTTGCATGGTGAGTGCCTTGCTAGAAGTTATGCACTATACTACATGTTAATATGTAATGGAAGAGGTGCTGCGGACCATTAGTTACCTTCCCTCATGATAAATCTACCCTTGAAGCTAAATCCTAATACTTTGCTTCTAGTCCTGAGGAAAGTCAAAAACTTCAGGTGATTTTATGTTTTTTGGACCACATATTTTTCTCCCAGACCTTCTGCAAGGTAGGAAATTGCTACTTTTTCTTGCTCTGATGTGTGCCGTTGCAAGATGCCAGGCTGCTTTAGTTCTAGACTACAAATGAGCTATTACTAGAATCCCAGCCTCTGTTTTTCTGTGTTTATTCAAGCATATATCACTTGTGTTTCTAGGCAAACAGTATGCATAGTACTGTCTTTGAGCAGGCTCAGTTAGTGATAGAATTCCCCAGATGCTTCCAGCTCTGCCCTAGGGTTCTGTGCATTTCATTCAATCTTTTACTCACATGTATATTCTTTACAACCATTGATTTCTGTGCTTTTGCCTCCTTTAAATGATGTTTTGTGTAAGGAAAAAGGAAAAGCACCCTCAGTCTTGGGGATTCTTTAGAAGTGCATCCAGGCTGCTTTAGTTTGAAAATCTCCTGCGAACTGTTTTCACATGAGATCTCCAATAACCTCTGCTTTTAGCTTTGCTTGAAATGTTTTGCAAATGATTTGTCCTGCTTCAGTTCAGTATTGTGCTTCCTGCTTGTACTTGTTTTCTTCAGCTCATTTGCAGCGAAGGTGAATCACACAACATAGGACAAGTCAACCAGACTGGAGTGACTGTCAGACCCTATGACTTTCCTAAGGCAGTCCACTGTTTAAGTGTATATATATACATTCTTCCTTGGTAAATCTGACAAAATCTCTAGATGATGTGAATGCTGTGGCTGTATCATATGTTATATTTATTAACATACATATTTCATACATATTTCTCTGTATCATGTACACTATAGGATGATCTGATTCTATGACTCCATCAGGGTTCCATTGATCATGGCAGTGGATTTTTTATTATTATTATTATTATTATTATCATTATTATTATTATTATTTTTGTGAAAAGCTCTACTGTTCTTACATATTTACCAGAAGAAGAAAAAAGAATACTCTTCTTCCAGGCACAGCTATGCTTTTATTTTATCTGGAGATTTAAAAGCAGACATATATAATTCTTATTAAAGATACTTTTGCTTCACCGTTCTTGGTTGCAATTCCTAATTCTATCAGCATGTTTAGGTAATTTTGTAAATCAAATAAGAGTTCTATTAACAAATCTCATCAACTGTTCAGCTATGCAGATGTTGTTCAGCTGCTCTTCTTGATACCAGATAGTACAGATAAACAAGTGTATGAGAGACAACAGGCATTTTCAAAGCATGTTGATTTACTTGTGATCAAGTCACTAAAATTAATTAATTACAGAACCTATGCCTGGTCAGCATCATTTTGTCCTAATTCACTGCTGGCACTTGAGATCTTCAAAACCTAGTTATAATGATCAACTATCAGCAGGGAAGATGTAGATGTTTCCTCTGTGTTCAGATAAATTGTCTGTTAATCACTGTTAATTATCTGTTATTCTTTACCATTGCACTTCTAATACTTTGTATTATGTCATGTATTTCTGGCCACATTTTCTGTATACATCCTCACTGTGGATCTGATGTCTTTTTTTTTTTTTTTTTTTTTTTTTTTTTAGTGTTGGTCTCTGGATACATTTTCCTCATGCCCAGTTGCCCAGTGAGGTTTCACTTTATATGTTGGATTAAGACCGGGTTGCAATCCTTCAGTTCTTTAATAAGACAAGTGGCTCTGTGAATTATTTTTTCAGGGAGTTATGGAAGAATGCATCTGTCCTTTGCAAGGAGGCAGACTACCTGCACTGTATAATAAATGTGTTTCCTGGATAGTTCTATCTAGAATTTCATTTCCAGGTGCTTTCAGACCCAACTGACTGGAGTTAAAACAATTTATAAATGAAGTGTATTCGTTTCTAGATTGGTCCTGAGTTAATCATGAAATTTGTTTGAGTTTAACTTCAGTTATCAGCTACCCACATTTTTTGATTCAACTGGACAGCTATAAGGACATTAAAAGTATTCTTCTAGTACATCTACTTTAATAAAATAATCAGGGAAAAAATAATTTAAGCAAAATTACTGACACTTTTTAATAGAAAGCACACAGTTTAGCATAATCTGGAGCAAAATATTTCTGACCGAGACAGCTTTAGAAGCCAGAAAAAAACTCTCCAAAGCACCCTATTCAGTGCTTCAAATTGAATAGTTAAAACATGTAATTTGCAGCCCAAGGTGTTCTTGTGTTAATTACCTCTGTAGACGTAGCTGTAGATGTGCAAGAATTGCTCACTTCCAGTTGGTGGCTGGAAGCAAAGAAAGTGTCTTCCACAGTTTACACAGCAGACTATGTTACAGTCTATGAAATATATATGATATATATATATTTCCAATACATAGACTATTTAACTCTCTTCTTCAGATTTATACTAGGCTTGATGTGTTAATAGGAATTATAATGAGTAGAGAGATTCAGAAATGTGCAGGAACAAATGGCAGTTACAGTAGGATTTTCATATATACAGAAGAAAGTACTGTAAAATTAACTCTCCATTAAACTCTTGGCTAAATCCTTGAACAGCTGGGCTATCAAAATTATTTAATTCAAATAAATAAACATTTGTTAAAAATATCTGTAAAATTATGAACACAAATAAAGTATTTCCTAGCCACACATTTTGAAAAGTTTTTATGTACAGCCTTATGTCAATCTGGAAACAGGGCCCTGCATTTTTAATAATGTCTAAGAAACAGAGGCAGTAAATTTTTAAAGTTGTTAGAAACTAACCTATGGATAAGAAAAAAAAATATTTTTTCAGGTCATTCTATAAAGTGAAAGGTCCTAAGAGTTGTTTAGTGGAAGTTGGTTCTAGAAATCAATACTATCTGTAAATTCTAAGGAATAGGTTGTAAATTTTATGGTCAATGCATATCAAGATAAATAAATAAATAAATAAATCTGCTGCTTTTTCTGTTCAGTGACGCAGATAATTATAAAATGTCATTCAGCAAGCTGCACACCTCTAATTGAATGAACCACCTATCAATTACCTGTACTCTGGACGGTATGTTGTGGATATTACTAAAACAGTAAGAAACAGTAAAATGGGAAATAAAGATAGTTTGCTTGGTCTGAGAGGATGTGCTGAGGAAGTCTTTAGAAATTCATTGTAATTTTTCAAGGGAAGCCTAAGTGCCAAAGTAAAAAGTATATGCAATACATGGCAGAACATATTTAAGTATTAAAATAGCATTAATATTTATTAATGAAGTTCTGGAGAATGTTAGGAGAGAAAATAGCAAAGAGACACTTCTCTGGACTTCATATTTTTAAGGATTTCATTATGATAGTGTCCAAAGACCTCACAATCATTATACATTTATTGCAACATATATTTAAGATCAGACTTAACACATCTTTAAAGGTGGTAATTGAGCAGTAATGAAATGAAGATCAGGAGTTTTAAACATGGTTAGATGGTAGTGTCTAAATACAAGCAATGAACTTAAACTCTCTGAACCCTTCAGCAAGACAATGGATGGAGTTACGGTTTCTCCTGTATTGCATTGGTGACCCAGGTAATTGGACAAACACTTTTTCTTTTAGGCATTATCTATGTCAAAGAAGAAGCAAATGGGAAGCAAAAGTAGCAGTGTGTAATTTTTCTGCTTCTCCCAAACTTGGGTGTGGACTTGGAACCAATAGAGTGCTAACTTAAATTAAGAGCAAACAAATATGCCTCCCTCTCTTCCCCTAGTGCAGCAGGACACCTAGCTTCCTGTATGCTATTAATTTCCTGAATTACAAAAGAAACCTTTACCTTAAAGTGCAATTTGTATATTCATAAATTTTGAGTTGCCTGGAGAACAAGTTGATGATTTTGGACCTAAAGGCCTCTGAATCTGTCTTAACCATTTGAAAATCCTAAATAAGTGGGATGTTAATTGCAACACTAACTGCCGTTTTGAGTATTCAGGTGAATGTTTCATTTACTATTGAAAACTCAAGCATTTTTATTTTCTTTACCCTGTGATGAAAACAGCTGAAATCTCCTCAAAGACTTTGACCCAAGCACTTTCAATAGCATACTTTCCTTGAGGAAATTTAGGAAATCATTTAAAAGTACACAATTTTTTTCTTGTCACTTTTGAACTGAATTTAAGAAGAAAAAAAATGTCGAGTAAATCAATGAATTCAAAACCAGGGAATGTATCAAGCACTTTAATAATAAATAAAACCAAACCAAACCAAACCAAAAAAAAAAAAAAACAACAAAAAACTGCTTATTTTCCTCATAAATGAGGAAATTTTCCCATTCCAAAATGGGGAAAATCCCCATTATGGTTAGAAATTAAAACAAACCAAAAAAAAAAGAAAAAAAAAAGCAGGCAAAATATAAAAATGTAGCAAGTTAAGGTCTAATTCAATCTAACAGCTGTATAAAACAGTTTTATATCAATTAAACTAGATTGAATAAAGCTGATATAATTTTCTAATGTAAGACTTCTCTATTGTAAGGGCTGATGCGAAAAGCTAAACATTTTTCTCAGAACTTTATTTTCACAAAAATATAATGAATTATTAGTAAAGAACATTTTTTATGACTCATGCTCTATCTAAAGGGAAGGCAATACAGAATCCTTCTTGTATCTTATTCCTTCGTATATTCAACTTATTGAATGCTGAAATAATAAACTAAACGACAGTGAAATGAAGCAGTTCTCTATTCCTGGAATAGCATGTTTTCTTATTTTAGATATATATATATGTATTTAATTATTTCAATTCTTTCTTTGTTTTTATCTTCTGATCTGTGACCAGATCAAAGTGATCTTTTTCCCTCCCTGACTGCAGTAGTTTATTTAGCAAGGTATTATTTGATATCGAAGCTGGTTACACCATTTATTTTAGTTCACATTAAATAGTTCACACTATAATATCACCTGATTGTTCCTATTATTCCCCCATTGTTTTGCCAGGCATTGTATGTATACAGATAAACGTATTCTTACCTGAAGATTTTCTAATCTCATAATGACATTGCAACCACTATGCAGCTTGTCATGCTTCATATCCCCTAGGTTTATATGTTGGAACATAAGAGTTATAAAAGCTATGCTCTTAGCTCTTCCCCTGGGAAGGATGTAAATGGCTAGGATACACTTGCAAGTATCACTGAGCTAGTGAACAAGTGCAGTTTTCCTGGGCCAAACAGTTCCCTGTTTGAAGTTGTCTGGAAATATGATTGCTTGTTGCTTTTTTTATTGACTTAAGGATTTAGGAAGACTCACAAAAATGGTGTTACACTGATGTTTATCAGACTGTATTTTGACATATTCTAATTAATCTTAGAAGGGATTGCAAATATTATGACAGGCTGTGGTGCAGGATTGGTATTATTTGCTGGAAACCAAGATACACCTGAGTGCAGAGTCTACATTTTGTCTCATCTATCTGTTTGAATTTTGTGCCCTTTCTTCTTAGCATCCGCTTCAGGTTTCAGTCGAAACCAGGCTTCTGGATTATACTGATTTTAAGAGTGTTTCATTTTGCAATCATATTATTACAGATTCTTTGTGGAGCAGTCTAGCCTAAACCAACAGAGAACACTGTCAAATAACTAACCAAGTTCTTATTTGATTAAAAGGTGTTTTTTTTTTATTATTATTATTATTATTATTATTATTTTTCCTTCAGCCTTGTGAATTGGAAGGATAATTATTCTGAAATTATCCATTAATCCCTCAAGGACAAGGTTCTATCACCTTCTTGTTTCATTGGAATATGTTTAATACCAACAGTAAAATCTGGAATCCCTAACAGTTGCTCTGCAAAGTTAGACTAAAACCATTTAATCTCCTTCATCATTGCTTGTATCCTCAAGTTTTCTCTGAGGAAGAAAGTTAGAAGAGAAGAATTAGAAGAGAAAATTAGTTTCAGGTTTAGTTCCAAGATAATCAGTTTCTGCTATGAAATGTGGTGGGGATTTTTAGCCCTCTAACAGTGTCATTAATATATGTGAAAATATAAAACCTGAAAAACCTCCTCATATGATTATTCCTTCTATGATTGCCTTGTAAGGCAAGACCTTCTCAGCAGAAAGAAATTTTCTACATTTTTCTGCTGCTTAGAAAAATTTTCATGCTTAGGTCCCAGACCACTCTTCAGCAAAACACTCAAACAAGTGAACATCTTCTAATGACTTGATTACACTAGTGTTAATAAAAATATACTTATGTGCAGACTTTCTTGAATTCCTTTAATTGATTGGGTGCTGAATTTTCCCATTAAATTATATACTCTCCATGTTATACAAAAATAGAAAAAAAGAAAAAAAATCTTAATGACATTGATTTTCTTTTTCTGATACTTAGAATGTAAAAGGGCAGAAAGTCTCAAAAATGAAAGTTTAAAAAGTATCTTAAAACTTATGGCAAAAGTTTTTCAAATGCATAATAGTTTTGCTTTATTACTATTGTGAATTGTTGATTTAACAATGCGTTTCAGGGCATAATAGAGTTATGTTACAAAGCTCCATTTTTAAACATGAATAAATCAGTTGTAAATGGAAGCTCATAAAGCTTGTGGTGTGTTTGTTATTTTTATTTGATTGCTTGTTTTGATGGAAACAATGCTGAGTCTTTGACATAAATTTTACTGAAGAATTTTCTATTTTTTACATAGTGGTTTATTGATTTACTTATTTTGATCCAAAGGCATGTAATTTGATGAAGTCCTTTTGTGTGTGTCTTTGTAATGCTGCTAATGAAAACTACATACCATAGGTTATAGGATTTCTTTTTTAAAAAACAAACAAACAAAAATTTTAAATCTTTTAATTCAAAAGATGTCATTGAGGTAATTAAAGCATTTTTATATTGCTATGTAATTTGAGCACAATGCTATTGATACATTCCATGTTAATGGAAGAGAGAAGAATACAATCAATGTGATTATGATTAGGACTGGAGTTTTCGTAGTTGCTGTATTCATGCTCAATCATGAGCTCTGATAATTGTCATTAAAATGACTTCTAATCAATTACAGTCAGCTCAGGTGCAGAAGTTAAATTAATCTTTCCATGGGTGCCTACAGACATCGACATTTTCACCATATTTCTTGGAAAACGTGTTCTGTTTCACCATGACCAGAAGTGATTCAGAGTGGAAAGTATGTGCAACCATAGTTACATGATGTCCAAGCCCTGTAAAGCTTCAAGGTAAAGGCACTTGTACTCTTATTTAGCTTGGGAAAACAAAACAAAACAAAACATTTTAATACATTAATTTAGGGATCAGAATACCTGTTTTGGCAACTGAGTTTCAATTGTGAACCCACATCACCCAACTTGCAAAGGGCAGCTATACTAATTGGCAAAGAGGGAGTAAGGATACACAGGAGAAGCAGTTTCATTCTGCACAGTTTATAGGATTCACCAAGCCAAACTGTATGAAAATAATTATGGAGCCCCATAGAGTAGGGTTTATTCCTTGACCTATTTCTTTTTTTAAACTAAGGTTTATATGCTTTATGATAAAAAGTCACTGGATGAAGAAATATTGATGAATAGTTGACCTTCTTCATGGTCTGGAACTAGGCAGTTAGATTCTTTAGAAACAGATTCACTAGATACAAACTCCTCAGTGAAAAAAAAAAAAAAAAAAGAATTGAGTTTGGGTTTTCCACTTCTTAAGGGGCTGTTCTAAATAACGAGAGAGCATGAAGAAGAGCAGTTTCAAATAAATGAATGAAATCTTTCTCAGATTTCCCAAGGGAAAGAGCTTAAATACTGTGTTTTAGGAAAGGATTCATGACGGTTGGTCCCAGATAATGCATGTCCCAGATTGGTTTCAAATTTGAGGTGCATGCTTTTATGACAGAAAGCTCAGTGGTTCCTTACTCTGTAGAATGGCAAGTCCTTTTCTGTGATGAACAAATATCTTCATGCTTTTCAGGGAATCTCACTACGCCATAATTCATGGGCTGAGATTATACTACAGGGGTCTGCACTGAAAATTTAGTCTCTGCGATGTATTGGTCTCTTTTGTGTTCTACCCATTAGCCTCTTCAAAAAAATAAAAAATAAAAAATCTTTCTTCAGAGGGCCCTGGGCTGCTACAAATCAGAGGCTTCTATAAACACCACAGCATCAGATTTACAAGCAATTTGTGATATGCTTAGACATGCAAAGTTGCTGTTACATTTCAATAGGATTATTTCACAGTGATTTATTTATGTTTTATAAACGTTATTAATTAATTTCTTTAAAGACTTTATTGCATCTTTGGGCACAGTCCTAAACAATTGTACTAACTCAGAAGTTACCTTAGAAAGTACAAGTTTGCCCTAATTTGTCTGCGTCTGGTAGAATAAAAGTCAAAAATATCACATGCACCTCTATGCAGGCTTCCAGTCATGCCCCAACTACTTTTTGTCAGTGGAAGAGCTGGAGAAGTTGCTCTTGTTCCACCTGATGAGCTACACTGTCAAATACTGTCAAATTAAACAGAATGTTTCCTTGGATGAGTGAAAAGATTCGTGTGTTTGAGGCTTAATGGCTACATCCACAATATTAAATGCTTTCACTCTCAAGACAAAGTGATGCAGAGGGGTTGTATCCACTCTGCTCAAAACTCTGTAATTTCAGCAGTACTGCAGCCATATATGCCTTATACAACACAACCTTGAATCTGCTTAGAGTTCTTTTTGTGCTCCTTGTGGCCCTAAAGTATATATACTTTGTCATTTTGGTTTTCTGTGTCTGAAATGATATGACATCTGAGTTGCAGGCCACCAGAACACTGTTTTTTTTGTTTTTTTTTTTGTTTGTTTGTTTGTTTGTTTGTTTTTGACTTCCAGACAGTTTCTTTAAAAGAGTTGGCAGCCAAAGCCTGGTTTATTAGCGACGGAGAACCATGTAGGGTGTAGGAAATAAGATGCCATCTTGTCCATATTTGGCTGATATAAGTTGTCCTTGAAATAAACTATCCCAGAGCTTCCATGAGGTTTTGTTTAGGGGAGGGTTAGTTTACTCCACACAAGATTTCAGGTGAAAATTAATGTTTTTGTACTGTCAGTGACTGGTGAACTAGGACACAGGAGTTAACCGTGGAGTTAACTTGATAATGTCAATGTGCAGAATGCCTGTCATTCAGGTAGCTCCCACACAGCAAAAGTGAAGGCTCCTCCAATATAATTTCAAATGATGAATGAGTTTGAGAATTTTGCCATCTGCTTGCTGACACAGGGAAAAATGTGTAATTCACTGAATTCATTATTCCTTCAGGTCTGATAACAGCAACAGATTGTTTGGTTGGTGTAAACATTAAGGAAGGAGAAATGTTATTCACAGGGAAATGGTTTTGTGTAGTAGAACTAAATGAATAGAGTAAGAAAGCTAGATCTGAGAGGGTGTGAAGCACGCTGACAAGCAAGTATTCTTGTAAAAGTCCATTGCAAAGTTCATTGAGATCAGTAAGAAATTAGAACATGAAAGCAAAAATTGCAACATATAAGGGTGTTGGGAACTTTCTGCGTTTCCTTTATCACCAAGTAGAAAAGCAGCCTGGTTAAGGAGGTATTAAAGTTACAGAAGAGAAAGAAGGATCGTGTAAGACTGATGTCAAAATGATCTCTGTATTTAAGCCATGGAAATACCAAATGTAAGGAAATTTACACCTTGTCTTGACAAAGTGGAAGAACAAGTAACCACAGAGTAACTTTGTAGGCCTTCACTAGATGACTGTATCTCCTTTGGGTAATAAAGCTTTATTAGTATGACCAGGGATAGAGCATTAAAGTGTTTTATCTACATATGGTATAGCAATTTTATTATTCTGATCCTAAATTCGTAGAATATATTGCTTAGATCTGAAGCCAAAGATGCTATGCATTTTTAAGTGTTAATGACATAAATTTTGCCAAAGTAGATACAGAATTTTTAATTTAATTTTTATTTTTTTAAAGTGTTAGAAGCAATTGTTTGGAACCTCTGTCAGTTAACATTTAAAAAATGCCAACAGATGGCTCTTCCTGCATCTGCGCAGCTGACAATTCCAAAGTAAGTAGTGCTGCGAGATTTCTTGGTAAAGCTAAGGGACACGAAAGGCAGCTGTCACTGAATATCTTAATTACAGCATTTACAAAGTTCTAATTAATGTAATGTTGTTTCTATAGCTATATTAATGTACCATCCATTAGTATGTCATTGGTTACACTTTGTGAATTAAATTTGGAATTTGGCACATATCTGAAGTTTGTGGAAGAAAACGTTTGACCTAAATATTCAGCATTAGATGGGTGAATACATTTAGAACACAATTCGTAACTTGAAAATGTTAAGTGAAGTTTTTAGTCACAGATAATGTCTCTTTATATCGGAAAGTATTGACAGACATTTGGTTGGTGTTTTTGGTGTCCAAGTACTTTTGATCAGCATTTCATAGAAGTGCCAAGATCTTTTACTTTACAACTCTGCTGTTTGAAATGTCAAAAATTGTTAAGAGGTCAGGAATAATGCAAATCCATATTCTTCTAAAATATCAACATTCAGTGGCATTTCAGGTAATAAACTTGATCAGTGAAGAAGTTAAAAAAATGCTTTAAAAAAAGAAGAAGAGAAATTCATATACATTGGAAGACTATATAGATCAAATCTATATTCAACAAGTAATATAATATATTGAACATAGTACATCAAATATAAACTTGAAGGTAAAGTTTCAGAACTACATTTCTGGAACTTTCATTTCAAGATTACATATGGTATTTATTCATTTATTTATTTATCTTTAATACAGAAATCTTTAATTCTGTTACCCAACTAAAGCTCAAAATAATGCTGTCCTTTCCCCTGACTTTTCTGAAGTCATGTAACAATATCAGAATAAACATAGGAGACTGCTGTTAATATAAACAGCTTTCCATTCAAAGAACATTCCCTTTTAGTTAGATCTGATCTAATAAAGCATAAGTTTTCCTTTTCCCCTTTATTTCCTAAATGCCACCTGTGTTTGTTCTGATAAGATAGTTAAATATCACTGTGCTCTGTTTCCAGAGACTGTCACTAAAATAAGGAAAGCCATGGATGCATACTTCTACTTGGTAAATCTGTATCCAATAACATGTAACTACATTATTCCAACTTTCTTTTGATGACTGTAAGAACTTGATTCAATACTGGCCATTTGGGTTTGAAGAAGAGTAAAGAATCCACATGGATGCCCTCCCTGTCCAAAACCAAAAAGGTGAAAGGGGTTGCTGTAAATAGAAAAAGAATATATTAAGTGGTAGTTTAAGCATTAGCCTCACCTTGCTTCAATCTGTCCTGCATTCAGCTTTGTATAAAATATTTTAGCTAGACAAAGGAGAAACCAAAGAGAAAGTTCTGTTTGTTTGTTTGTTTGTTTTTTTAGTGATGTAATCCAGTGAAAACTGAAACGTTTACTTTGTTTTGACATTTTTTCTTTTTTCTTTTTTTTTCATCTTGAGATGTACTAACTTGAAGCACTGCATTACTCTACACACATATTAAAGAATCACAGAGTGGCTGAGATTGGAAGAGGCCTCTGGAATTTACTTGGTTCAACCTCCCTGCTCAAACAGGAACACCCAGACCATGATATCCAGCACCACGTCCAGTTGGCTTTTGAAGATCTCCAAGGAGGAGACTCCAAAGACTCTCTGGGCAACCTGTGCCAGCGGTCCATCACCCACAAAATAAAGCACTTCCTGATGCTCAGAGCAAACCTCATGTGCTCCAGTTTGTACCCATTGCCTCTTGTCCTGGTACTGGGTACCACAGGACATCACACTCTGTCCTCTTTGTACCTACCTTTCCAGTATATACTTGATATCAGCAACAAGGTTTGGGGTTTTATGACTTTGTTACTCTGTTTGAGGATCAATGTCCAACCTCTCTAAGCAGGGCAATGACATTTTTGCCAATAGGATGCTTGATTTCATAAGGAGTGCTGTGAACTGGGAAGGCAGAAGGAATCACAGAATCACAGAATTGTAGGGGTTGGAAGGGACCTAAAAAGATCATCGGGTCCAACCTCCCTGCCAAAGCAGGTTCCTCAGAGCAGGCTGCCTAGGTAGGCGTCCAGATGGGCCTTGAATATCTCCAGAGAAGGAGACTCCACAACCTCCCTAGGCAGCCTGTTCCAGTGCTCCATCACCCTCACCATGAAGAAGTTCTTTCGCATGTCAGTGCAGAACTTCCTGTGCTCTATCTTGTGGCCATTGCCCCTTGTCCTATCCCCACAAACCACTGAGAAGAGGTTGGCTACATCCTTCTGTCTCCCACACCTCAGGTATTTATACACATTGATGAGATCCCCTGTCAGTCTTCTCTTCTCCAGGCTGAACAGACCCAGGTCTCTCAGCCTTTCTTCATAGGGAAGATACTCCAGGCCCTGTATCATCTTTGTGGCCCTCCACTGGACTCTTTCCAGGAGATCCCTGTCTTTTTTGTACCGGGAGGGAGAGGGCGACCAACAGCCCTGGAAAAGAATGATGCACAGGGATCCTGAACAAAGCGCATGGGATGATGTGACAGGGAGGCATGACAAAATCAACAAATGGGGATTAATCAGAGTCACTTCTAGAACTTGCAGGTTAGCAAGGAAATGCCTACAAGGCACCATTATGGAGAAATGCTCCCAACACAAGATTCTGGGGTGCCCATTTTAAGTGCCTGTACATTGACAATGAGGAATAAGAAAGATGAGTTAGAGATGTATGTATGGCTGGAAGTCTATGATCTCATTGGGATCTTGGAGACATGGTGAGATGGCTCCCATGACTGGAGCATTTCAGTGGAAGGATACAGGCTCTTTAGGAAGCACAGACTTGGGAAGATGAGGAGGGGGCATTGCCCTCTATGTCAGTGACCAGATCAAGTGTATTGTGGCCCAACCCAGCAGGCAGCTCAGCACCACCTAGCTACCTGCTTGCTCTCCCCTACTGAAATGGGGGAGAGAATTGAAAAAGGTAAAAGTACAAGAAATTGTGGGTTGAGATAAAAACAAGTTACTAGGTAAAGAAAAGCTGCAAGCAAAGTGTGCAAGTGTGCAAGCAAAGCAGAATGAATTACTTTGCTGCTTCCCATCAGCAGACAGATGCTCAGCCACTCCCAGGAAAGCAAGTCTCATCATGCCTAATGGTTCCTTGGGAAAACAAATGCCATCATTCAGAATGTCCCTGTCCTTCCTCCTTTCCCCCCAGCTTTTATTGTTCAGCATGACACCACACAGTATGGGACATACTTTTGTCCAGTGTGGGTCGGCTCCTGGCTGTGTCCCCTCCCAGTTCCTTGTGCACCCTCAGGTACCTCACTGGTGGCAGCACTAGAAGCTGAAAGTCCTTGGCTCTGTGTGAGTACTGCTCTGTGACAGGTAAACATCGGTGTGCTATCACCACTATTTTTATCAAAAATCCAAAATAAAGCATCACTTGAGCTTCTACGAAGAAAATTGTTTTTTTTCCAAGCCAAAACCATGAGAAGTGCATGGAGCTCTGCTTGGGTTTGACTTGGGATTAAAGAAAGGACAGGGCTCCCATATGGAAACTCTATGGGCTGGATGTGATGTGGATCAAAAGCTGGCTGAACAGCTTGGTCCACAAGGTAGTGGTCAGTGGCACAAAGTCTTGGTGGAGACCAGTAATGAGCAGAGTAGCCCAGGGTCCAGTCATATATAACTTCTTCATTAATAGTCTAGGTGATGGGACAGAGTGCACCCTCAATATCTGCAGATGACACAAAACTGTGAGAAGTGGCCAATTCACCAGAGAGTCATGTGGCCATCCAGGGGGACCTAGACTGGCTGGAAAAATGGGGCCAATAAGACCATCATGAGGTTCAACAAGGAGAAGTGCAGGGTCCTGTACCTGGGAGGAAAAGCCCCATGCACCAGGACAGGCTGGGAGCCACCTGGCTGGGCAGCAGCTCTCAGAAAAGGGCCTGGGGGACCTGCTAAGAAGGTAAATGGTATTCTGGGCTGCATGAGGCAAAGCTTGGCCAGAAGGCTGAGGAAGGTGATCCTTCCCCTCTGCTCAGCACTGGTGAGGCTGCATCTGGAGTGCTGGGACCAGTTCTGGGTCTACCAGTTCAAAAGAGGCCTGGGCATACTGGAGAGAGTCCAGCGAAGTGCCACAAAGATGATCAAGGGAGCGGAGCGTCTCTCCTATGAAGAGAGTCAGAGGCATCTGTGACTGTTCAGCCTGCAGAAAAGGAGCCTGGGGAGCATCTTATCCATGTATATACTGGAAAGGTGGGTACAAAGAAGACAGAGCATGGTGCCCAGTGGTGCCCAGTGCCAGGACAAGTGATTCCAGGAGATTCCCTCTGAACATCACAAAGCACTTCTTTACTGTACGGATAATGGACCACTGGCACTGGTTGTCCAGAGAGTCTGTGGAGTCTCCTCCTTGGGGATCTTCAAATGCCATCTGGATGTGGTGTTGGGTGTCCCTGCTTGACCAGAGGGTTTGGACAAGGTAACCTCCAGAGGTTTCTTCCAATCTTAACCATTCTGGAATTCTGTGAAAATATTTACAGATGAAGTAGTAGTTGAAGAGCAATTGCAAAAATAACTGCAGACCATGGTGGCTGATTAGAGGTTTGGAAGTATGAGAAAATTAGTACGATATAGGAGGAGATTACTTGCCCTTTTGGGAAGGGAGTTCCATGGAGAGCAGATTGTTTGAATTGATTATTTTATTGTGTTGCTAGTAGATTACCTAGGGAAAAACGTTAAAAACTTTTATTCTCTAGTGCAGAAGGTAATAAAAAAACACGAACCAATGAAACCCTGTAGGTTTCCCACTGCAAGACAATTGAAATGTAATGGAAATTCAATTGATTTTCAGTGGGGAAAGCTGCAGGGCACCAATTATCTGTGCTCTAGAATTGTTGCTTGAAGTGAAGCTACACATTGAGCAGCCAATCAAATGTATTTCAATCCCTGCATGCAATCTGCTCCTGACAACGGTATAAGGATCAATTTTTCAGCTTCTAATTAAATGGACATATCAAAAGGATATTTGATTGGCTTTTAAAAGGACATTTCAAAAGTTTCTGACAAATTAATGCCACCTACTCAGTAACAGTTGCATATGGCTTATATAAATCTCACTTTTAGTGATGATCAGTTGTATCACCTTTGCATATAGACATTCCAGCTCAAGATCAGTATGTCTGTATCAGATTTGTGTGAAGGGGTAGTGTTAATTAAAGTAGTTAAAAAGATTTGAAACTGACTTTATCTTTTATTCCTTGACCTAAATCCAAATAAATCTTATAGCTGTTAGGAATATTTACTACCTGCACAAAGTAGAAGTATTTTTTGGACTTTAAAGAAGAGTTTTGTCATTCTATAGGCCAGCTGCTGATGGACAGCAAGCTGATAATGACTATCTCAAATTAAGTAACAATGGCAAATCAAGACCTACATATAGGTGTTATCTAAACTATCATTTTGCAGTGTAGAAACTGTTTCACACTATGTTATCAACAGGAAGATAGAGCAATATGGTATACTTTGTTTGTTTGTTTGTTTTGTTTTTCAATATTTTTCAACAATATTTTTACTGTCTTGGATGACAAACAAGAGAGTACAGTTATTAAATTTATCATCAAATTACAATTTTTTACCAGGAGATTATCTTAGGAGAAGAGAAACTGCAGACGGACATGACAACCATTTTCAGATAAGATGAAAAATGGAAATTAGTAAATTGTACACAATAGGTTAAAACATCTACAGTTCCTTCAAGCTTTGTACTGGCATTTTCATGTTTAATAACCATATTCCCTATGCTATTATCCAAGACAAGAATAAGCTTAATATTAATCAAGGGATGTTTAGACTGGGCCTTAGGAAAACACTTCAGGTAGACTAGCTAAGGAATGTTAATAGAAGTAGCAAAATCTGCATCACTGGAGGTTTTAAATAATTTAGGCAAACAGCTGTTAAGAATAACATAATAGTTTTTTCTTGCCTCGGGCTTGGATGGACAACTGGATAAACCATTTTCAGCAGAACAGCTTTAAACTAAGTTCATAGACAAATGTGCTAAAATTTCATTAGCTATGTCTTTATTATTCTTTCTATAAAAGAGAATACTTGTGTGGTAAGACTAATAGAGAAAGTGAGTGTCATGAAATAGGAACATAAGTAACTTTCAGACCTTACTCTGCTACTTCACACTGGGGCAAGCTTTGCCCCACTGGAGAACAATGTTGTCAGGGTACTGATTGCTAAAAGGAATTGTGGAATACTGTACATTTTTATAGACTTATTTATAGACATAGTTATGATGTGTATAGCATCAGCTCTGTCATATATTTCCTTTTTTTTTTTTTTTTTTTTTTTTTTTTTTCACTATACCACTGACAAAGTAATATACTCTTCAAGGTGAAAAAGAAGTCAAAGGATCCTGGAGAGATAAACTGCATGTCATTGGGGAGGCATAAGTTAATCATTTTACCACTGAAGAAATTAACAAAAAGAGTAATCTGCAATCTAATTGCTTTGATATTAAATTTACTGAGATAGCATGAAAGAATCAGTTTTGTGTGTACTCTGTCAATTTACAGTTTTTCATGAGTTGAATAATCTATAGGTAATCTTTTTGAAGATGCCACCTAATTTTTGCCATTCCTACACTGGACTTTCTAGAGCATATGAGACCATATTTTGCCCAGCAAACAATAAAATAAATATTATTTTAAAAACAAAGTAAAAATAAAACTAAAAATAGTTGCGCAAGTTTCACTTTTTAGCTGGGAGGATAATGGTAACATTTACATAAATCTGAGTTTTGTCCTATGCCTTCTATTAGGCCACTATCAATGATGGTGACATATCAATTTCTCTGCTCTAAGCTGACTTTACACTTTCACAAATGGCTGCACAGCATGTAATTGTACAGAAATAATTCTCCTGAAATGATACCATAGTTTTGCTTTTAACACTGTGAATTTGAATTTGTTAAATGGTCACCCTTGTCCAGCTGAAGTTGGAAAGGAAAAAAAAAAACAACAACAAAACAACAACAACAACAACAAAATCAAGGGAGATTTATTTTATTTTATTTTATTTTTTTCAGTGGAATCACTACCATCAGCCTGCTGTTTGACTTTGAGAGCTACTGTTTTCACTTGAGCAAACACCTCAGATGTTTAATTCAGGTCAATAGTCAGACTCTTACCTAATAAATTAGTAGAGCCCTAAGAGCAATCCAGATCCCAAACAGTCTGTGTCTACCAGAAGTCCTATGCCATATTTGCCAGCCTGTTGAAGCACCTTAGATACTCTAAGGTTGTCTAAGGTGATCTAGATTATCTAAGGTGCCTAAGGAAATTAGGCTGCTGTCCAGGTTCCAGAACTGTACTGATAAGATCTCTGTTGACTATATTGGGAATTTAGGAATATCTTATAATTTAGGCAGCTATGTTTGGAGTTTTTGAAAGTAAGCTGAATTTGCCTTGATCTCTCACTGTTGAACCTAATTGTATTGATGAATACAAGTTCTTTCTTTCTTCAAAGGGATGCTGAGAGGTTGATTTAGTTACTGTAGTGTATTGAAATCCTGAAGACATATTTGACAGTAGGAAGTCAATTCCAAATAATATATGAAAATTAGAGGAAAAGTTACTCTATAAAACTGTTACTCTATAAAAGTGTTCCATTAGGTTAAATTTAGAGGAATTTGCCAGTAGAATTTAATTCTTCCCTCCCAGCTGTTGTAAATATATCTTTTGAACCTACTCCATCTTAGATTTTTTTTTTTTTTTTTTAATTGGGGGTTATTTTCTGTGCCACGAACCAATGCAGTATAGTTTTTGTTAGTAAAGGCAGTAAAGACTTGACTGCTTTAAACTACAGTGTTTGCTCTTAATACTGGACTCCTGACCTGCCCCTGCATAGATCCCTTTGTAAGCAATAATTATCCCTGTTGATCTGTGATTTGTTGTTTAGGTTTGAATTGATGTCTCGAATTTTTCAGTAATGCTATTTTTATCTTGAGTTTATAACCTAATAATAAACTTCATGGATGTGTCTATGGTTTCTCTCATGTTTGGGGAAGGTAGCAATTTGAAGTTAAGTATTTGCTTTTGTTGAATCTTCTGTAAAGGATTTTCTCTGATATTATGCCAACTAAAACACTGACTACTCAGTAGTCCTACCAATGACACTTGTAGGATGGTATCATTGCCAACTGTACCAGCCACTGAAGTCCTTCTTCCTACATGTACTCCTGTCTGCATCCATTTTGTGTTTTTCAGAATGTACTTCTAAAGCATTCAGGAGCAAGAAATATATTAAAACTGCATCTTTTGCAAAAGGGTCTTAATACCTAATGTTACTTCTTATGTACTATTCTAACATATGTAATATGGTTCCAAATAATTTTTTTAAAAAAATATGAACTTTATTTTATCTGTGTTTTACCTCATTTTGTCAGATGTTTCTTCCAGCTTGCTTACTAGGGAAACATTAGCTGCACCTCAGATAATTAAAAAAAAGGACCTTGAGGATTGCTGTGAACTTGCCAAGAACTGTGCTAAAGGGAAAGAGAGTTTATCATTACAATCTTTCAAGCATGAGACAGAATTTTCTTCTAAAATAAAGCTAGTCAAAACTGTGATTCCATTTGACCCAGAAAAGCACACCCTAGCAATTTCAGTCTAAGTATATATCCTGGCAGAGATTTTGTGATATCCTTCATCATAGAGAACACAGCTAATGAATTGTTCATGGGTTCATCCTATAGCAAAAACTGTGCTGATCATCCTGTCCTTCCTCTTCAGGAAGGTAAATTTCTTCAGCCAGATGGCAGGGTTGGATTTCCCCCCTCTCCATCTCCCCACCCCTGCCTTGATTACTCTCCTGCCAGCAGAGAGAAGCATGTCTTTAACAGGAATTTGAACTATTGCAATGAAATTTGTCCTGCTGGATAAGCAGAATTTTACTGACCTGTCATTGTCAATGCATAATTTTGACACTATAAGAATTGGTCTTCAATCTATAGCTGGTGAAAGTATTTCTGAAATGTAAAATAAGAAAAAATCATTAAAGCTTTTAGAGAGGCAATTAATTCCTTGAAGAAATTGCTTTCAGCATTTAAGAAACTAACTAAACAATTTTAATGGTGTAAAGTGCTATAGCAGCTGTTCATCAAGGAAGAAACAAACACCACAGCAACTTCCAAGTGTACCATGATTGCTGTTGCTTCTTCAAGCTCTTTACCAGAGGTTTACACAAAAGTTGCTGTAACAGCAGAGAATTATCTGCCATATAATACAACTATTATCACATCTCCATTATATTTGGGTAAAAGCTAAAATATAAGATATTTTCGCCATTATTCTAGGATAATATGAGAAAAATACAAATAATGATAATTTTGACCTTTATTACCAAGTTTGATACTCTTGATTTTTATTTATGTTTTGCATTCTGTTCGCTTCTTTGATTCTTACCAGCTGGGGAATCCAGCTGGAAATCCAGTAGGGCCTAATTAGCAGAAAGGGGTGAAAGCAGTGGTTGTCAAACATGTTTTTTACTTTAGTTGGATATGTAACCGTGACAATATCAGAGTTGCTGTAGTATTCCTAGGCATACAGTTGAGTGTTAAGAATATATTTTTTGTCTTATGGCTACACATGAAATTTGTAAGGAAGGTGAAAAAAAGAAGACATACAGAAGTAGTCACGAAATTCAGAGATTCTTCAGTCTGTAGAAATACACATCCAAGTAGAAGGTCACCTTCCCCTGTAGTCATACACCCTCCTGAAATACGCGTTCTCTGCTTAGTGCATCCCTTCTGATTTTTTTTATCAATGTTAAGCTTTTCTTCATTAAAAGCTAATATTCAGGTTATTTGTAGAGGCTTTTGTTAGGAATTCTTCACATGACTGAAACTGAGGCTGTACAGCACCTGACATTTGCTGCTGTCTTGAATTTCTTTGTGATCCATGGGCGTATCTGTACCTTGTGCTACATCCTGAGTAGTCCTGCAGTATGGAAGGGATACAGAAAAAGGATCAGGTAAGCTGTGCCATTCTTCCAGGAACAGTTTATTTCTCCTTGTACATCTGTGTGCCACTAGTGGCAAGTACACAGAATAGACCACTCAAATATTGCAGTTTCCATTTGCATGAATAGCCAGAACCACTAAATAACCTACAATCAGGGGATGCCCTTCGTGTCTTCATTCTTGTAAATAAGCTAAGATCACGGATTGTTGAATCTGTAAGGAAGTAAAACATCATGATTTTCCATGTTAAATATGCTTACTGGATATCTGTGTGTATTTTTAAATTATATTGACTCAAATGTTACATATGGCCTGTCAAAAATGAAAAAGTTCTTCTATGGGATCGTGCTAATAATATCCCTGAAAATAGGATCTGAAGAGGTATACGAATGTCACTTGCAGTGATCGTAAAGACTGTCTATTAAGTTCAGATTTATTTTATTTGGTTTAAAGCAACTCATTTTAATGAATTTAGAATCTACTAGCTTATAATATTGTGAAGGTACAATATTAAATGTGTAGAAGAAAAATGTTGGAAATAAGTTTCAGTGATGACTTTCTGTTTTATCTGCGTGATGAATGGAATAGTAGGTGATTGGTTTTACACATCTGAAGAATTAATATGCATGTTTTCTTTGTTTGAAGACAACAGAAGTTAGAAGATTCTTCCTTTCCTCTCTTCCCATCCCCCTTTTATCACTGACTGTCATGCTATGCTCCATGAAGGGTACAAAGCTGATTAACTACCTCAAATCAGACCATGTTTTCCAGATCTGTGTTACATATTTATGTTGTACTTTAATATCAAATGTCTCACTTTCACATGTGCACATCAGTTGTGAAAATAGAAGTGTTGTTAGGAAGTCACTATCCAAAAGTTTGTTTTAGAGTACTCTGAAGTTAATTCAGCACATTATTACAGGAAAATAAGATGATTTCTTTATCTATGGATGTACACAAAGACAGTGGAAGGTCTTCATCCTTCATTGTGTCACAGCATAAATCTGGAAGGGAAAAGCAGAGGTGAGAAGTTAGTCTGGTCTTTGTTTTCACTCCTTGACCTCTTCAGTGAAATGGAACTGACACCTTTCTGGAAGCCTGCTTGTGTTGTCAGGCCAAAGACAGGGAGGGCAAATGAAGTCAGAAAAAAAAAAAAAAAAAAAAAAAAAAAAATATTCCCTCCCCACCCACCCTGGCGGAAATTGGGTTTGTTTGTATGGTTGTTAATAAGAAAATTAAGAATGTGCGTGACAGGAGCGTA
>CM021697.1:196025868-196135723 GCA_011074415.1 Stictonetta naevosa | reverse complement strand
CGCCCCTCTCAACCACACACTCAGTTTAGAGAAATTAACTTTTTTATTGACTCCTTTTTTTTTTCTTCCTCAAAATGGAGGGCGAAAAAATGAAATAAAAAAAAAAAAAAAAAAAAAAAAAAAAAAAGATTCTTCCCTCCCTTCTGACCCAGGCTGAACTTGAGTTGAAGTGTTTTTGAAGGTGAAATTAAGAAGATCCTTCATGTGTGTGACAGCACCTTAGATTGAAACCTTACTCCATTTCTTAAATGAATTAGGTCCCTGTGGACTTCTGTGATATCTTTGTGTAGTGCGGAAGAAATCACCCCAACTAGAAATAACCTGAGCTGAAAGACCACAGAACTATTCAGAGACTTCTCATTGTCTGGGCTGACATCACTGGTACACAGTCTACTGTGTCCTGAAATATCAACTGCAAAACTGGGGAAAAGTTATATACATACTGAACCATTCATGCTTATATAAACCTTGCAAATAATACAAAACATTAATTTGGTAAGAGATGGATGATTTTCCATCCCAGAAGTTATGTTGTGTGTCCTTGCAGCACCATCTACCTATAATATAGGTCAGTGTTCTATTATTTAAATTGCCGATAAACTCATGTCCTTACTCTGATTTTCTTTCTGTTAACAATTATTAATTCTGCACAGGATCTATAATAGATAGTTAGGGAGCCCAAGTACTCTGGAAGAAAAGATTGACATCCAAGCAGAGGGCTCTGTCTCTGAGCTACAAAATCCATCTCTCATCCTGAAGCAGCTGCGTTTTCAGTGGAGCAAATAAAAATCTTACAAATATAAGAGAAATTGGAAGGATGAAAAGTGGGCTGCTTCCTTTTCTTTTTAAATGATTATTTTGGCATAGGGAATGCACCAATTTTAATCTAGCGTAAGTAAAAATCTAATGGGCTAGTCAAGGGCAGTTTTATTTGAAAGAAACATTAGTAGCATTCACTGGGAAGAAAGGATTTGTAAGTTGTATATAAATTGAGTAAGAATGAGACATAATTTCTCATTAAGATTTCTCATTAAAAATTTAAATAAAATTTGCAAATTTATAACCATTAGGATCAGGCATATAAGTATCTATGTCATAATCAGATACATAATCTGAAAGACAAAGATTTGGCCTTTTTCTGTGGTACAGTCAGAGTGACAGTTGTTTGAGTCTCTTTTGTCCAGGAACCTTAGCAAACAGCTTGCGGATTTATAGTTTCATTACCTTCTACAATAAACTCTTCCAAAAGTAATTCACATGCACTGTGATTACGAGATGAGTGGGAATGAACAGTCAAATAAAGAGACAGGCTGGCCAGACAGTGAGTGGCCTTTAATACCTCTAATTTGTAGAGTGTATTTTCATAGCTGTCAAATTCCTGCTTATGAGACAGTAAATAGAATGGAAAAAGGAAAAAAAAATAATAAAGTCGTCCATATCTTCAGGAGTCATATTTTGCATTAAGTAAGCATGAACAATTTTGGTTGCATTTAGGCAGGTCCTCAGTTTTTGTAGAAGTGATTTTTTTTTTTTTTTTAACTTATTCTTTCCAGCCTATTTGTTTTGAAAATGTTTAGATTATTTTTCTTAGAAATGTTTCAAACAAAAGAAGGTATCATACACATCTAAGATGCATGAAAGCAATCAATGGTCTTGAGCAGGTTTGTACCACAGGACAAAATGTGCAGAATGTCAATTTACATTGTCATGCATGCTAGTAAGAAGTCAGCATGGGAGGAACTTCACCTTTAACTCTTGGAGTTTTATAATTATGAATTCTGCTATAATATTACTAATAATATAGCCTAAAATTGTCAATTTCAGTACATTCTATTTTTTCTACTTTTTCTGATGGTTGATTTCAATGTTTTATTTTGCTCCTGGGCTTTGCAAACAACTTGCAGCACCTGCCACATTACGTGATCTCTAACTCTTCCACATAGGGTGTTGCCTGGCACATGTCCTGGTAATGTTTTATTGGCTTATCTCTGACCTCTCCATTGTTCTTCTCTGGTCTTAAACTTATATGTAGGCAATGCCCTGAATAATTTTTATATTGATCACCTGTGTGTCACAGCTACTGGTACATGAGTGACCTATCACAGTAAAGGTGTGAATTTCATGAAGCAACTGCTTATGTTCATAGTCACGGAGTCTTCTTGGTGCATTTATTTCCTACCACTGTAGCTGACAGAGGACTGCAGAGTAATCTCAGTAGAAATGATAGAACATTCATCCGCAGTATAGTGTGCGATGTAGTGTAAATTAAAGTTAATTTGTTTTGCACATAAATAAATAATTGATGGTTTGTTTGGACTAGTAAAGTTAAAATAAAAATACATATTGGTTAATGTTTTGTCTTTTTTTTTTTTTTTTTTTCTGATTCTGGTTGGAACTGGTAATGGAAAAAAAAAGATCAGGGAAGTTAATGCATTATTCCTATCACATCCAGATTGTCGTATAACACCTAGGGGTAATCTAGGTGCTTTGAAAATAGTAGGAAGAAAGATTCTCTGCCCAAAATAGCTTTCAAATTTTTAATGATTTAGAGGGACAGAAGTACATGTGCTTCACAGAATCTGAATTACAAATTCAAAGTCAAAACTTCTGATATATCTTGGAGAATTACTTTAAGGCAGTCTAGGGAAACAGCATTAAATGGAGTTCTTAGTTGAGCTGCACTACCATTCTTGCTCTGTTTCTGGTCTATTGGTATCCTTCATTAAGCATCTGTGGCTCATGTTAGCTATCTGAAATGTAAAGATGATACTGATTTATTTATTTATTTATTTATTTATTTATTTATTTTCTGGAGTAATCTGAGATTCAGGTGTGGAAAGAACTATATGAAAAGTGGTCTTACTAGATGTATAAGATTGCTCAAATTAAGCTTGTCAGTTACATGTGAACACATTGATTTTTCAGTTGAGTGAATAAACTTAGCTCTAATGCAAGTGTATTTGTGGTGTGGCATTAACAGTTAAAAAAATGAAAGGAAGGAAAGAATCATAGCCCCACTAATTGTGGAGTTTAATGGCTTAGTGGACTGCAGATGAGATGATGTTTATAGGCCTCAGAGGACAAGGAAGGGCATAGCCATATGACTAGGGAGGAGAAAGGTTTTTTGCTGTGGTTTATCATATTTGCAAGTGTGCAGCTTCTCTATGATCTAGAAGAGGGAATACGAAATTTTCCAGTCAAACTTTCAGTTGAGTTGCACATTTCTGAAGCCTGGAAAGTAATCCTTTAAACAAGTGGTCAGGTAATGGCAATTTTGAAGAAATGGAAACAGCTAGAATCTAAATTGAAGCTTGTTAATAGGATGGAATAGATACAGGAAGAACAATGTGGTGAAGGCTGAGGTCATATGCTAAATTTATAAGTGTGGGTCTACTTAGGAAAATGCCAACCTGATATTAGTCTTTCTGTTCCAGTTCAGGACTTCAAATTAACTAGATAATTGGACCAGATGAGGTGCACCCAACAGTGCTGAGGGAGCTGACCAATGTCATTGCAAGGCCACTCTCTTGTAACGGTTAAAGCAGTCAGAGAAGATGTGTGACAACTGGAAAAAGGTAAATGTGATGCCAATCATCAAAAAGGACAAAAAGAAGGATCTGGGAAACTACAGGCCTCACCTTAATCCCTGGGAAAGTTATATATCAAATCTTAATGGAAGATCCAGGCATGTGAAAGACAAAAAGTGACTGGGAACGTTTAGCATGGGTTGACCAAAGGCCAGGCATGCCTCCTACAATGAGATAATCAACTGTGCAGATAACAGAAAATTAGTTGATGTCACAGACTTGATTTTTGTCTGTTTATCCATACTCTTATTGTATGCAGGTGGCCAAATATAATCCATCTACCAGATGTGTTGTACATAAACTGTGATAAAATAACTGGATTGCCAAACTCAAAGAGTAGAGATCAGGGCTTTGAAATCCTACAGGTGACCGGTTCTGAGTGACATTCCCCTAGGCCAATGCTGACTTGATGTGGTTTTGTGTCATTAATGACTTGGAAATTGAGATGGAGTACACTTAAAAAAAATTGCTTAATGGCAAGGCTGTTTTGTTTTGTTTTGTTTTGTTTTGTTTTGTTTAGAGGAGTAGCAATGTGGTAGAGAAATGGTCTTCCATTTGCACAAAATGCAAATTTCAGGAAAAAAAATGAGAAAAAAAAAAAAGAAAAAAGAAAAGTTCTACATTTTGTGCAGAATAAGAATGTGCAATAGCACAAGCTGGGGCCTCACTAGCTAGAAAGCTGCTTTGGAGAAATGACCTGAGGGTCCTGGTGCTCAAAAAGTTGGATATGAGTCAGCAAAGTACCTTTGCAGCAACAAGGACTAACCACATACCAGGCTGCACTAGTAAGAGCACAGCCAGCAGGTTGAGGGCAGTGATTATTCCTTCTATTTGGCACTGGAAAGAACACATTTGGAGCATTTTGTCTGATTTTGGGCTCAGCAGTACAAGAAAGGCACTGATGTACTGGAGGGAATTCAGAACAGCATCAAACAAGATGGTTAGGGGACAAGAACATATGGCACATGAGAGGAGACTAGGGGATTTAGATTCATTCAGTACAGAGAGGAGAAGGAGGAAGGGACATTTAATTGCTGTCTTCATAATGAGTGGTTTTGGTGAACACAGAATCAGGCTTTTATACAGGCAGCAGATACAAGTTGCATTATGGAAAATTCTGATTAGAATTCTCCACAGTTAGGGCAGTCAAACACCAGGTGAGGTTGCTCAGAGACTTTGTGTGATATATGTTCTTAGAAATGTTCACAACCTTACTGTACAAACTGATCTAAGTATGAAATAGACCCTACTTTGATCCAGGATTTTGGAGTAGATGGCCTCCAAAGGTCCCTTCCAATCTATGGTTCTGTGATTCTGGGTGCAAGCACATAGACCCTTGTCACATACTTGAAAACAAGTAATCCATATTTTTCCTATTTAACTGGGCTCCAGATGCAGAGTCAGAAAATACAAGAATAAAGAGTTAACAGCCTCTCTCCGTGTCTCTCTGTTGAGATTTGAAGTCCTCTGTGCTTTAAAGACATGGCAAACAGGAGACATTTCAAAGAAAAGTGACATGAATACACAATGACCACAAAATTATTTCATAGTAAAGGAAGACAAACAACTTAAATAGGGATAGGCCTTCTAGTATGGTGACCATCAAACTTGCTAGTGGACCCCTAGTCCATAGTTTGTCTCCATAGTTTGAGCTCTACATGGGTCTTCAGTGCACCAACAAATGTCCACAGTGCTGTCCACAAATGAAACACAAACTTGAAGCCCTCATTTCAGTGCTACTGTAGCTGGGACTCCTGGAGCTTCACTTACCTGCAGCTGGTGGTTTTACTTTCTGGTCTGGCCTTTCCTCCTCAGTTCTGTGCAATCCTTCTCAGTTCTGTGGAAGTGCTTAACTCCTGTGCTATCATTGAAGATAAGCCCAAACACATCCTTGGACTTCTACTTGACCTGAACTCAGGCTCTGAATATTTTGCTCACTGCCATCAGCAGTATAATGTTGTTCACCCAACTGAGCAAGAGTATATCAGATCCTAAACGTATAAAATCCTAGGAGACACTACCCTTGCTTCATCTGATTCTTTCTGACTTCTATTTTCCTTGCAGCTTCTAGCCATGTGAAGTTTCTCACCTTTGTTTTTTTTTGTTTTTTTGTTTTTTTTTTTTTGCCGGTGGATGTCATTATCCACTTACCACATTTATTTATTTATTTATTTATTTATCAAAGGTGAAGTTTTTTTTTTCTTTTTTTTTTCTTTTTTTTTTTTCTTTTCTGATGTCTTGTATCTCTCCAAACCTTGGAATTAGAATGAAAGCTCTAATTCCATCACAAAGGTAATTATGAATATTCAAGCATTTACTAGAAGTTTATGTATTTGATATTTTTGGAAATCTTAACTGCCTGAAGAACAGAAATTATATTCTCTAAAGCAAACAAACAAACAAAACAAAAATAACTCTGGGAGCTGGTGCTGCAGCCATACAGCTAAGCCTGCCATATTTCCCAATTCCTGTGAGTCTAAAGACTGCAGGCCTAAAATGAAAAGTGTTCTTAAATCATGCTGCAAGTTTCAGTGTTGTACAGGTCTTGTGGAAGCCTGCTATATTTTCTGAACCCCAAGGAGATGAGGAGCTGCAAGGCTAAAATGAAAATATGTTCTCAAATCACTGTGGGAACTCAGCATCGTAGAGGACCAACTAACAATTTCTTCAGAGTGGATTTCCTTCTCTCCTAGAATTTCAGAGCAGTAGGCTTACGCTGAAGGAAATCAAATCTACTCCTGCAAAAAGTGTTACTAATAAAACTCAGGAAATCACAGTCAGGGGAAGCTCAATAACATCTAGATTGTTGCAGGTTATTTGTCAATAAAGTATGAAAATGAGAACAGAATTAGGAGAACAGATTTCCTCTTTCACTTTCCCCTGTATAAATTGAGAATAGCAAAATTGATGACCAGTGCAACTGAGAACAAATTTGGCCCAAGGAGAACTAATTAGAAACTCATGCCAAAACATTCCTTTTCAATCTGTCTGTGGATGCAAATTGCTCCTCTGCAGTGCACAACTCAATTGCACATTCAGCACTGAGAACTTCACAGGAAACCCATTCAGTAGGGAAAATGTTCCTGCAATTTTAAGATCTTTGGTTTCAGACCTTCACTTTTTCTGTGGAATCACTTTTGACTTTCAATTTTCATGTGGAATGGGGGGCTAACATATTTTTAAGTGGAAATACAATATAACCAGTGAATAGAAGTTTTTTGAGTGTTTTGTTTACTGTTAATATCTAAACTACTTTTTAATGTTTGTAGCCTTTATGAAAACTTTTATCATGAAGAGACAGGCTTTGTATATAAGCTAGTACACAGGTAAATAAGTGTTCAGTAAATACATACCTTATAATATCAAGTACTTCTATGTCTCTTTAATCACGTTAACCACATTGGTTTAATAGAGAGACAGAATAAAATATTCAGTCTGTACCTGCAGCAGTAATTTTTGGAGACTGTTAGAAAGGAACTACAGCCCAAACTGATAATATGTTTCATTTTTTTGACAGGAATTTAACATTTTCAGCCCTGTGCTGTGGTACTTAGAGATTTTGCTGGCAAAAAGAGCACATAGAAGGTTATTCTGAATTAAAATATCCATTCAGCAGGGATGCACATAAAACACATTTGGCAAAATGAAAAAGTACTGCAGGGTCTATAAAAAGTGAGGGAAGAAAAATCATGATGCATCTAGACCATGACCTACAAACCATTACAATCAACAGAGGTCTTTCTATCGACTTAATACATGTTAGATAAGTCTTGTGGTCCATTAAGTCTATATCAGTGTAACAATGAGTTATGCTCACATCTAAATCTTCCTAGCTTTTAACATGACTTAGGCATATGCTAAAGATCAAATAACTTCTTTGAGCAGTTTCAACATAGGGATGCTGAAATGTCCTATCAAGGGAGAATCTCACAGATTAACATGTATTTCTTCTTGGTAAACTGGTCCATTGATTGTGATGTCAATACTTTTCATCTTTGGTACTGAAATATGAATCTTTTCATCTAAGTCATTCATGTACATAAATCACATCTGATGCAATAGCTCCAGTTCACCAGTGGGATATATATATATATATTTAACAAAACCAATTTTTTTATTTTTTTTTTTTTTTAATAGAGCTAGTCAATTTTTAATTTCACTGTCCATGGTTTACTAGGAAAAGTGTTCAAAGCTCCTCTTTATGCTGTTACTAAACACAGAAATGGCATTGCTTTTTTAAGCTTTCCTTTCATTTTCTTGTCTTCAGTGTCTTCTGTTGCAGTGAAGGCTGCAAGTACTGTGTCTGTGATAAGCAGCAGGACTACCAAGACTCATCAAAGTATGAGTGTTGAAGCCAGGACACATTAGAGCTTGCACTCTTCTGAGAGATTTGGATAGTATAAAGTCTGACCTGTTGTACAATGCAGAGACAAATATTTCAACCTGGATTTTCAGCATAAGCATAAGATTCCCCTGCAGCCTGTGAAGGAGCCCCTGTCAGAGCAGATCTCCACGCTGCTGCCCGTGGAGGAGCCCCTGGTGGAGCAAGTGGATGTAGCCTGGAGGAGGCTGCGACCCATGCCGAAGCCCAGGCTGGAGCGGCAACCTGTGGAGAGGAGCCCACGCAGGAGCAGGGGGTCTGGGGGGAGCTGCCGCCTGTGGGGGACCCGTGCTGGAGCAGTTTGCTCCTGGGGGATGGACCCCATGGTACGGAGCCATGTGGGAGCAGTTCCTGAAGAGCTGCAGCCTGTGGGCAGCCTCCGCAGGCTCAGTTCGGGAAGGATGGCATCCCGTGGGAGGGACCCCACGTGGAGCAGGGGTAGAGAGGGACCGTGAAGGAGCGGCGGAGATGAAGCATCAGGGACTGACCGCAGCCCCCACTCCCCATTCCCCTGTGCTGCTTGGGGGTAAGATGTAGATAGTCAATAAAATTACATTAATCTCCGTATGCTGAATCTGCTTTGTCCATGATTATAACTGTTGAGTGATCTCCCTGCCCTTACCTCAGCCCTTGAGCCCTTTTCATTGTATTTTCTCCCCTTTTTCTTTGAGGATGGGGAGTTAGAGAGCAATTGTACTAGAGTTCTGCCCAGCTAAGTAAAACCACCATAATACTGAAAGTCCTAGGAATCCTAAGTTGAGGATTCAAATGCATAGCCACTACACTGTTCTCTGTGTTGCAAATAGGCAAAAGAGGGAAAAATAAAGTGTTACAAATGCCATGTAAGTTGCAGCTATTCCAATTACATTATGAAATATCTAAGCAGTATTTGCTAAAGAACAAATATGTGCTCCCTTTTCAAAAACAAACAAGCAACCAAACCAAACCAAACCAAACCAACCAAACAACAACAACAACAAAACACTGGCCTTTCTGATATCAGGTTTTCTGATATATCAAGGAAGAAGAGAAGCGTGTTTATTTTTTGTTCTTACCAATTTATGTACAGCTCAGGTTTAACTAGCTCCACTGTGTCCTGGCAATAACAGACACATAGAATGAAAGCAAGTCTGTACATAGAACTGATTTAAATTATTTCACCGTTTGTCTCTGAGTGATTTATTTTGAAGCATTTATAGTAAAAGACAAGGAAACACATTTACAAAACTGAATGTTTTCAATTCAGAGACTGATGTTGGTGCAGTGTGAGTATGAGTCTAGTAATATTCTAATTTTGCTCTCTCTGTGCTTCATCAATACCATCTCATGATACTCAGGGCAGTTTTTGAGGAATGAACAAGAAGTTATCAAATATTTTTACCTCTTATAAAATTGTATCTCATATCAAGAGCTAACTGAGCTTTTCATAATGTATTTTATTTGCCAAAAGATTTCAAAAGCAGCTGTGAGCTCCACCTTAAAAACAGTTCTATACAGGAAATCTTATTGTTCACAAAGCTCTGATTTTGTCTTTTCTGCTTTTGAAATATGGCCATTTAAAGAAATGTGTCAGTTTGGCAGCTGAAAACTGTGAGCAATAACATTTGAGATCAGGGAAGAACACACACATACAATATTGTATTCAGTGATCTGAAGGTCACATTTGTCTTTCCCTGTCCTCTGAAAAATACGAAGACAATTTAACCATATGTGCCTTCTCCACAACTCTGTGGTATTAATTCCTGTAATGAAGGATATGAAAGATACAAACCTCACCTAGAATAAATATGCTTATCTTCACTGATTTCAGATAGGCTGAACTAATAACTGATTTATAATAGGTGCAGTTCTACCCCTGAGTTATAGTTGAAGTTGAAGGGTAAACACAGTTTTACTTGTACCTCAAGCAATTTAAAGTTTGTCTACTTCTCATCTCTTCCAAATCTATTCCAAAGAGAAGTGATCTTATTTATTTATTTATTTATTTATTTATTTATTTATTTATTTATTCCCACTACATATACATGTCACTTTCTCCTGAATTTAAGTTCTAAATCTTATGGTAAAGAACTTAACAATACAGATATATTAGAAAATAACAAGTATACTATATGGAACCAGAATTAATCTAACAACTGATTTGGTTTATCAAAAGTAAAGGCATAGATGAATGCTTTCAAATGTTCCCATAGCTCTTTTGATAGTCTGTGAAATTTTATCAAAGAGGTAATAAGGTGGGACAGTGCACCATGGTACACTGAAGAATGGCTTCACAGTTAAATCTTATAGCAGTATGTGTAGAGATGTGGTCTGACCATTGCATATCATTAAGATTGCCTGAATGTCACCTGATTTAAAACTATTTTTGGCTGGTATATTAAAGAAGGAAGAAGAACACTGAAGAACACTGGAAGAACACTTCTGATTTGGTATTACAAGATCAGCACCTAAACCAAGCAATGGTTGCACACAGGACCACATCATCTAGTGGTAATTCAGTGCCTAAAGAGAGGAATACAGGCATGCTCAGAGGTGTTCTGGTGTAAACCCCACAGATGACAGATTTTACCACAAATCAGAGACCGCGAGTCCCCAGAGTCCCCTGATTCATCTGGTGTGTCGCGTGTCGTGTCGTGCCATGCAACTGGTTTGCTCAGATCCTGTCTAATCCACTGAAGAAGCACTGAGTTCAAAACAGTACACATCAGTCAATCAGTCACTGTCATTTTCATTCAAAAATGCACAATGAGGGAAAGTGGCAACCTTGATTTGCATAACATCTACTTGTTAGAGAGGACCTGTCAATATGGCCAGGTCCAGAAGCAGCAAGTTCGCCCTGTTGCAAGTTCAGCAGCCTTTTGTTAGTAAATCTGATAGTCTGTTACTCAGATCGTTACTGCTGGCAACTCTTAGTTGCAGTTCCTACAAGAAAAGTGAGAGGTGTGCTCAGGTACCTCAGGAGACTGAATGGAATTTAAGCCACATTTCTTCAGGGGAATGTCCTGATCACTAGACTAGCAGGCTGTGTTGGAAGAGCAAGGCAAAAGGCAGCTTTTGATGCTTTCAGTGGAAGCTGGGTGGTTGTTGAACAAGGAATGCAGAAGATACAGCTCTCTATCTGGGAAACAGAGGTTAATTTTTTTTTTTTTTAATTATTATTTTATTTTATTTTTTTTACTATCTACGTAAGTGACAAAATTCTGATGCAGAGACTGTCCCTATGTGATTTTTTAACCATACTTTAGGAGACTGATCTCACTGCAGGATCTTTTGATGTTCTTTAATAGAAAAGCTGATAAAATTTTATTTAAAATTTCATTTATATGAGAATTGCAAAGGATTCATAAATTATTGATAGCTATTTTAAGCAGTCCTGCTAACTGTGCACTATAAATAGTAACTAACCTTCCATTAGAAGATATATTAGATTATGTGGATATTATGTGGAGCTGTGGATATTAGCAATCTATTGACACCACCACTGCCCACAAATCTAGTTGATAATGCTAACTCGAGCCAGCTCTGAGGACCCTGCATCCAGGTCTTGCAGAATGACTCCAACAGGCTGTCTGAGACCATGCTCAATAACATGTTTGTACTGTAGCTGGAGTACTTTGATTCTTGTTCCTTTGAAAGATAGACTTGGAAAGAGATGATTTTCCAGGATGCTAACAATGAATGCCAGATTGTAAATTAAAAGAAAATATCTTTTGTAAAAGTGGTCTTGGAACAAGATAGGAAGAAAATCTTATTAAAGAAGGCTAGTTACATTTCATATAAGGTTTTCTCGTTATGAAATTTGGCTACATTTGGATAATTAATGAGAATTATTTAAGTGCTTTTCTGAGGATGAAGACATATCGTATGTAAGTAGGTAGAAACTGGAATTCATGGGAAGAATATGACTTAGCAAATAAAATATTTTTGAAAATATGTTTAAAAATAAGATAGAAATTTCTGCTCTGCCTATCTGTCACGTAAACTGATTAGAAGCACAACACAACACAATAGAAAGACAGAAAAATTCTAGAATTGGTGAAATATTTCTTCTAAAAGTAATACATTTACTGGTGGAACTCATTATCCCAAAATTCCTTTTAGACCCAATTAAGACTTCTGAAGGGTTAGATTTTTATATGATCCACAAGACAGTTTCTATTTATGATAAATAAATAGTTATAAAAATGGTGCAGCAGAAATGAACTTTGGCTCCCAAGATGGTATCTCTCAGATACTCTTCCAAAACAAGATACTGACTTGCGGAGAATACAGGATCAACTGTATTGTAATTTCCTATTCTGCTAATTGTTTAACTCCATTTTCTTGTTTACTGATGAACCATGATCAATGCCATGCAGAAATCATTTTAAATGTTTAATGTTACCGAAGATTGAGTACTAGCACCCATGAATGTTTTCTTGCTCTGAGGAAGCCCTTTACATGTTAGAAGACTACTGATATGTGTGTTCCACTTCTCTATATAACTCAGTTTCTCCCACTACTTTCTCACAGAGCATATTTTTACAGACTTTTTATTACATGGCACATGCTCCTTGAACAGAGGTGGGCCCCAGTATGCTGCAGCTGCCTGATGGGTGAGACGACATCTACTGTTAGATAGGGTCCCTTTCTTAATTATCTCCTATTTGGTATTATGCTCACAGTACTCACTAATGATAAATCAGAAGTAGCTCCTGTACTATCACACCACCAACATCAGGACTGAAATTTCATTATTCAGAGGTTTTTTTGCTTGTATTGAACTGACTTGAGAAGTGATATAGGTTATCTGTAGGTATTAGCAGAGAGAGCTGGATACATCTTTCATACTCCTACCAGTATCTCCTTTGCAGCTGGAACATTTAGTACACATTGATGTGTACCAGGTCAGATTCTTTTTTCACAGGGATAGCGAAGTATCCTTTTATTGATTATTTCCTGGCATCAGCAGCTCCTTTTATCTCTGCATGGAAGCCCTATGCTCCCTTGATTTCTGCCTGTGAATAGTGTCAGTATGTAAAGAGAAGCTGATGCTGTGCCACTGTTTTTGTTCTTCTTTCAAGCTGAGCTATTTCACCTCACTGTGTTCTCTTCTTTTTCATTTATTTTAACCATAATATATCTCTGAGTTCCACAGAGGAACATGAGTTTCTTCCAACTTTCTTTTTGCTGATCCCTGTTGTGTTTAGACATGACCCTCATGGGAACTAGTGTAAGAAGTGGACTAGGCAAAGTTCTTCTTTATGAAAGAAATGCTCTAATTCCACTGAGAATGTTCTCCATCAAATCGGAGAGGATTATTTTGTATAGCAGACAGAGGAATCTGCTAGGACAAACTTAAAACATCCCAAATATAACCCCTCCCTCCCCCCCCCCCCCTTTTTTTTTATTTTATGCTTCCATAGTGGCCCCTACTTGACTCTTCTTTCATTTTACAAGGCAGCTGGCAAAAAGAGCAAGTTTGAAGTCACTGACAGCTCTATACCAAGGGAGTGCCTCAGTATACTGCCCATCATGTTTACAGTGAGTGGTATAAAGTAACTGCCTGAAAGTCTATACCATGGACTAAGGCAGGATCATAAGCCCAGGTAGAAGATTCAAAAGAATTCAGCAGAAAAAAAGAGCTTTCCACAGGTTTTCACAGGTTTTTTTTTTTTTTTTTTTTTTTTATGAATTTTCCTATTGTCGCCACTGATTGTTGCAAACTGCAGTCAAAGGCATTTCTAAATGAAACAAAGTTTAGTCCATTGAATAAGTGGTCTTGGCAATGCAAGTTACATCCAAGTTTTACCCAATGAGATCTGCTGAGCTGCCCAGGGGCCATCCCAGTGTATACTGACTTTGCAATCTCTGTCAATCTATTTGTAGAACCCACTACTACAGATTCCTATATGGTTTTTACTTTTGCTGAGCTACTTATGGGGTTTGAGTACTTGTAAAAATACAGAGTATTACAGCTTACTGCTTGCAATGATCATGCAAATAACATAACGTGTGGCTCTCTGCTCCTATGGGTAGAAGAAAATGAACGTGTGTGTTCTGCACCTGTACAGTCACAATCAAAGCCAGCCAGTTACATGACACGCCACAAGTTGCAAGTTGTTGCTTCTTGCTTTCTCAAGAAGAAAAAAACCCAACACCTTATTTTTCATACAATGTAATAATGCTATGGTTTATAACTTACAAATCCTCTGAGTGTCTTCATCTTGGTACAGCTATCACCCTATGTCTAGAAAGATCCTTTCTGTGGTAATAAGACTGTTTTTCTCAAATTCAGACATAAATGGATTTTATTAAAGACAAACAAAAAAGATCAGGCAGCTTTTCAGGACTTGAGAGATGGACATGGTAATGGCTTTTTGACATATATCTAGATCAAAAGAAATAACTGCACGGTTGGTTTTAAGGGATGCCTGTTATAAAGGCATATTTGACTTTTATTTGTAACTTAAGAAGCTGCTTTAAGATATTAGTGATCACATTTGTTTTCTACTGATTGAACATACTTGAAGTATTGTGGCACTTTATTTTTTGGGGAATACTTTACTGGCTGTAATTTTTGAGTATAGTTATATTGTGAAAAGTCATTATCTAGCTAACATTTCTTCACTCAGAGACACCAGTACATATAGGGCTATTAAAGAAACTTTTAATAGCTTTTTTTTTTTTTTTTTTTTTTTTTGTAATCCCTGAGTCAGCATTGCCAACACTTCTAAAAGGAGTTTACAAACTTATTCACTTGCTGATTTACTTTATCCCATTGGTCATTTCAGTGTTGGGTTCTACACAGGAAAAAAAAAAAAGAAAAAAAAAAGAAAAAAAAAAGTGTCTATTTATTTTCCTGACACCTTTAATATCTTTTATCTCTTTTTTAAGAAAACATCTGTCCATTAGCATACTAATAGCATCTCTGCTGGTACTTAATGGGCCTACTTTTATTTTTATGATCCCATCTGGTTTCAAGTTACTTTCAGAGAAAGAATGAAAAAAAAAAATAAATTAAAAATCCCAAAGGCTCTCCTCTCCTCTTTGCTGTTGAAAAAGCCTGTACATGAACATGTAAGTAGAAAAACAATTATTTGACCCTCATGCAGAACAAAAGGGCAAGAGGCTCAGAGAGAAAGACTACAGACAACGTGATGCTGAGGATAGGGCTACAGGATTAGAGCATATGTTCACGTACCCAATTATCGTATCACCAAAATGCATAGTCTGGATGCATAGCAAATAACATTAGTCAATAGTAGTGACATTTCACCGTCCTCCAGCCCCACACCACCCAAAACCCTTTGCTTCCCATTTCATGCAGGTGTCTTGGGAGAGACAACTTCTTGACACAAGCACAAGGGTGAAATTCAACTCTTCCCATTTGAATAAAAATAATAATAAAAGATCATGCTCACTGCATGGAAGAGAAAAAATAAGGGTACCCAATAATTTACCTTCCTTGCCCGCTCCTTTCTTTGGGAGAACCAAGGAGACTCAAACCTGGCTAGGGTGAGCAATGGGATACAGCCTTGTTCTTTGGTATTCCTCAGGACAGCAAAGGGAGCCATGGGTACATGGCTATTTATATGAACATAAAATTAAGGAGAAGGTGTACCTTTCAACTTCCTATAGTACTGCCCTTATCCTTCAAAGACTGGTCACAAGTTTGTGCTTTATAGCAATTTTATTTAGAGTAAGACTTACCTTTCAGATGGATTCATTGTTTTCCAATAGCAGCTGTTAGCAAAGATAGACATTCATCTTCATCTACATTTAGGTTGCTATCATAGCTAGTTAATTTACATGCCCTGAATTGTCCTCCAAAGGAATGTAACTCTCAGCATTTATTGTACAGGGAGCTAGAGATCTCAGCAGGATAACTATGGCATTTAAACTGTGGTGGTTTGAATAGTTACTTAGGTGGCAAATGGATAGTTTTTATCTCCTTAACTAACCAGGTGGATTGCTGGAGAACAATGCAGTGCAAAGAAAAGGCTGTGATGGCAAATCACCTTTAACAAAGGAAATGCTATGGGGCAGCTCAACAGTCACTGAGGTTTTGATGGTGGTTTCAGACTGTAATGTGCAAAATATCCTAAAAGTTATTGCTTCTTATGCTCTTATGTCTCCTCATACTCATTTTCAAAAAAAGAACCATTCAGGATACTGCTATCAGGGTCACTACTCTCACCTTACTTCTTAGGTACCCTTTGAGAAATAAATAGCAATAGCTCCACCTTGTCATTTCATGTATGCTACATGCTTTATTTGGTGTATCTGTGTCAGTGTCATCATTGCCCATGGTTCATGCAACTGAAGCCAGGCACTCATACATTAAGTAGAACATTAAGGAAGAGATAAAAAGAAGAGAAGATTAACGGATACTACTTCACATGGGGAAGTATCTGCTGTTCCTGTCTTTTTTTTTTTTTTTTCTAAAAAAAAAAAAATCTTCATATAAATCATGTGCTGGATATCTTGCAGCATCTGGAAAGATTCTTGTGATGTAAGACTGATATGCTAAAATTACACATTCTAGGAACCTAACCAATGCACCAAGCAACCAGCCAGTGGATTTCAGTAAAACATTCATATACCACAGGAATGTGAGGCAGGCTGAGATAGTGGATTTGTTTTCACAAAGAGGAGGAATATTGCTAAGGACAACACATTATAAGGCCTTCCTTCTTTTCATGACTTCAGGAGAAATTATGAGTTTAGGCTATGACTCAGTTGTGATATTTTCAAGAACCAAAGCTGAAAAAAAGTTAATTTAATATATGTGTAGCAGCAGCTGTAATCATTTGCAAAAGTAGATCAATGTAGCACATACACATGTTCAACAATAGCAGAAAATTGAAGGCAAAATTCTCATACAAGGAGCACACTGCAGGAAAGAAGGATCTTCAGTGAAATAAGCAATAAGCAATCCTGAGTGTATATATACAGAAAGAGTATATATTAGTATTTTAGAGCCATCTGTGAAAGAAGAGAGTATCCTTATCTTCTTTCAGTGGCTATGTATTCAGAGAAACAGTGGTCACAGAATCCCAGAATTGTAGGGGTTAGAAGGGACCTCAAGAGATCATCAGGTTCAAGGCTGCCTAGGTAGGCGTCCAGATGGGCCTTGAATATCTCCAGAGAAGGAGACTCCACAACCTCCCTAGGCAGCCTGTTCCAGTGCTCCATCACCCTCACAGTGAAGAAGTTCTTTTGCATGTTGGTGCGGAACTTCCTGTGCTCCATTTTTTGACCATTGCTCCTTGTCCTATCCCCACAAACCACTGAAAAGAGGCTGGCCAAATTCCACCATCTCCCATACTTGGGATATTTGTAGACATTGATAAGATCCCCTCTCAGTCTTCTCTTCTCCAGGCTGAACAGACCCAGGTCTCTCAGTCTTTCCTCACAAGGAAGATGCTCCAGGACCCCTGTCATTTTTGTGGCCCTCCGCCGGACTCTTTCCAGGAGATCCCTGTCTTTTTTGTACAGAGGAGCCCAGAACTGGACACAGTACTCCAGGCGAGGCCTGACCAGGGCAGAGTAGAGGGGGAGGATCACACTCCTTTTTTTTTGCACGCCAGGATCCCATTGGCCCTCTTGGCCATGAGGACACACTGCTGGCTCATGGTCCACCTGTCGTCCACCAGGACCCCCAGGTCCTTCTCCACAGAGCTCCTCTCCAGCAGGTCGTCCTGGTTTCAGTTAGGACAGAGTTATTTTTCCTCCTAGTAGCTGGTAGGGTGCTATGTTTTGGATTAGGATGAGAAGAATGTTGATAACATGTTGATGTTTTAATTGCTGCAGAGCAATGCTTACACGAAGCCAAGGACTTTTCATCTTCTCTCTCTGTCCTGCCAGTGGGCAGGTTGGGGGTGCAGCAAGAGCTGGGAGGGGACAGACCCAGGACAGCTGACCCAAACTGGCCAAAGGGCTATTCCTTACCATCTGACGTCATGCTGAACAATATATAGGTGTGGCTAGCCGGGGTGGGGGGCCGGCTGCTCGGGGTTGGGCTGGGCATTGGTCAGCGGGTGGTGAGCAATTGCATTGTGCATCACTTGTTTGTACATATTATTATTATTATTATTTCCTATCTTAATAAACTGTCTTTATCTCAGCCCACAGGTTTCACTTTCCCATTTCTCTCCCCCATCCCAGAGAGGGAGGGGGGAGGGTGAGTGAACAGCTGTGTGGTGTTTAGCTGCCAGCCGGGTTAAACCACAACACAGGTCATTCCCCAGCCTGTACTGATACACCCAATTGTTCCTTCCCAGGTGCAGGATTCTACACTTGCTCTTATTAAACCTCATTTAGTTTCTTCTTGCCCATCTCTCCAGCCTGTCCAGGTCTCGCTGAATGGCAGCACAGCCTTCTGGCGTGTCAGCCACTCCTCCCAGCTTTGTGTCATCAGCGTACTTGCTGAGGGTGGACACTATTCCCTCATCAAGGTCATTGATGAAGATGTTGAACAAGACTGGACCCAGTACCGACCCCTGGGGAACACCGCTAGTCACAGGTCTCCAGCCAGACTCTATGCTGCTGATCACCACCCTCTGAGCTCGGCCAGTCAGCCAGTTCTCAACCCACCTCGCTGTCCACTCCTCTATCCCACACTTTCTCAGCTTTGCTAGCAGGATGTCATGGGAGACAATATCAAAAGCCTTGCTAAAGTCAAGGTAGATGACATCTACTGCTCTCCCCCCATCTACCCAGCTGGTGATGCCATCATAGAAGGCAATG
This sequence comes from Stictonetta naevosa, assembly GCA_011074415.1. Classification (NCBI taxonomy): domain Eukaryota; kingdom Metazoa; phylum Chordata; class Aves; order Anseriformes; family Anatidae; genus Stictonetta; species Stictonetta naevosa. The sequence continues at coordinate 196,117,024 of CM021697.1, read as the reverse complement.
AGGCTGGTCGAGCACAACGTCCCCTTGGTGAATCCATGCTGACTACTCCCCATAACCTTCTTCTCTTCCAATTGCTTGGAGACGGTATCCAGAACAAGCTGTTCCAACACCTTTCCAGGGACAGAGGTGAGACTGATTGGCCTGTAGTTTCCCAGATCCTCCTTCTTGCCCTTCTTGAAGACCGGAGTGACATTGGCTGTCTTCCAGTCTTCAGGCACCTATCCTGTTCTCTAAGACCTTTCAAAGATGATAGAGAGCAGTACAGCGATCACCTCCGCTAACTCCCTCAGCACACATAGATGCATCCCATTGAGCCCCATGGATTTGTGTGCGTTGAACCCACTCATCAGTCTAGACATTTCATCTGTCATCTGAGCTGACTAGAATGACTTACCTTGTGGTTGGATGTGAGCTTGTTCCAGGCCCACTAATAGCTAATTGATCTCTTCAATCTATGTTGCAATGAGTGCAGTCTAAAATAAAATAAGATTTGGACCCATGTTGGTTTAAAAATTATTGTTATTTTATCTTCTGTGTTGCTGTAGCCTTGTTAAGTCTTGTGTTTGGGCTAGCTACTTCTTCATCATGCTATTATGAAATGCTTTGTATTTCATCTGTTGTGGCAGTGTTCTTCACTAGCTACATTCTTTCACACATGAAGAAATGTTCTTGTATTTGTTTGTCTCTACCAGGCTGGCATTCCTAAGTCTTCAGAAGATTTGTGCTTGCAATATTTGTTTTGATATATCAGCTCTGATCTACAAATTACCCCTCTTCTGTTGGCATTATTTGTTTATTAAGAGGTAATGTTTTTAAATACTTTATATATTTCTGTCCCAAGCAAATTGGGGTTGGCTATTATTTTCATGTAATGTTAGTGTTGAATAAAAATAAATGAAGGTTGCTTCATTTAATATCACAGCTGTGTTTGTAACAGAAACATCAGGTGAATCAAAATAAAACTCCAAAATTTCATTATTGATCAGTGTGAATGTTCAAGGTCTTCATAAACCTGAAACATCTTTCAATGTCATCATCAGGCTTTTACTAATTAATAACACATGAATAAATGTTTCAACAACTTGCTTCTAGGCAAAATCCTCAGAGATACACAGCCAACGCTTTTAAATTATTGAGAGAACAATGCTATACCATTTCATGTTGTACAATCAACCTGTCAGTCACATATGTTTCAGTAAGATCAGATATTTTTGCTTGCATTTCAATAAAAGATCATTGAAAACATTCAAATTTGTAGTATATAAAAATGAGATTATAATGCACAACTCCAAGTCATCTCAAGATAATCTTATGGTGTTCATTGATATACTGGTGCAGGTGTACATACAGCTAGGAGCTTTCTCCTGGGTCCCAAATATCAAGGAACCAATGTGTTGGCAGACATCACTAGATGGTGCTGGTATACATATCATTTTCATCCTGTTTTTCCTTAGTGTGAAAATAACTGCTCTCTCTTGGGAAGTAATGTTATTATTGTTGGGTTTGGTTATGCAAAGTTGTGCATGCAGATACACAACTGGAAGTTAAGGGGATTGTAGCCTTTCATCTCCCTGTCTTTTCTACTGCTCAGCTCAGAGGGGCATGCAGCTCTGCTGTGTTGTCAGATGCCATTGTGAAACTCAGTACCCCTTGACTGAACTGGCAGCCACTTCTGCCTTTGTTTTACATAGAAGTACATTTTTCTGGCTAAAGGGAACAATACAAGAATGCTTTCTCTGCAACTTAAATTGAAAAAGTGCTTTCCAGCAACATCAGATCCAATATCCTAGCTAAATGTCTGCTTTGGAAGTTATATGGCACATTTCCCAACCTTGACTTAGTTAAAGGTTGTAGTTGGCAGCAAATATATTCTACACCTCCACTTCTGAGAAGAAAATTCCATTGTACTTAGTAATTGTATCAGGACAGCTCCCCTCCAAACATGGTTACATTTCTGTGCCACGTATTCCAATACACAACAAGTATCTGGGGAAATAGACTGTAGGCATTCAATATTGATTGGAATCATATTACCAAATATTTGAATATGCCTCTTTGTGGAAAATGAAAATGGTTGTGCTGTCTCTCTGTCTTCAGTCCTTGTCTTCATGGGTTTTATTATCCAATTTTATTTCTTTGTTATGTGTAAAAAAGGTAGTTTTTGTTTCCTCTTCCCCAAGCAATTTTGCCTAAAATAATACATATGCTAATTTGGATCATTTAAGTCCTTCCTTGCATACTTTAATGGTCTGTAACAATGATAACATTGATGTTACTTTCACTACTACTTTTCACAAATACACAGTGAACAGAGGCGTTGTTTCAGGTTCTCTGAAAATTCAGACAGACTTCATTGTTGGTGTGGGGATATTTCTGGTAGATTATTATTATTATTATTATTATTTAATGTGTAATTCCCTGAATATTTTCTATTTAGAAGTGAAAGTTGAGACTCTTCCTTTAAAACTCTTCCTTTTCAAATTAAAATAAATATATATATAAACATGAAAAGTACTTTCTACAATGATCTCTGGCATAGAGAAAGTAGTAATATGGCAGGTTAACTCTCTTGTGCAGGGTCAGACTAATGGGTCATAAATTTGGCATAATGTTCCTGCATTTGTTAAAGTCAGTGGTTAAGATTCCCTCTGGTATTAGAGGGGACGAGATCTGACCTGCACAGTACCCCCATGACACTATCTACATAAAACTTCCTCATCAGTGTGGATCTGTGAGATTAGCTCTGTAGATGGCAGTAATCTATTAGTTGCTTGTAATAGTAATTTTAGTATCTCAGACTCTCAAATTGTCCACTCTCAAAAGCTGAAAAAATCATATGTATATATTTTTCCTGAAAAGAGCAGTTTTTCTCCATTCTTCATAACTTACATTAATTAAGCTGCTAGTGCTTGCTCAGTATCATCCTTCTTTTTTTCTTGTATTTTGGCCATGGTTTTGAAAGCTATTGAAATAATTTTCCAAGTAAAATATAGATGGTTACTCATCTGCTACTCTAAATATGTCCTTCTTCCTAAACTACTGGGAGTTTATTGCATTTTTTATAATCACTTTTTCTAAGACCTCCTGCAGACCTGTTAGGTTTTCCCTACACTTCATCTCCCTTACTGTGTCACAGTGGCAAATGTTTTTATTTTTTCATTTTCCTTAGAAGACCAAGCATAATTTTTTGTTTAATGTCACCAAGCTTTAAAAAAGTTGATATTTAACTGGTGCTAATTAAAAGCAGGTTTTTAAACATGTCTTCTGTCTCTCTACTTATAGAACAAAGACTACAATTTCTAATGTCATCTCAGTTCTCTGGCCACTGTCTTGATTTTAGCATAGGTCACATTTATGAAATGTCAATGTATTCATAGAAATTCGTTATTCTAGTCAGCCATTTTATTTAAATCTTCTCATGAAGATGTAGCAGATAAAACTGGTTAAAACTCTGTGGTAACTTGAGAAGAATTTCAATGTCTCTTTTAATACTCCAAAGAACCATTGTATGTATATATATGAAAGCTGTATATAATAGCAGGAAAGCAACTTTATGTCTATGTAATTTACTACTTAGTGTTGCTATGGAACAGATTTTCATCCCTTTCCTGAATATTGCACAAATACCTCTACAAGTTAACATGAATGACTTCAGGAGGGTCATGTGTTTACAATATCATCAGAATTAGAACCGAAACCTCAAACTTTAAACTTTGTGGAGCACATTTCACATGATAATTGGAAGGCAAGTTAAAACAGTGTTGGCGTCATTGCAGATATTCTTTGCAGATAGAGGAAGGTGGAGGAATGGTGTCAAGCAAGGTTGTCCAGTTACATGAAAGAGCCAGATGTGAATCCAGATCTTCTCCATTCCTGTTGGTTACTTTATATTCCGGGTCATTGTCTCTTCCAATTCATTATTTATGCTCAAAACAAACTTGCTTGTCTGAGTTGGATGACAAATTTTCATATTAATGGTGACAAAAAGAGTTTATTCTTTCTAGAATGTTACAATAAAATGTGTTTTTAATTTTAAAAATATTTGGGGGTTTGTAATTTTATGGTATTTTAAAAGAAATAAAAAGAAATATCTAATTAATTAGTTGTTTTTATTTTTTTTAAGAGGAAGGAATTTATTTTAATATTGAAAACAGTACATAACAATACATTGTTTGTTAAATGTTCATTATTTTTGTAATATTGTATTTTGACAGCATTTAAAGTTAAATAAAATAAGAAATGTACGTCTGTTTAAAAGTCCACTAACTGGAAACAAGTTCACCATTTTTGTTTTTCTAGGAAGTTTTTCCAACAAGTAATCAAATTTCCCTCAATAATTTGATGAATAAAAACAACAAATATCATTAGAAATAAATTGCATATGGAACAATAAAAACATGAAAATGTATAAGAATGCTTATTAAAAGCATTTATGAATACAATACTAAAAGCATTTGTGAATACAAGCTATCTTTCATTATCTTTATAAAATATCTAGTAAAAAAAGTCTAAGTCTCTGAGTTTCCTAAGTGCAAATTCAGTACAAATCAGTAAAAATGCAGAAGAAAATAATAAAAATGAATCTAAGCTACTTTATTTGCTATACGGCAAAAGATTTATTTTACCAAAGTAGGACTGCAATTCTGTATCCTTGGCTGTCCATTAACCTCTTGTGGAAATAAATGTTCAGTTTTTAAGAATTACATACTTTGTGTAGATTACTTCATCTGTGTTTGTCCTGTTTTAAGAAGGAATAGAAGCTATTGCTGCATGATTTTAAAATTTTATTAAGAAACGACTCTGTCTAGGTTATCATCAGCTTTCCAATCCAGAGGAGGTAGTGAGGAGATTTAAAAATTAAAATATTTTAATTTATGGAATAGCAAGACAATCTTCACTAATGTCACTTAGAAAATAAATAAAATGATTCAAGCTTGATAGATTATTATCTCTGAGGATGTTCTTTACCACATGCCTCTGACCAGAATGTTCTTCCTGGGTAGATCAATCACATGAAAACTATACATACATAGCTAACATGATCTGCAGAAAAATATCTGTATATACATATTGCAGTCTGTTTAGCCTCCAGGGAGATATATTTTTTAAAGGAAGAAAGAAATGTATTTTAATCATCCACTGTTCCACTTTTCAGTAGTTAACTATGATGGCAAGCTTCCTCCAAGCAGCCTATGAAAAAAGAAAATTGATGAAAATCTACTTCTGCAGATATATATGTTATATAAGATGTTCTCTTTTTAAGTCCTAAAAAGAATCATAGGAAAGTTATGCTTGCATTACATAACATTTTTTTTATATACAGTCAGTACCTTACAAGCCTTTCAAAAGAGCACTTTTTCAGCATTCTTAACTACTCAAAAGAGAACGTTGAGGTTTTGATACAACTTTTAAACTTGTTTTTTTTTTTTTTTTTTTTTTTTTTTTCTCTCTGTCTTTCTTTCGGTAAAGATCAGATCTTATAAATATTAAACTTTCCTAAATGTTGATTAAAAAAAAAAAAAAAAAGCAAGGAAGCAAACAAACAAAAGTACAAAACCACGATCAACAACATCAACAGTAAGAACAAATCAAGAATGTGAAGTTGCATGTAGCAGTCTGAAAACTTGATTACTGCTGGTGAATGAAGTGCTCTTGCAATACTCGTCTTCAGTTAATAAAGCTACAGTCTGTTATGAGAAGAACCAAGTTCCAATTTTTCAAATATATCCTTATTTCTTTGCTAGGTTCACAGAAACTGCCAAACTGGATCAGACCCATAGACAACTCATTCTAGAAACCTTTCTCCAACACTAGCCAATACTTCAAGTATCTGTAGATACTCCAGAGGAAAGAGTAAGATATTTTGAAGTAGGTAGATACAAAATAGTATTTCTAGTAAGAGAAATTACTCTAAAGTGATAAAATTAAAAAAAAAAATAAATCTGAGATTCCCTGTTCACTAGTGAGTCACAAGACTTCCAATGGGACCTCTGGATATTCATGCCCCTGCCAGCTAGGCTGGGGCATATCATACACAAAAGAAAATGCAGAAAAGAAAAACAGAATGTGACATTTTACGACTTTCCAAATGTGGTCTGATGGAAACTAGGAAAAACTCTCAAGTAAATGGATATATTTCTTCTTATAATCATTGTATTTCTACTGAATTGAACCCCTCTGAGAAGAAAAGATCTGATTAAAACAGCATGTGTTTAAGATGTAAAGAAACATTTCTCAAACATGTCCTAAGTCACCCAGGGACCTCTGGACATTTTTCTCATGTTAGAGCATCCTCTGATGAGAGTGAACCTTTTGCCTTTTAGCTCCATTTCAGTCCTTCCCAGTGTTTAAGCCAGGGCACACATGGTCCTTCAGGGATACTCTAAAGAAATCTAGTAGCTGTCAAGCAGTTCTGAATATGAGTACCTCTCTTCAAATTCTTGGCAGACAGCCAGTGTGTTTTTGCAATTTAGGTTCATCACACTACCATTACACAGATCACTTCTTAAAATAACTGGAATAAGATGCATGCAGTATTGAATCAAAGAATCCATGAAGTGCATCATTTGGTTAAAAAAGTGCATAAATCACATTGTGAGCATTAGGGGTCAGAACCGCAGGTTTTTGTTTTGTTTTATTTTGGTTTTTAGTCCCTCATGTCCTTCATCTGACAGAACTTCCCTTGACTTCCAGGGGAATTTGCTTTGATAAAAGACATCAGTACTTGAACATAGAGCTTTCTTCTAAATAAGGAACTGGTTCACTGAATGAATCAGATGATTTCTTCCTTATAGAAGATGGCATCCTTACTTCAGTGCATGCTTCTAAAGCACACACACAAATGAGGGCAGACCCTGGTTACCTGAATTCTTTGGAAGGTGCCAACATACTCTACAACTGAGGTTAAAATTAGAGGGAGTGATTGTATAAGGAAAAATACCACTGTCCACATTTTACTTTGATGCTCTATTTGTCCCCTATGGCGTAAACAGAATGCATCAGGTTATATCTTCCTACAACTTACATCTTGAGTTTAGGAAAGCTTATGTAATGTAGATGTAATTTCACAAAGGAGAGTATTAAGCACCACTATAATTGAAAACCTAGACACAATATTTTTCTGATAGCACTGAATTTCTGCCTTTAATAATGTAAGTTGGTAGTCAGTTTAATAAAGAACACACCTCATGTTTTCTGCCTCTTAGGTAATACGGAAAGCTCTTATTGTATAAGATATTTAATTGAGACACCCACATAAGTCATGATAGGAAAAAGGAAGCAAATTTTATTTTATTTTATTTTATTTTTTTTCAGTCCAGGACATCTATTTAAAAGAAATATTAAAGGTGAAACATATGCCATTTCATTCATAACAGGACCCTTTCTGTCATGTGGCTTCATACCTAATTTGCATGTCTATTTATGCCACAACATATTCTGGTAACCTACTGGATTGCTCAAATTGTCAATTTCAGGAGATTAGACCTATATAAATTTTGTATAAGGACAGGGCACTGTGTGATACCAAAGAGACACCTGAAAGCAGTGCTTCAGGTCTCGGGAGACTGCAGACTTGTGTTTCTGAATTTGTAAATGAGGCAGACAGTTGTTCCAGCTTCATGGTGATAAAGAGCTTGTAAATATTTAGATGGCTGGGTGCTTACTTCTTTTTTTTTTTTTTTTTTTTTAATTATTATTATTAAATAGCGTATTTAATAGCAATGAAGGCTACATGACCATCTCTACAAGTGGTAAACCTTGACATTCAGATTGTCACTTTTCATCAGCTGAGAATCTGCCTTAATGCACTTTCCTGAAGAGAAGCCATTGATCTCCACGAGCTTTGTATAATACCAAATCAAAAGTGAAAAAGGTATCTTAGTCTCCATACTAAAAACAGTTTTCATGCATCTGTCTTTACAAAGGAAAGTAAGATTACGAGACCACATGTACTTAAATGTTTCCATACTTTTAAAAGGAAATGAAGAAGATTCTCTGAGGTAAAATGAGGTCTAAGGTTAATGTGTCAGGCTATAAACTCAAGCACAGGATCAGTTGGTCAGAGGCAATATGATAAGCAGCAGTAAGAATTAATGGTACAATCCATGGCAATGGAAGCAGTATCTCCCTCTTGTAAAGTACTGCCCTGATTTTAGTTTATTGCATTTAATGGTTAATAATGTGTGTGGATATTTTTGTTTGTGGTGTTCAAAGCAGATCATTTTTGCCTCTATGCTTTCCATTGTTGCATTTGAAAATGAAGATAAATTATATTTATCTTAAAATAAAAGCAGAATGCTATAAAATTTGTCAGTATTTTATCCTATTTCTACATGATCCAGACTTGTGCAAATAAGGATTTCAATCTTCAAATACATGCAAATGCAGGAGTCTTTTTACGGAGCTGAAAAATCCCATGTCATGTGTTTTCATCCCCGCAGGAATATAGCATATAGGAAATACTTTTTTGTTGTTGTTTTTGTTTTTTGTTTCCCTATAGATTTCCATGTTTCCTGTGGAAATGAAATGTAGCTTGCAGCATAGTAAGAGCTTGAATGGGCATCTCTGTCAGAGATGGCAGAGCAGGGCCTGCTTGGGAAATCATCTGGGTTGTTACAGTCATTAAAAGTTCTTACTATTTTCAGTTGTAGGTCAGAAATTGTTAGGTTAATTAGAAACACTGCCATTAGTTTACAGATGGTCTTTAGCTCTAAAAAAGGTAGGAGAAAGGGAGCTAGGTTGGTAGGATTCAAGAAGTAGTAAGGATAAGGAAACACAACATCCATTTATACACCTCCTTGTGAAAGTCTTCCTAGAGTGAGCAGAATTTCCTTCTGAGTCACCAGAGCCATAAGTAGCTGTGACTGCTGCTTTCCTGCTCAATTTTACTAGCTTTATTTGTTATGTTGTCTTGGTGTCTGCTGTATCTGGGCCAGCCTGGAGCGATCTATGGCAGTAGTGCCTGATTTGTCACTTTATCTGCATTATTTATAGCATCAGATAGTCACTGACTCTCAGTGATGCTCTTGCCTGCTACCACATCACAAATAGTTATAATATTCATATTAACACTACTCCTACCAGTCAGCTGGGATACCATTTCTGCTGTCCACAGCTTCCATTTCCTCAGTTTTCAAAAATTATTTCACAAAAGAGGATACGTTGCTATATTCAAGCTATGGCTTCAGCATTCATTTCTCTTTGCTTGCATCTTCTTCTGTTTCTCCTTTAAATTCATTTTACAAAGTTAAGGACTTATTTTCATCTCATCTCTTATTTTCTCCCATGTCCCTTAATCCTTGTTCTATATACTGTTGACCTTTACTCTTCTTGCTTCGATTTTTTTTCCATGAATTTTTCATTGTCTAATCACTCCTTTCTCAAATTATCCTAATTATCCCCATCATTCCCACACGTCTCTGTTTCTCTCCTCCTATCCCTAGCTTATCTCAGATTGTTACATTTATTGTTTCATGTATTTCCACATTTTTCTAATATAAATTATTCATACAACCAAATCAAGAATACAGAAGACTGCACTTTCCACCACAAGCAACATATGTAAACTTTTGTAAACATAAGTAAAGATCCATAGGTGTCAGCAATATCTCTGCAGTTCTCAACACTCCTAAGTAAAAGAAAAATTTCAGAGTACTAGTTTTGGCAAGCCTGGCCATTTCACATCATGCTTCTGTTATAGGGGAGACAAAAGAAAGGGAAGGATTTGGTACATAACTACCCCTTTGAGCTATGATTCCTCATCACAAACACTTATCTTGAACAGTATCGGGTTCCAAACCATAACATGCTTGAAGATTGGACTAACTCTGATTTCCTCCCAGAAATATAATGATTTCAGGCATTGATCCATTGCACAGTAGGTCCCTGTGCAACTCAGTGAAAAGCAGCATCCTTTTGCCATAGATCCCCTAACAGGCATAGGTTCACCACAGTAGCCCTATATACTGTTCATACAGTTGGCTTGTTTTGGGCAGAGCAGAAAGCTCAGACTATCTTTTGGCATATTCTCTTACTCTCCACAAATATCTTAGCATGTACTCTACAGCATGATCCTAGACAAATCTGAGAAGATACTATCGGTGCGATTAGAAACATTGAAAGTATTTTATAAGGGTGATTTTGCAGTCATGCCCTACAGGTAGTGTTTCAGTATCTGACTGAAGAAATGGAGATTGTGCTTCTTCTGGGCTCTTTTAAGAGAAGCCATTCCTGCAGCACCCCAAACCCTCACAGCCCCTGCTAAAGCTTTGCCATGTAAACTCAATACAGGAATTTACACAGCATACTCATTAGAAACAAAATTTTATAAAATGTGTCATTGATCTTCAGCAACCATGAAACTATGGTTTGGGAAGCCCTTCTCCCTGCCCTGTGCACAGTCCAGAGGTCAACAGCTGCCTGCTGACACCCCAGTAACTGCATTTCCTACAGCATTTCCTCTATTGCACACGTGGTGAGTTGGGTCCCCCACACAAAGAGAGGTAGGGAAGTAGCACCTAGTAGCCTTGAGAAATCTGACAGCATGACAAAAGGTGTGATTTGCCTGCTGGAAGCATAATAGTGTGTAGAATATGCATCTACATATGTTGAATCTTTCTTGGTAATGACAATAGAAACATTTTAAGTTGGAAGAGTATGAAAGGCTGACACAGGGTGAACTCACACAGCCAATCTTTGTCAGCATTTCTAGAGGACAATGTAATAACAGTGGGGAAAAAAACACGACATCTACAAATCACCAAATGGAGAACAGTCTTCAGGAAGCATTTGAACTGAAGGACAGTTAAAATTTATGACTTAGGCATTTAGGCTCAGGCTTTTCTGATCTTATGTGTCAGAACAAAGTCAGCTGTAAAGCGATACCACAAAATCATTGGTAATGAGGGAGACGCAACTGCCAGACAACAAAGTTTCAAGTGGAGCTCAAGATGAGAAAAATAAATTTATGATCTAGGCACTCAGAGTTTTCTAGTTTTGTTTGGTGGGGAAAAAAAGAAATGTCATCTTCACAAGTGATGTATTGAACTTTTTGTAAATGGAAGGAAAAATAGAAAAGGGAAAACTTGCCAAAAATAGTAAAGTTTAAAGCTTCTCAGACACATTTTATCGTCTTTTCATAAAAAGCACATATTTCTCTCTCTTTCTCTACTTTTTTTTTTTTTTTTTTTTTTTTTTTTATAATGACCTCATGGGAATATGAAACAAAGAGTATTCTTTATTGTGAAATATTGAGGAAAAATATTTAAAAACCTGCCTAAGATTTTATGGATGTCACATGCCAACATAACATATCTACCCTGATATTCATGCTTTGCCTTGCAGTATTCCAGAAAGTTTTTAACAAGTGAGTTGAAAAGAAGCAAATCTCATATAGTTTTATATATATTGACATTATTGCCATGTAGCCATGTCTAATGCCTGAAAAATGGAATATAAAATGAAAGTTTCATAGTGTGGCAAAGCTGAAGAAAAAGGCATATTTAAAGTGATGATATGCTGAAATCATTAAAGGCCAGATGAGAGCTGCTCTGATTTGTATTAACTTGGGTTTCAGCTCTTAGATTTTGTTTATTATTCAGGAAAAGCCTGTAAAAGTTTGGATAATAAATTGTGCACTTCTAGCATTCCCTTGCAAAAATATATTTTCACGTTACCAGACAAAAGGCACATCTCCACACACCTGAAGGAGAACAGAGGACCAAGGGTAACTGGGGGAGCTCCAGTAACCCCCTCAGAAACACAGCCACTGCCAGGGCTGTACGAGGGAAGCCTCAACCCCATGGGCTAGAGGTGACATTTAGCTCCATGGATCAATGGGAGAGCACCCTACAGACCAGGCAGGGGTGGCCTGTAGGGGTGGATTGCATTATGGGGTGCAGGGAAGAGCATTTCAGGATTGTACAACTTGCTATGGTGTACTTGGGGAATGAACCAAAAGTTGCAAAAGGGAAGAGGCTCAAGGTGGTGTGGGGAGGAACAATGGTCTGAAAACTGATGGTTACAGGTGTAAAAATGGTTGATTGTCTGTAAGCAGCACTGGTCAGTACCTGTATCTGGACATGTCCTGTGCCCCTGTACATAGACTATCCTGTCTTGTCATTAAACACCATTTCAAAATTTTCTGGGTAAAGAATTACCTATTTCATGTTCACACACGGAGATGGAGGTCTAAATGCCAGAAACTGGAGAGGATATCCCAAAGAAGACTTTATTCATCTGACAGCAAATAAATTTCTTTTATAGTCACTATAGAAAAAAAAATAGTCAATTTTGGAGTGTGAGTGTATTGATTTATTTCAGACATGGGATATGAAGACTTGTAAGGTGCTGGCTTCTTTTTCATAAAAGCAGCCAGATGATTATCTCACTGTTACTCATTTACATTTAGTAAGCTGATCCTACCCTAGAAAACAGGTATTGCATATAGTGGTCAGGACAGATCACAGAAGAGATCACAGATCATAAATTACTGTGTTTGCAAGCAAGTGCTAAAGCACTGTTATAAAAATTATCCCTGGTATAAGGGTCATTCTATAACTTTTTATTGAAGAATTTTCATTCTTATTGTTGGTATTGATAACTAAATACATTTCAGGTCTTGAAGGCTGTTTCTGCTAAGGCTGGAATATGACAAATGTATTTCTTTCATGTAATGTTACTACTCAGAATGAATGTCAACTAAGACCTACTTCCAAACATAGTAAAGAACAAATTGAGGGAGAAATTCTCTTTGCTGAAACCTCAGATTCAGAAGTTAAATCTTTTTTTTCCTTCCAGGGGTTTAGAATCACAGGAAAGCTCATGTTGGAAGAGGTCTCAAGAGGTCTCTAGTCCAACCTCCTTTTCCAAGCAGGGTCAGAGGTCAGATCAGATCAGGTAGCTCAGTGTTTTATGTATTCTGGTCTTGAAAATCTGCAGTGATGGAGGTTACACAACCTTTCTGGACTACCTGTTCTGCCTCACTATCCTCAGAAAGAAAAGATTTTCTTTATATCCAGCCTGAACCTCTCTTGTTTCAACTTATGCCAGTTGTCTCATCCTCCCATCCTCCCAGTGTACATGACGGTGAAGAGCTTGGTTTGTCTTGTTAACTACCTTTCCATAGGCATAGAGGGGCTGCTATTAGGTGCCTCCTGGCTCAGTGAGCCTGGGTCTCACAGCCTCAGCCTCACAGTTCAGGTGCTGTAGTCCTCCACAGTTGTCTTGTTTACCACCATGCTGTTTGTACAGGAAGCCTGAAGCTTCATGCAATATCTAGCTGTGATCTAATAAGAGCTGAGAAAATGGGAACAATGATTTACTCAGACTCCTGGCCGTGTTTCTTCTGCTACAGCTCAGGATGATGTTGACCCTCATCACAGCCAGGGCACGTGGATGGCTTGTGTTTGGCCTCCTGTTCTCCAAGACTTCCAGGTCCTTTTCAGCAGTGCTGCTGTGGTATATATAAGTTAGGCTGAGAAAAATAAAATATAAACTTATTTCAAGCTATATTCTACTGAGCATATAAGCTTGACCTACCTTAGGTTTTAGAACTTCTATCTCCATGAATGCTCACTTTTCTCTCTTTGCAAATATAGGCTAGTAAGATCTCAGGGTTAACATGACCTTTTGCTCTGAGCTTGTATTACACAGTGAGTTGCTCAGGCTTAACTGAAGGCAGTAATATAAGCAATCTCTACCTCCAGGCTAAGGATTTCCTTCCCTTTTTCTCATTGGCTTCAAATATGTCCTCAAGATCAGTGTCAGGCTTACAAAGATGAGTCAGCTAAAACACTTCTGTTGGTGAAGTAGTTTGATGACAAGATTAGAGCTGAGCAGCTAGTGAAAATGTTTTCACTGAGTTAATGTCATTCTCCACTTTTGTAAACTTTCTCTAATATTTCATTTTTAATCAATCAAAATAATTCAAAAATGAATATATATATATTTATTATTATTATTGAGGTTTACTCCTGTTCATGTCAACGGATTTTAGAATAGTCTTTTTTAGTATTATTTTTATTATAATTATTTTTTCTGGATAAAGATTTGGATAACTTCAATATAAACCCACAGAGAAGCAACTGTACCTCAGAATGAAAGATGTGAAAGAAATTAGGCTATAGAGTCCTTCCTCTGTGTTTCATTAGGGAATGAGAAGGGAGAAATCATATTTCTAAACTCTAAGGATCACGTCTGTTCACTCCAGAAGCTCAGTTAATTTGCTTTTTCCCAGATGCTTTCAGCTTTTAATCGCTTGCAGTGCTTGTTTCCATTATCAGAGATCCATCTTTGCAGAACTTTTGCATTTAAGATGCTTCTTTTCAGTAGTCTGGCTTTGTTATGCAATTGTTTCAAAGCTGTTTCTTGTTAACTGCTGGAAGAATAGCAAATTTTGTATTCCAGAGAAAAGAAAATTTAAAACAAAAACTTCAACATGCAGAAATCAAAGTCAGGGACAATGAATTCATTTAAAATATATCGTTTGATGGGAGACACTATGGGCTAAATGAAAAGACCACTTAATACAGAGAAACAGCATCTTTCTTTGTGACTACCTGGTCTCTGTGAGAAAACCCAGGGCCTATGAAATAGTGACCTCATTCTTCTTTAATGACGTAATGAAAAAGATTCTTTATTTTTGGCTGATGCAAACAATTGAGACTTAGATATATTTCTAATTCATGCATTTCATCTGCTGTATCTATTTATTTAATATCCATATTTGCATTGAAAATGCCTTAAATATCCTGGATAATTTGTTAACTACATTAAGGTAAATAGGAATTTTGTATTTGTCTTCCTGCTGTTCCTTTCCCACTTCCTGTGACTTTACTGGAAATTTAAAACTTGTGATATGAATTTCTAGTGCAGCAACCCTTTTTTTTTTTTTTTTTTTTTTTTTTTTTTTTTAAATTAGAATAGGGATGTCCATAAAATGTTTGCCTGGTTTTGTCTGCTGAGAATTTCCTAACACATTTCTGTAAATTACAAGTCTACCAGTGAGATATGAATTTATGCAAATGGCATTGCAAACCTGCCCTGCTACCAAACAAACACTGTATGAGAATGAAAAAAGGTGATGCTCTTTGTGTAAATCCCATGGGAAAATGTAGGCTTCTGTTTTTAGATGTTTATTCAGCTTGCAAGAACTGAAATTGGTAGAACTACTTTACAGTCAATGGAGAAAATATGAGCACTCTAGAATGTGTTTTCACTTACCCAAACAAAAATGTGTAAAATGGTTCAAGTGAATCATGTTTTTGAAGCGTTTTAATTCTCTTCCTCTCCTGGAGGAGCACAAAGTGACTGTCTCAAATGTAGATATCTGAATCACCAGTTACTAAAGTTACTGAGATAAATCTCCCTGGAGGAGCCTGATCTTGAGGGACAGGCTGCTAGTTTGATAATGTAAATGTTTGTCTTGAGTTTGGAAATTGACCTTAATTCCCTGCTGCCTGAGTGGGACCCCTCTGTATGATGCAGAGCAAACCATATTGGGTGAGAACCTGTGAAGTATTTGGACATTCTGACAAGAAACTCTTCAAAATGATTCCACTTTTTATGTTAAGAAGTCATTAGGCAGACATGGAATTTACTAAATAATAATTCAGAAATAGACTTTATTCCAGAGTTTGGAAATACTACTTCTCTATAAACCTTATTAGAAGCTGTACTTCTCTCTTCTGTAAGGAACACTGCCAGTCAAAACCTAGCTTTACTGAAATTTAATGTGTATTTTCTTAAAGACTTAATTTTGTTTATCATATTGTGTCCATTCTGGGAGTAGAAGCACCATGTCTACGTGTTGGTCTTATGCTAATGTAACTCCTTTGCAAAACTAATGAATCAATCTCTTAAAGTTTGCTTATGAACTGAGTATTCCTTAGTTATTAAAAAGACATTTCCTTAAACCAAGGAAAGTTTTGATCATTAAACATGGTCAGATCACATGCAATTTTTATCATATCATCTGCAAGACTGTGCTTCCCGTGATAAAGGACACTCTAACCCTTTCTTAATGAAGGACATTCTTCACGTCAAAAGTTTGGAGAAGCCATTTAATAAACCTAATGATATTCCTAATAGAAGATGGGATGCTTTAAGAAAGATAGTTAGAAAGCATTTGATTTCCCTGACCGCTAATAATTTTTTTAAAATATCATAGTCTAGTTAGTGATGCCATATTGATTGATGTATCTTCTTTAGATAAGATTCATAAAAGCACTAGATCCTCAAGGATTTATAATAAATTAAATTGTGCTACGGGTAAATTAAACACTTTACTCTCTGGAAAATAAAATCTCTCAGATGGGATGGCTAAAATAATCCAATTATAGAAGGCAGACAGAATTACTTTATTTTTGAAATTAAAAACAGGAAAAGAAAAAAGTATGATTTTAGAATAAGTTCCATAAAGAATAAATATGGAAATAAGAAATTGAAGAGATACCGATGATTAGCTGAAGACTGCTTGTAATAGCTTTTGTGCTTTCTAGTGAAAGCAAAAGTCTAAGGAAGAGGTTTTAAGCAAATACATAAATGATGCCCTTGTGCTCATTAGATAATTTTGCATTTACACAACAGCTTCTAGGTGTACCTATTGACACACATCCATTGCCTTCTTCATATACTGAAAATTCTTGCTTCAGTGCTGCTTTGAATTTCGTTTGGTCTTACGTCCTATGGTGACTGATGACATGGCTGAATGGAAAGTAAAAAGTGCTGAGATGTCTAGCTAGCATAGCTTACCTCTACTCTGTTGCTTAGAAAACAAAACAAAACAAAACAAACAAAAGGTTCGTGGAGACTCCAAGATATTTCATCTGGGTTGAAATAATGTCTTTGTATATTCAATTAAAGACTAGATAAATAGATATTAGATAGCAAAACTTGTTGCCTACCACCTCAAATATCCTATACAAATATTATCTAAGATTCTTGCTTTCAAGCTAAATGTTTTATTTCCTGTACTCTAAGCATCATTTAAACAAACTAAACCAATGCAGGCAAAAGGACTGGTAACACTAGCAAAGGTCTTAATCTTCTCCATTATATTAAACGGCAAATGCCATAGCAGAAGGAAAACGGGGAAAGAAAAGGTCCTGAGTACTGGGATGGATGTACCTAAAGCTACTGAATAACAGCTGTTGATATATTTCATTCCAGATGTCCCAGGTGTTATTCTTAGATCCACTTCAGCTATAGTCAATGGCAACAAGGAAGTCACCATATCTCCTTTTCTCCAACAGTCTGTCTTGTCTGATTAAAATCTAAGCTCCCTTTGTCCTGGTCAATCTCCTGTTTGAAGTTTGTCCAATGTCTTGTATGATGGGACTTCTTAGAGAAAATTATCTGTGAATTTGAACCTTTATATATGTTTATAACTACATAATCTAAAATCAAATACTGTAATATCAATATTATTCACATAATATATTTATGGACACAGATGATAAGTGCGTATTATTAGACCTGGTTAGTTACAAACACAGTTTAAAATAGTTTCTTTCTTGCTTTTTTGCCACATGCTATGTAATATGGCCCCTCAAAATTACAATTTCACGTGCAGTGGACAGTCTTCCTGTTCCTGGTTGATCCATTCTTTAGAATTAGGGGGAAGTAAAAAATCTCTATGAACTTTAATTGCGTATGAATTTCTTCCCAATTACATGCATAAGAATTAAAGTCGATTGTTGACTGTTTTCACTGGAAGTCTAGGTAAGAAAGTAAATTTCTTCATTACTCAACTGTCCTCCCTGTTGTGAGCAAAAATACAAAGTCTAATATACATTTAAAATATCCAAAAAATATCACAAGAGTTTTTCCTAAAAGATGTTTAAAGATTTTGTTGTTGTTAAATAAATAAATAAATTAATAAATAAATGTCTAGATACTGAGAAAGAACTATCTACCAGATGTCTACTTGGACTAATCTTGGTGAGTTGCAGCATGTGATTTGCATTCTGGCTGTGCCAAGTAGATTTAACAATCTTTGTTGCTGAATGGAAAAGCTGTAATAAATTTTCACCTCTTTTATGCGGAACAATGTTTATTTCCTGGTAGACTGTGTTCAGTAAGACATACTAACTCACATACCTGTAAGAGGGTGCAGCACTGAATTGGTAGGGAATATGGCAGCTATTGTGAGAAGAAAATTGCTTCTAATAAAGCAATAAAATTTGCTTTTAATTTCAATTTGCTTTTAATAGAAGCTAGTTCATATAAGACATCTAACAATATTCATTCTCTATGGAGTAGTCAGAATAGAGCATCTTTCAACAGAGTTTTGAATTTCCTACTTTCCTGGTGCTAATAAAAGAATGAGGTTATAATGTGATAAAACAATCAAAAGTATGAACTGACAAATTGTGAGTGCATGGACATGTTTCCGTTGATATTACATTCATTATTGCAATTCATTATTGCAGTGAATGGTCCCAGATTCCAGTTCAGGGACACTTGAGCTGTACCTGAACTCTGTGAGTATCTGAGATTCATTGTATACTGAATTAGATGTAGTATGTGTCTGGGAAGAAGGCTTTAGTGACTGTAAATGATAGAATTTACCTTTTTACTTTTTTTTTTTTTTTTTTCTCATGGATTACAAACTATACAAGTTATACCTGAAAGAATACAAGCTTATATCTTAGTTTTTATTAAGCTTTTTATTTAAGAATCCTACATTATTTTTTTTCCCTCCAACTTAGGGTTAAATTTCATTTCAACATTTTCTTGTGTTTTAAACAGGTTTGAATTTTTTTTGTATTTTTTTTTGCTTTCCAAATTCAGAGATCTCATAAGAAAATTGATATTCTGGACTAGCAGAAAGCTCATGAAAACTTGTTCCTTAATGAGTTCTTGCAGTTATTAGGCAACTCAAAAAAATATCAAGAACACACAAACACAAACTGCATTTTTCAGTTTATATGTGAAGGGGAAGGGAGTCTTTGTCTAGTTCCATCTTTATTCTGCTCACTCTTTTTCCTGGTTTTGGGTGAGATAGAGTTAATTGTTTTCATAGCAGCTCCTATGAAGCTGTGTTTTGGATTTTTGATGACAATAATGCCGATAACACACTGATGTTTAGTTGTCGCACAGCAGCACTCACACAGAAATAAGGACTTTCAGCTTCTGGTGCTGCCCTGCCAACGAGGTACCTGGGGGTGCACAAGGATCTGGGAGGGGACACAGCCAGGAGCTGATCCAGACCAGCCAAAGGGACATCCCACAGTGTGTGGCATTATGCTCAGCAATAACAGCTGGAGGAAAGAAGGAGGAAGGAGGGACATTCGGAGTGGTGACATTTGTCTTCCCAAGGAACTATTACAGATGAACCTAGGAATGATGCTTTCCTAGGAATGGCTGAGCACCTGCCTGCTGATGGGAAGCACTGAATGAATTTCTGGTTTGCTTTGCTTGTACGTGAAGCTTCTGCTTTGCCTAGTAAGGTGGCTTTATCTCAAGCCACAAGTTCTCATACTTTTACCTTTCTGATTCCCTCCCCATCCCACTGTTTGACAGAGTGAGCAAGTGGTTGTGTGGGGCTTAGCTTCCTTCTGGTGTTAAACCACAACACTTAAGAAAGACAATTCTAGACAGTTTTTCCACACTTTCTTGCAAACCACTCATGAAACTCATGAACTTCATAAAATTTGGACTTTCTTCCATGACTGTAGAACTAACATAATTCACTTTACTTTGTGAATATATGTTGTTGTTTAGAAAAGAACACCTCAGCATGTGCTCCAACTCAGAGGAACATTTCAGCACTCCCTCCTTGCTCAATAATCTCACATTATCATGTAGAAACGGATCTTCATGGGTGACATCAAACTCCTGAAGAAAGACTTGAAAATCATGTTGTTGAAAGAACAAGCTCTTGTAGATGAATACAGCCTGCTGAGTAGGGACAGACAGCATAAGATACAGATCTGATAGCTTGGAGCAGAATGCTCTCTAGTGTATAATGCAGTGACAAAATATGGAACGGTTGTTATGATATTTGTTATAAAATATGAGCTTTTTTTTTTTTTTTTTTTTTTTTTCCCAAGGCAATGAGTGATCTCCCTTAGATGCCTAAGTGATAAGTTTTCTCCAGCATCTCTAGACAATAAAGCACTGGTTAATGCACAATAAATATCCTCTCCAGGCATTTTTTCCAGTGGAATTAACCCTTTCATCTGTGTGGTAACCTTGTCACTGTTGAAGAACAACCCACTGTGCTTAGTAAGTTACTTCAGTTGCTATCCAAAGTAAAAGATGTCAGCTATGCCATGAGATGTGTGAATAATTGTTCCACTAATATATTGTTGGAGAGTCCCTCTAGTTGTGACTGTCAGATCTGAAAGAGATACACTTTTCAAGTTTTATATGATCTTAGATAATACTTAAATGAGATTTTTGCTGTTTCAATAATGTATTCACTGTTTTAAAAGCGACATATTTTTGCTGGCTAAAATAGAGCAAATACATTTTAAACTTCTTCTTTAGCAACCTTTAAAAATGATAGAAATGTTCTTGGCCAGACATGTATAAAGTTTTCAATTTTTCCATCTTTTTCCTCTCCAATATGTTGCTTACAGTTTTATTATAGCTGCCATGTTTATCAGTATATGTGTGCTGCAGATTTTCATAGCTTGGTAGTTTTAACATTCCTGAACACATTAAGCATTTTACTTTACCTTCAAGAGCACTTCTAAACAGTCATGAATGAACTGTTGGGTTTTATGTATCAATTCTATGCATCCTATTATCAACCCAATTCACTAGGAATTTGTGCAGTGATGTCTAAGAGAAGCCAGGTGCACTCATGCACATACACAATAATTTCTTGTGCTCTTGCAAGCTACAAAACATTCAGGCTTACCTTGGATTCAATACATTATCCATGATAATTGACATGTTGTGATTTGTGCTGTACTGCCGTAGAGGGCACTCAGGAATAACCAGATCCTGTACTGGAGAGGTGACTGCAAAATTTGTTTACAATCCTGAGTCAGTCATCTGCCACTTTTATACCTAGGAACAGCAAATAAAAATATTCCCTTTAGTAGTAGAAATTCTTCTAAAATAATCATTTGAAACCGATAAAAGCAGCATTCATAAACAAGGCCCAACCACTTGCAATGTATATTAATTACAATGGATGTTCCTTTCATATGTCTATCTAACATTTTTGTGGATGTTTATTAACCTAAATTCAGTGTCACAGCACTGTGTGTCATCAGAAGCTTGTTGTAGTTCATTATTGCTAATATTACAATAATGTGTAGTCAGAAGGTAGATCAGAGCCTGATTGTATCACGTGCTTTGGAAATGCAATCATAGAATCATAGAATCATAGAATATCCTGAGTTGGAAGGGACCCTTAAGGATCATCAAGTCCAACTCTTGACACCGCACAGGTCTACCCAAAAGTTCAGACCATGTGACTAAGTGCACAGTCCAATCTCTTCTTAAATTCAGTCAGGCTCGGTGCAGTGACCACTTCCCTGGGGAGCCTGTTCCAGTGTGAAACAACCCTCTCTGTGAAGAACCCCCTCCTGATGTCAAGCCTAAATTTCCCCTGCCTCAGCTTAACCCCGTTCCCGCGGGTCCTGTCACTGGTGTTAATGGAGAAAAGGTCTCCTGCCTCTCGACACCCCCTTACGAGGAAGTTGTAGACTGTGATGAGGTCTCCTCTCAGCCTCCTCTTCTCCAGGCTGAACAGGCCCAGTGACCTCAGCCGTTCTTCGTACGTCTTCCCCTCCAGGCCTTTCACCATCTTCGTAGCCCTCCTCTGGACACTCTCCAACAGTTTCATGTCCTTTTTATACTATGGTGCCCAGAACTGCACACAGTGCTCGAGGTGAGGCCGCACCAGCGCAGAGTAGAGCGGGACAATCACCTCCCTTGACCTACTAGCGATGCCGTGCTTGATGTACCCCAGGACACGTTTGGCCCTCCTGGCTGCCAGGGCACACTGCTGGCTCATATTCAACTTGCTGTCTACCACGACCCCCAGATCCCTCTCTTCTAGGCTGCTCTCCAGCGTCTCATCGCCCAGTCTGTACGTGCAGCCAGGGTCACCCCGTCCCAGGTGCAGGACCCGGCACTTGCTCTTATTGAACTTCATGCGGTTGGTGATCGCCCAGCTCTCCAACCTATCCAGATCCCTCTGCAAGGCCTTTCCACCCTCATTCGAGTCCACAACTCCTCCAAGTTTGGTGTCATCAGCAAACTTGCTCAAAATACCTTCTATTCCTACATCCAGATCGTTTAAAAAAATATTGAAAAGTACCGGCCCTAAAATGGAGCCTTGAGGGACCCCACTGGTGACCACCCGCCAGCCTGACGCAGCCCCATTTACCATAACCCTTTGGGCCCTGCCCGTTAGCCAATTGCTCACCCATCGGATGATGTTTTTATTTAGCTGTATGGTGGACATTTTGTCCAGTAGGATCCTATGGGAAACCGTGTCAAAAGCCTTGCTGAAGTCCAAAAAAATCACATCAGCTGGTTTCCCTTGGTCCACCATACGGGTGATCTTATCATAAAAGGAAATCAGGTTAGTTAGGCAGGACCTACCCTTCACAAACCCGTGCTGGCTGGGACCAATGACTGCTTTGTCCCCCAGGTGCGCCTCAATAAGTTCGAGAACCATCTTCTCCATGATTTTACCAGGCACTGACGTGAGACTGACAGGCCTGTAATTGCTGAGATAATGTCTTGACAGAGAGATGGTTCAGATGTTCAGTGTATGAATCCTCTGTTCATCTCTATCTTGTTTGTGGTTTTGTTTCTTGTCTCAGAACAGATACAAGAGAACTGGGTAAGGTTCAGAGAAGGACAATCTGGATGTTGGATGGAGTTGTGAATGGCTCCCACTTATGGAACAGACAAGTAAATCAGGCCAGGAAAAGAGCTGTCTCAGCAGGTCTTCTATACCATAGAAATATTGATTCTTCACCAAAGAAGTGGTTATGCATAGGAACTCTGCACTGTGTGATATTTGGGTTGCTAAAATTTGATGTGGGTTCAATGAACCAATATACATATTTCCCAAAGAAAAACCCATGAAGAATGTAAATACAAAGATATCAGCCATTGAGATAGAAAGGGTTGGTAACTGAAAAATATTTGGGGGAAACAGTATTACAAGTTCCCTCTATTCATATTACTCTGCTGCAAGCATTGGTAAGGATGAGATATTAAAGGAGATGGACTTTTGTTAAGAGCTGTTATGTGGCCTACTGATGATACAAGGATCACAGAATCATTAAGGTTGGAAAAGATCTCCAAGATCATCTGGTCCCACCATCAGCCTACTAGTAATGTCACTAACCAGTACATAAATACAATTAGGTGAGATGATTTTTACTTTTAGTAACCCATTCAGCCCAATACTTAGCAAGGCCTAAACAAAGATTTGTCATTAAGCCTGTGATGAGTCAGTTAAAAAGAAGAGAGATGTATTTACCAAAATGGCTTTATTGAACTAAAGGCCTGAAATAAAATTAGTAGAGAAAAATAGAAAAAAATATGTTTACTGTTTCTACTTGGTAACTTGACATCTAGCAAACAAAAGAAGTTTCCATGAACAAAGCCAGATGATTTAATTCACATTAAAGACTGTGAGCAACTTCATGCTTTCTCTGAGGGGCAAGCCACATAGGCTTGTTCCAGGCTAAAAGTGTGATTTCAGGGAGTTGCTGCTCACACAACAGCTAATGTACTTATAAATCCACACCCTGCTTCATTTCATGATAACTTAGGTATACAGTCTTAGCTGAGAGAGAGTTTCCCCATTCGTAGTTATGTATCTGTGTTATCCAGAAAACTTCTGAGGAAACTATGAATTTGCTACCTGACCTGCAGTCTAACATATTACTTATTCAGTTCTCTGCTGGAATCTATTACATATATTTCCCAGCCTCAGATGGAGAGGAAGCAATCTGAATATATCTCCTGACCAGATGCACAGATTGGGGAAAATACCCTGAATAAATCATGAGAGTTTTCCAGACTACATTTTATGCTGTCCCAGTTATTGTGTTTTCAATGTTTGATTGATGTAATCACAATTCATTTAGTATTCCTAATAATCTAAAAAAAAAAAAAAAAAAAAAAAAAGAACCATAAAAGCCCCTTGGACCGGTATAATCCTTTTCTGAGATAAAACTGTTAAAGCAATAACTGCACCAGTTAATGTACAAGCCTCTTGTAATAGGACAATCAGTAAAACTAATTTACAAAGTAGAATTTCTTGTTTTAAAGTAAAACATTCTGCATCTACTGCTTGCCACATAAAGGATCTTAGCTGACAAACCTTAATTAATTTGACTGTGGGCAAACTAATTGTCTATTATTTTAGCTTGGGGCTGTTTTGTTTTAAAAAATCAAATAATGATTTGGAAGAAATACAGCAACTCATTTTCTCTGAGAACACAGAGTTCCCACTGACAGTGGCTATTAAAAAGATTTAATGAAATCACCAGGACTTGTTTGAAGCTGGTCTAGGTACATTTTTATACTCAATCTGCACATCAATATTAATTTTTTAACACAGATGGAGGTTTTATTGGTACCCAAGGAAGTAGAAAAACAGATTACTGGAATTTCAAGTTACAGGCAGAGCACAAAGCTGATGGAGGCAAGTGTGAAATTAGAGCTATGAAACATTAGAAAAAATAAAATATAGTAATAAATACAAAAAATAAGGGGACTACTGGAAGACAGTTGTGACCAGCTTGCTTTCCATCTAAGCAAAAATTTATTTCAGTGACACTCATCTCCTTTGCCACATTAAAGGACAGCCAATCATATAATTATAGACCCTCTTTTTGAAGGTTCTAAATCAAGTTAAAATTGATTTCACATCAAAATCTTACATACTTTCTATGATTTCTTGACCTTTTTTTTTTTTTTTTTTTTGATCCACCAAGAATTAGAACAGGCTGCCCAGGTTGATGGTAGAGTGGAGTCTCCATCCTTCTAAGTGTTAAGAGATGTGTGGATGTGGTACTAAGGGACGTTGTTTAGTGATGGGACTTGATAGGTAAGTTTGATGATTGCACGTGATCATCTTGAAGGTCTTTTCCAACTTAAATACTTTTATGATTCTATGATCTCCAGATTATTATTATTATTATTATTAAATTTTATGTTAAGTTCCATTAAATATCTCCAAAAATCTCAGAGTGAAAAAAGGGGAAATGGTCATTTGAAAATTGCTTGTTCTTCTTCCGTGTTGCAGACAAAGGTTTTTTGAACCATAAAGGAAGTAGCCTGAGAAGTGCAAGTATTTTGTACAAATCAGTTAGCAGGTAACGAGTCACCTAATTAGAAAATTATACCCTATAGGCAGTAAACAAGCCTTTGGTAAGGACCTCAACCCCCTTCTACAGAAGACAAATGCTTTTTACAGGTATAATCCCTGCTGAAGCCCACTGATTCCCATCTAAAGATTCTGAATGAGTCACTGTTATTTATTTATTGAAACCCAATAAATACTATAACTGGGCACCTCACAAATTTTATGTACCTATAGAATAGTTACAGCTTCATATAGTACACATTTATAGTATACATATAGTACACAGTTCGCATACTATAATAGGATAATATTATGTCCATTTTACAGATGGATAACTGAGAAGCAAAGTTGAATCTATGGGTTCTCAAAACCTTTAAGTACTTCATACCATTTAGGCATCTCAGTTTCTCTGAAATATACGTTGAAGTTTAAGAATTTATAGTATGGATAAACTAATAATTAAAATATCTCTAGTATGCATAAATAAAATATAAGATACAGATCTAAAGACCTGTCTATGCATTTTAATGAGGAACAGGAACAAATTATTTTCTTTGCATTAAGGTGTCTTAGATTGCTAATTCAGAAATAACTTATATGAATGCCATTCATGAGATGTAAAGAAGGATGAAGAGCAATTTCATCCCAGCTAGATATGTTGAATTGTTACCATACTCTGGTGATTTTACACTGTCAGATAGTTAAGCTCCACAATGCCATTCTCTCACTTCCCCTCCTCAAAAGAACAAGGGGAGAAAATATGATGAAAAAAGGGGTTGAAAAAAAGGATACAGAGATCACTCACCAATTACCATCATGGACAAAATAGACTCAATATAGGCAGTTTGATGTAATTTATTGCCTACTGACAGTAGAGCAGTGAGAATTAAAAACTAACTACAAACACTTTCCCCCATCCACCCTCTTCCACCTCCTCCCCCTGAGCGGTGCAGGGGAATGGGGCTGCAGGGGCTGCCTGACGCTTCATCTCCGCCGCTCCTTCATGGTCCCTCTCTGCCCCTGCTCCACGTGGGGTCCCTCCCACGGGATGCCGTACTTCCCAAACTGAGCCTGTGGGGGCTGCCCACAGGCTGCAGCTCTTCAAGAACTGCTCCCACATGGCTCCGTACCGCAGGGTCCATCCCCCAGGAGCAAACTGCTCCAGCACGGGTCCCCCACAGGCGGCAACTCCCCTCAGACCCCCTGCTCATGCGTGGGCTCCTCTCCACGGGCTGCGGCTCCGGCCCGGGGCCTGCTCCTGTGGGAGCTCTCCATGGGCCACAGCCTCCTCCAGGCCACAACCACCTGCTCCACCAGGGGAGCTTCTGCTCTCACAGAAGCACAACCTGCATCGCTTTCTGCTTGTATTGACTTTTCATGTAATTGTCATTGGTCCAGCTCTGGCCAGCAGCATGTCCCTTTCTGGAGCTATCTGGAGCTGGCTCTTATCTGACATGGGGCAGCTGCTGGGCTCTGCTCTCAGAGGCCACCCCTGCAGCCCCTGCTGCCAAAACCTTGTCACATAAACCCAATACACTTGCATTCTGTAATTACATGGGGAAAAAAAATGACATTTAAGTCTAGGTGAGAAGAAGTATGCCTGGGCACCAAAAGACTGTCTGTGAATTGAATACAGGTGATTTCCTTTAAACTAATTTTCACTGCAGATACCAATTGAGACTGGACAGTGCAGGCTATAGTAGATTGAAGATCAGTTTTACAGGAATTATGAAGGGTCAAAATAAATGTATCAACACAGGAATAAGAAATGTATTGAAGCTGGTAAGAAAGACTCCACTGATGGTAAGCATCAATAGTACCATATGGTACTGCTTTCCATCTGAAAAATCTAAAGAGAAAAAGGAGAAAGAATACCAAGTCCTCTCCAAAATCAGATTAACCTTGCAGAAATACATATATATATATGAAATAAATAAATAAATAATCAGAAATTCTGCATATGTTTGCATGAAATTTTCTGGACATATAAGGTTTCTTGATCCAAAAGTGATTTATCCAGAGTGATTTCCAAAAAGTTTTGTACTAAGGGTGTCCTCTCACATTAGACAGATCAAAATACCCAGGAGGTTTTTGAACTATTCATGAAGGACAGTGATGGTAAAATTTCTCACCTATATCACCTACTCAGCTAAAGATGTCAAACATAGTAAAGGCCGTGTATAAGCAAATATGTAAAGCTCACTCTCGCAGTATAATGTTTACTAATGCAAGAAGCCTAGGATATCATCACTTGGAGTCAAAAAGTCTTATGTAGGAAAAAAATGCAAGGCAGCAGATGTTATTGTAATTTAGTCGGAAGGATATCATGATTGAGAAAGCTGCAGGTTACAATTGCTTCCAAAAGGTTAGATAAAAGAAGAAAAATGAGAAACAAGAAAAAGAGATGCAAATGCAATTGATGTGGCCAGGAACATACAGCAGCTGGTTGCCTGTAGTTTGGTAATCCTGTCCGATGTCCATTTAAAGTCCTAGAAAGCCAGGTTGATGGTCACTTTCTCCACGTTTCCCATTCTCCCACTCCTCCAATTTTGTGTATGTATTTTAAGATATTGTAGCCCTGTTTTAAATCATCTGTGGAGTAAGTGGAGTAAGACTGTTTTTGAGAATGTTTTGCCGTGAGTTTCATTGTGTCAGTGAGATCTGAGAATCAGCTGTAAAATGAAAACCTCTGATTTGAGGTATGACTCTTAGTGTCTTCTCTCATGAGGGTTCTCTAATTAATATTGTCTTTTAAAACAAATTACTTTTAAGGATTTAATTAACACAGAGTACTGACATTTTTAGGTTTAAGCTGAGCTTGTTTCATCAGTAAATACTTTCATCACTCTTTGTTCTTTTTCTCTTTTTGCACATTCTACTTGACAGTAGAAATGGCTTCCTTTTTTTTTATTATTTTTTATTTTAACAAATGCAAAATACAGCAGGTGAAATTTCAGTTGCCCCTCTAAATATATTTATGTCTAAGAAATGTATATAAAATATTGGATCAGATTATTTTTTTTAAAAAAAAAAAACTTTAATTCATTTTTCAATTTTCTGTGCTAAGACAAAAGAATGTCCTCCTATTTCTTCCTACATTTCCAAACTCACTCTTCTATTTATTTCCTAGTTTTCTAGGAAAAAAAAAAAAAAAAAAAAAAAAAAGTTTTTGGTTTAGCATTATTCATCCAAATTCAACGACTTTTAATGGTCATTTGGATTTCAAAGGGGATCAGATCAGCCTCTTTATGTCAAAAGAAGCTGAATATGCATATTTTAATGTTGCCCAGAAGACACTGTGAATCAGCTTTCATTACTCTATTACTGTTAAGACAGAGAAACAAAAACAAACAAACAAACAACACCAAATTAATTTTACTAGATTTTTCTGTTTTCAGATTAGCGTGTTTTCTCAGAAAGCTTTTCAACTGGTCAGTAACAACTTGTCAGATTTCTCTTAACAAGTATTGGTGCACTTGCATCTTTGATGTCACTCTCACTTTTAATACCTAGCCTGAGTCAAACTAGCCACTCACTTCATGTATAATAACACCCCATGATATATTAACACAATTTTCCTCTTCCCCAGTAAGTTTTTCATTTTGAACTGTGACATATTCTGATTCCTTTGACCAAGCTTCCATGGTCTGTCCCTTCCCCAGGGCTGCCCTCCAACTGGACATTTTCCTTCTGCATTGCATTCCATTAGACAGAAACTGAACATCAACTTTGGTCTTCTTGGTGAAGCTGTTTCTGCTTATTAATTTGTCTCCAACCTTTTGCTAGACTGTATTTGTTCTGAACTACTGTTTGCCACTGTTTAGAAACTTTCCTTGGGCAGTTTTACTGTCACTACTAAGATGCATTTCTCCAGGGTGAAATCTTTCTTTCAGCTGTCTCTCCAGTCATGTAAGGCCTGACATCCCACAGCCCATCCTGTCACTTAATGGAGAATCTCTAATGTTTCCAAATTTACATCTAAATTCTGGAGTTTCAATTTAATTTGTTTGCTTTTAGTTCTAAAATAAATAAACCCAGTATAACTCTTTGAAATCTCAGAGTTAAACATGGAAGCCACTGAACACTCCCCACTACTGTTCTAGGAGTTTTACTGTATTTTGCAGGAAGTACCATTTACTCTTTGACTCCTGTCCATGATTACCAATCCATTTTTGAAAATAAATCTAGGTACCAATCCTTGGATTCTATCTATCTGAGCAGTTTCTGTTTGCTGCTGCTTTTGTCTGTTTGTTCTCACTTACTTCCTGTGACTCTTCCTAGACTGGATGTTTTACAGATTGTGTGGCTAGGTAATAAGGCACCAACATTATTTAACACATACTGGTAATTTGTGAAAAAAACATTATTTAAGATATTCAGATTCTCCTTGGTGAATACCAGCCATCTACACACTTCCAAAAACTCTTTCCTTTTGCAACTTCTGGTCCTCTCCGAACTTGCACTTAGGTGATTGCCATGAGTGAAGCGTTTGGCATGGAGAGTTTGCCCTGCATTTCAATAGCCTTGCTGTTATTAGGAAATCATTCATTATTAGGAAATCATTCAATTCAGAATTTCATTTTGGTCAGTGTCATCTCATTACAGTTAATTGCATCCCACATTGCTACTAAATTATTCTGTCACTCTTGATTTCCAGCACATCTTAGTGTTGTTATTTAGGATATGCATGAAACATAGTGGTAGTGCTGTGTAGTTTTCACAAGCTAGCTCAGGTACTGAGGACCAGTCCTAAAGTCTTAATACAATACCCTGACCCAAATATCATCCTTGACACTTCTATGATACTCCCATGCAGGATGTTACAGAAATGGAGCAATAAACATTTGGTCTGTAAGTCTAGCTGGTTTCACAGACCTGCAACTCTGTGACTTGTTTTCTTTCTGTTTATTTATACTACGTAATTATGCTGATATGGGCTGCAACATAGTAATGTGTATATATATGTATAACGTGAGATTGATTTGAGGGCATGTAAGACATTGATTTTAATCTGAATTTGGGGTGAAGGGAAGCTGGGAAGCTAATAGAGTAAGTTTTGTTGAACTAAAGGTAGCTGGGAGAAGAGGGGTTATAGGCTCTGTCATCCCATGGTTTTCTTCAAGCAAGTCGGCACCTGAGTTCTATTTCTGGCTCAACAACTCACCTTATGCATCACTTTGAACAGCACATTTCACCTCTCTGTGATAGCTGTTCTCCTATCCTTGGTCTGTCCTGTCCATTTAGACTCTTAACTATCCAGGATATTATAAATTTACACCATAACTAATGAAATTCAGTCCTCAGCCTGTCTATCAGTTGCTTTTTTTTAAAAAAAAAAAAAAAATGTAAAGCTTGCAGAAGTGAAATATGCTGTTCTCTTGCTGTGTATCAATGCAATAACATAAAAAGTATGTCACAAGTACACTTAGCTTTAACTGTGGCAGTAATTAGAAATTATGTGGTCTGTTTGTACTTAAAGTCAGGAATGCTGTGATAAGGTAAGTTGTCTTCATGTAAGTGTTTCTGAATATACATATGATTTTTTTTCTAAATATATGAGATCTGTGCACACTTCTGAAGTGGTTTTGTTTATATTTCAGCCCTGGTCACTGTGCATCTAATCAGAAGGACACAGTGTCTCACAGGACTGGGAGGAACCAGTCCTCAAAACTATATACAAACAAGTAGCAAATGATTAGTCTAGGTGGAGTTGAAGGATACCTGTTCCACACTAGAAAATGCAAAACTTTAAGCTGACCAAAGCACCAAAACCTAGAGTGTATCATAAGATAAGAGCAGGATTGAGAACAACACCATTGTATTCAATCCCTGCCATAACAAAACAGTTTTATGAAGGGACTCATGTCTCTATCAACTTTGCCCTTAAAAATCTTTTTTTTTTTTTTTTTTTTCTGCCTTAGCTATTATGATACTTGAGTCCTGAGAAAAACAAGAAACAGAAATAGTGTATGATTAAAGGAAGAGGAGTGTGGAGCCTTTTAAATTCTTTTTGCAATAACAACAAATAGTACAATCCATCACAGGGAAGATCACTATGTAACGAAAGAACATGATTATTGACCAAAACCTATCTCCCAACTTCAATACTAGTGGAATAATTGTACCACATGTGCAATGCCTAAAGCTAAAATGGGAGATAGGCTGAAGGAGTCTGAGTTAACAGTAAACCTGCACCTGAAAATACTGCTTTCTTCATCACAGTGACATTGTCTTTATGACCCTCTGCCTTCTTGCTTGCCCACAATACCATAAAGTGATTCTGGTCACTGACCACACACAGACTTCTTGTGACTGCTAACAGTGACTATAAGTGCTCATCCCTCTTTGATTTACTGGCAAATGGCATCATACTGCGGCAGTAGGCTGCATGACTAGTTCTCTCAGCAGTCTTTCCCTTTGCTTGGTAAGTGCTACATCCAGCCACTTTCCTCAGCAGTCCTGGGAACCTGAAATTTGCTTTTTCCTCTGTGTGTAAAAAAGTGTCAAACCGTATCTGGAAAAGAAGGTGCCTGAGAGAAGGGAGGCCAGAACCTTGGGAATCCTAAGGATGTCTCTGTCATTGGCCCAGTATTGGACATTTTGTGATTGAGCGTCCTGCCCCACAGACCTCTTGGCTCCTGTTATGGGGTCCTGGGTCTTCACAGGCAGCCTGTCACGATGCCTCTTCAGTGGTGCAGAGCTGACATGCCTGTGGCTGACTGTCGTAACCATTAGATGCAAAAAAAATCAAGTATTTCTGTGGTAAGTTATTGACATCTGTTTCGTGGATACCAAATCTGTGAAAAATTTCCGTCATAGCAAAATATCCAAGAAGATACACCATGATCCCTCAAGAGCCAACAATACTGTCCTTCAGAGAATGGTTCAGAGCACATAGATGAGGAGTCTAACCTTTCCCAGTGACTGCAGGAACCTAACGTTGACAGTGATAACACCCCTTGTTGTGTCTGCTTTCTGCTTAGCAATAAAGTTTTGAGTGAACTTTGCAGACTCAGGGGCATTTGTCTGAACTGTAATTGCATTATAACATAGGTATGTTTTTCTTTACTGTCATAGGGTTTCTTACTATGTCCTGCCCAATGGGGTTATGTCCTTTGAGACTGATGACCTCTGTGAGGACAGATCCTATTCCAGAATTGCTTCATGTGCTATTCTTTTGATGGGCTGTCTAGTTTTCAATCCGGTGGCTTTGTTTCAATCTAGCCAGAAAATTCAGGTTATTACAAACATTGCAAGTCAGTCAGAGCGTGCAGCATGAAAAATACATGTGCATGCCCCAGCATAGTACAACAGTAAATGTATGATGTGCTCAGCAGTCTTACAGCAAAATATTTGTTGCCTAAAAGCAAATAATGCTGAGCACTCTACTTCTCCACCTAGATAAACCTTGCAATTTCTCTCATGCTAAATCTTTTACTCTTACTCTGTCATTGACACTGGCTGGCCTAATCAGCTCAGGGCACACTTTAACTCTACCCCAGACAATTCAATCAGCCCAATGGCAGCTCTTTTCAAGCCCACATTTCTTGCATAACAAAGATGCTAAAAAATGCATTGCAGAACTGCCTTGTCAAGGAGGAAAAGCCTGGACTTGATTTCCATCAGAAAGAGTCTGTCCAAGTGAATAAACAAAGAAATAAAACACTCCTAAGTCATGAGACGTAACTCGTGAGGGAAGATTTCATGTGCTGCATAGTTGGTTTCATTCTGATATGGAAACAGAAAACAATGGCAGAAACAGTGAAGGGGAAGGGAACTAGAAGGGAAAACATTTCTGCTAACAGCAATTTGCATGTCTCTGCTACCTTTTATCTAAGTATATTAATGCTTTCTGTCTACTTTAGAAGTACCGCCATGCCCCCACAAAGAAAATGATTTAATATTATATTTATTCATGAAAACTGAGGTGAATTTGGGAAGAAAACAACAACAACAACAACAACAACAACAACAAAAAAGGAAGTTAAAATTGCTGAAGGTCACACAAGAAACTGGAAAACAAAAACAAAAACAAAAAAACAAATGTGGCAGTGTCTTTTTTATTATTATTATTTTCATTTATTTTTCTACCCTGTTTTGTTTGTTTGTTTGTTTGTTAAAATGTGCTAATTTGTACCTAAACTCATATGTGAAAGAATCGGAAAAATCCTTTTCTTCTCCCTTCTCACTGTTCTGTTGAGAGCTGTTAGACATATTCCCGTTTTCTGTGTTCCATAGGAATACGTGCTAAATCTCACAGACGGCCATATGTGACAGCAATATAGGTACCTGATTAACATTATGCATCTTGTATCATACAAATTTAGGTTAAATCTCCTGGGTTAAGTCAAATGACCTTGCATTTGCCGTGGACAAAGTGTTTCTATAGGATGTACAGAGCACAGTCTAGCTCACAGAAAGGATGGGGTTGTTTCCTACAGAGATCCAAGGCTGATGGAGTTGAGGTAGGAGTGAACAGTGTTGTTGGTAACCTGCGTACTACAGCTTTGTGTAGAGCTGGTTTAGAAACAGAAATAGAAAGATAAGCTTGTTCACATTCTTTTAGGAGAGAAGAGGCACATAGGTTAAGTGATATTAATCACTGAACAATTGATTTCGGTTTGGATCCTTACCAGTGCTATGCCTCCACTGTATCGGAGCTGGCTGATTTGACATGTGGTCTAAACATAATGTGCTCTCAAGATCCAGTTTAAAAAATCAAACTCTCTTGTGAGTAGCCAGTGTTGTAGACTTAAACTGCAGTCTCCTAGATGGCTCTGTGGGGATATCATTTGTTATGACAGAGAAAGATTTCATACTTGGTGAGACGATAGCATTTTCTTTGCTATGATTGGTTCTTTATGTTGATAAGTTTTACATTTTGTACAAACTACATTTGACAAATACAAATCACAGGTACTGTAACCTAAAACTCAAAACCAGACTTGATACATAACCTGGAATTCTATTTATTTGAAGAGATTTCTCTTACCAACCCATTATAGGCAATTAACGTTATTTATTTATTTATTTATTCAGATGGGATATTGTTGTCTTTTAGAAAAATTCACTAAAAATTTCACAAACACCACAATTTTTGGATCTAAACATTATTATAAATACTGTTTGAAAATGGTCATATGTATTCTTCTGAAGTCTCATGAGTATGAAATCTTGGTGTTTTAGAAGCATATGAAGAAAAACTGGTTATTTCTTTGGTCTTCTTCTAAATCTCTAAATCTGACAAATTAGATTACCTTTAACAAATGTGCACTAGTAAGAATGTGATTTTATTAGCCTTTTCCTGATAACATCAACATTTCAGATCAACTGGACAAGAAAATAAGAATTAATAACATGCATGTTTTACATTAAAGATAACTGGACCACAAAATAAGTTTGAAAAGAAAGTCAAACCCATAATTATTTTCATGGTTTGGCTTCCTTAACACAGAGGATAAACTCTTATTCAAATCAATCATGTGCTATGTCTTCAATCCCCTTCTGAGGAAGAAATCATCCTATAACATGTCCCCAAGGAGTTCTTGGCATTTCTTTTGCAGAAAAACTCAACTTTATGGAAAGATTTTCCCACTATTTTTATGCCCACTGACAGGTAATTATATATTTTTTTTTCTTGTCTATAAGCCTAGTACAACTGAAGAGTAATATCTGGCCTAGAAGATTGTGCTCCTCCTTGGAAGTAAAGTGTTTCTTTTATTGTTGTTGTTGTTTTAGATGGCAATTCCTAGTGCTTGCATGAAATCTGAATAACCTTTATCAGATTGTTTCTCTGCTGCAGTTTGCTTCAGATTGCTAACCAAACTTTATACTTTCAGCAAACATTCTTGCGGCTTGTGAGAACTCAAAATGAGGGACTAATGTTTTTTAAGTCATATCAGCATGATCTGGCATAGGAAAACACTGCAATTACCAGTATTAATAATCTCCCTCTCCTGGAAAACATGCCACGAAATATAGAGATGATTCAGTGCTCCTTACAGTTCAGGTTTGGATGACCTGGAGTTCAGTTGGCCTTTATATAAGGAAGGCTTAATCCTCCTTCTATTTTTGTCAGTGGTGAACTCCCGTTGACACCCTTGTAAAGACTCTTGCCTAAGCAGGTTTGTTTGCAATGTGTTTTCTGAGCTTACCCTTTTGTTTTCAGCCTTACATCAGTTTTCACTGGTTTGGTACACACTTTGGCAGTATAATGTCAATGTTCTCATGTTAGAAGAGGGTTTTGTGTTGGCATTTAGAAACTTGTCCTACAATTCAAAGAGAAACTTCAGTCTAGACCCATTAGTTGCCTTTTGCAAAGGCTATGTACAAAGAATCCCGTAGGTGACAGGAGACAGTTACTTTGAAGCTCTACAGAAAATATGTCTATGTCAGCACCTAAATATCCCATTTAAGTTTCTTAGGAGTTAAAATATTTCTTTTGAATAAAAGATAGAAGTTCATCTAGCAAGTTTTGAAGTACTTAGGAAGTATAAACCTAAATAGTCTTGGTATCTTTTCTTACTTGCTGACTTTAAGTTGCAGTGTTCTTGTTTGTTGATATTAACTGTAACCAGAAATGGGAAATATGACAGATATTATTACTGTACAAAAATTCTGAGTAAAGTGCATATAGAGGATAATATGGCCATTTCAGTACAAACTGAGATCGTCACAACCATTGTTATTACTCTGAATGCCAAAGCAACAAATAACGGCTGACATCTTATATAGCAATGCTAATATCTTTGACACAAACAGAATGGAAATATGTACTGGCTTTCTACCTCCTTGCTGAATGACAATGGTAAAAAGGATGCCTTTCCTAGACAACTCGGGCATGCTATTTACTGTATGCTTCTAGGGTGGAATAAAGAAGTCAACAT
Source organism: Stictonetta naevosa (assembly GCA_011074415.1). NCBI lineage: Eukaryota > Metazoa > Chordata > Aves > Anseriformes > Anatidae > Stictonetta > Stictonetta naevosa. Next base: position 196,080,841 of record CM021697.1, on the reverse strand, counting down.
TTGTCCTTGAAAAGAAATATTTAACAACTATTTTCTTGCCAGCCAATGAGAGCTTTTGCAAGGCAATAAGACTGTGAAGAAATGCTCATAATAGGTGTGAAATTCCCAGTGCAGGAAAGGAAAATGACTCAGATGAGGCAAACAGATCTGTCATTCAACACCCAAAGCTACTGACTGGGATGGAAGCAGAATTTAGTCCTCTGGTTTTGAAAATAAAGTACAGCTTTCTAATAGCTTCAGAATGTGAGTAGGTTACTAGAATGTGTTATAGTTAATACAGTAGTGTGCCACAGTCTTAGTCATTGATCAGGACCTCACTGCATTAAGTACGGTTGAAGAAAAATATCTAGCAACTTTTCTTCACAAGAAGAAGAAAACACATGGCTGCACAGAGATGGCGTAACATGCACAGAAACAGTGCAATTGTTCATTAAGACACATAGGTTTAAATATCTGGAAGAATTTTGAAGGCAACAGGGTGAATTTATTGGAAATATAAGAGACTAACAGGACAAAAACACAAAGAGCAAATGTCAGAGGCAGACTTCATTAGCTAGTCAGTGCTGGATGCTGACTGCAATACACCTGCAGAACGAAAGCAAGAGTGAGTGTGCTAAAAATGAGAAGCTTTGAATGGGATGAAAATAATTTTTGTTCTCTGTGATGGAAAGTGGAAACTGAGAGTTGTGTAAAGGGGCTGCTTCATCAAAGAAACAGGCTAAGAAAAATAATCTTTTTTTCAGCCTTCTTAAAGGTTGTGAGTAGAGCAATGCTATGCCAGGGCCAGAGAATGAAGGTTGCAATGATTACAGTGTGTCTTAATGGTAACTTGCTGAATGTGATTAATGTGATTAGGATGGGAAATTTCAAGGCCTAGAGATGCTGCAGGACACAGCTGCGGCTGTATAGATACCTTGAAGACACTTGATTGAACGCCATCCATGCAACTTGGTGTATTCATGCTGATTTGGCTATTACTGGCTTAATGGGGTGTAAGAGAGGAGATGCTCTGTGTACACTTTTGCACACCCAAACTCCATGCCATGAAGAAAAATCTGCAAAAAATTCACACAAATTAGATAGAATAACCAAGACACCAAATGTAGAATAAAATGGCCTCTTTTTAAAGACAGAATGACCTATTAAAGAGGAGTAATTCCATTGTAGTATATTATTTGCTGTTTGTGACTGAGGTAATAGTTTTTTATCTTGATTAACATATTTTTTTTTCCAAATATTTATTCAAATGTGTATGAAGCCTGATTCAAATTAGTATTTTTTACTGACAATTCATTGCTTTTATTTCTAAAACCTTTGAGATCTGACTGAGGAATAGAAAAAATATGTTGTTGGTATGTGACTGTATGCAACCTGAATATAAGTGCTGAACATTTTAAATGAAGAATTGAAGGAGAAACAAAGAGGATTATTTCTTGAGACTACTTAGACAGTACTGAAGATTGGTTAGCATATATACAGAATATGAGATTTGTTCTTGAATTTCTTATCGGCCTGAATTTGGAACTAATGTCTGTCTTGTATTTACACATTCTACAGTATTACTCACATGAGTAATATGCAATGATTTCTATGAAAATACTCTTTAACATATTAATACATATCTGTACAACTCCTTAAGGTCATAGCATAAAATAATAAATTCTAGGTGGGGTTCTGACAGCATTGTAGTAGAAAGTTCTTTTCTCTGAAGTGGGTACTCTTTATATCAGTGTGTTCATGTAGTGGGGTACTTGTGATGATAGAGGTTTGAAAATTTAGCCCACCACCCATGCTGGAGCTTTTGGCCAGCCCTGCTAAGAATCTAGTTTGTGTACTTCCAGACCAGGATTTACTTTTAATATTTAATAGTCTCAAACCTCTGCAGTTCATGTATGATACTTCTCATTAAGCTCTTCTGCAGAGTTGCTGCCTTTGACTGCTTGAACATGATGTGGTGATGTGGTGTGTATTTTTTTATTTTATTTTTTAAATTGACAATTAAAAATGATTTTAATTGTAACTCAGGTTTGTTCTTTTTGATAAAATTCAAAAGGTTAAATCACATCTTTGATGCCAGGGCTGAGCCATGTCTTTGATCTGTAAATAGGGGCAGTAAAACTGAAAGAGCCTCACCTGTGTTTGTGAGTAATTACCGTACATTAATCTGAATTCAAGTCTGAAATTTACATTGCTGTATTAGCATATCAAAGGCTTTCAGAGAAGGATATTATTTGACTAGGAGTTAACTATTTGAGATGAGCCTGCAGGATTCCAACAAATTCATATTGCAGATGTAAGCAAAAAGAAATTTTAACTAGCCAATCTCCCCCAAATGTAAAGAGAATGTATTGGGTTTGAAAGATGAATGCTGGAACCATTCTGAATTTGGTTTTGATGGCACTGGAAGCTGTAAAATCTAACAATTGGGATCTTGACATGCAATCAGTATAAAAAGCCATTTACAGGGCATTGGATCACATTCAGAATATAGAGATTCAAACTAAAGACATATATAAAGACATATATATTTGGATATATGAATATAAAGTTTCTTATTAGGCTATGATGTGTTTTGTTTGTTAGTTTGTTTGTTTCCAGCATAGGCCAAATGAATAGAAGGAATGATGGACCTACATTCCAGTATCTGATGTTTTACTGGTAACAAAATGGTGACTTTTTGTTACCTATCTGTAATTTGGCCAAATTTATTTTTGTTTGGTTCAGATGATTGTTACATTTTTAGAATGTCATGAAGGTTATATGTTTCACTGTCACAGTGTGATCTAACTGTGTGACTGAAACTCTCGTACAAAGAGAGTTTGAATGGTTCAAACCATCTCAGGCTGTGGAGAAAACTGCATTTATATTTCCATCGCCGGAGTAACAAGTCCAATCTTTAGCCTATTATAGGAAGAGGTGGTGATGGAACTGATTATGACCTGAGTCAGTCATTTGTGCAAACAGAAATGGAATGATGGTTCTCACCTGAGCCACCAAGGTGGGAGGGGAATTGACTACCTGGCAAAACCTTCCTTTTTATATTGACTGCTGGATGTTGGCACCTGGTTCAGTGCATAGAGGATTGTGAACCTAAGCACTGAACTCTACTTGACTCCTTCATATAAGGAGCTGAGGTCTACACTGGAGATTAAGTGTTCCATTTCCAGAGTTGAGTATCTAAAATCTTGTATGGCAATACTGATTTTCACAGTGCCTGAGAGAACAGACGGTGTAAGCTACTCAAAATGAATTCAATGGAATCTTGAAAATAAATGCTTTTGGTGACTGGAAGAATATCTATCTGTGTTCAAAGTCAATGCCTTGAACAGGAGAGAGGAAGCCTAAAGAAGACAGAGTGATTTGAAATATTGGATAAAATCTCAGCTTGGAATGGGAGAGACTACTTCCTTTCTGCAACATGTTATGTCATCTTTTGAAGATAAATAGCTCCCACTACTGAACATTATGGAGAAACAGTACAGGATTTACATCATCTTGTGGGAGATGACAATGTAATAGACTAAATCACAATTAAAAAAAAAAAAAAAAGTAATATATAATAAAAGACCAAATTATTTTGTGCAATGTTTCAAAATTCTGTAAAACTGGCAAACCTAAATAAAATAATAATAATTTAAAAAAAGAAGAAAAAAAAGCACAATTCCTGACTTGAAACATAGACCATTTTCTTTCTGTGAGTTATAGCTTGTGCAGGTTATTTGCCCTTCTTTATATGTCTATAGATTAGACACTCTAAGTTCTTTTTATCAACTCTCCTGTGAGATTTTACTATGAAGACAAAGAAAAAAAAAAATTGAAAACTTCTTCTGACAAGAATAATCTTTTTTTTTTTTTTTTTTTCACTTAGACAAACTTTAACTCCTATATACATTTTACAGATGCCTGTTGAATATAATTATGTTCCTTTGCTAGATGAAGTTTTGAGTAGGAATATATGGAAAATGTACGTGAAAATCCTATCCAAACATAATAATCAGAACTTTCTTATCTACTGTGTATAATAAAGTGTCTTCCAGGAAAATGGACTGATTTTTCATTTTTTGTCACAAAGGTTCAGCGTATATAAATGGTCTTGAACTGATTTTAAGTGAGTGGGTTTTAATTCTCTAATTTGCTACCCCAATTTTATGCTTGTTTCCTTGTTGTCAATGTATGGAGAAAACTCTAAAGACGGAAGGAGGAATAAGCTAGAAGAATTTAAAATTACAGAAGCTGACAATGCAAATGGACCCACAAATTATGTTGGAGCCAATAAAGAAAATGAGAATGGTCAACTGGATTTTAAAAGTAAATAGTTCCACTATTTACTATCATAGAATCATAGAATGGATTGGATTGGAAGAGATATTAAAGATCATCTAACTCCAACCACCCTGCCACAGGCAGGGATGTCACCCACTAGAACAGGCTGGCCAAGGCCCCATCCGGACTCGCCTTGAACACCTCCAGGGATGGGGCATCCACAGCTTCTCTTGGCAACGTGTTCCAGTGCCTCACTACCCTTACAGTGAAAAATTTCCTCATAATGTCTAGTCTAAATCTATCCTCTTTTAGTTTAAGACTATTCCCCATTATCTACCCAAGTAAAGAGTCCATCTACATCTTTTTTATAAGACCCCTTTAAGTATTGAAAGGCCACAATGAGGTCTCCCTGGAGCCTTCTCCTTTCCAGGCTGAACATGCCTAGCTGTCTCAGCCTTTCTTTGTAGGAGAGGTGCTCCAGTCCTCTGATCATCTTTGTAGCCCTCCTCTGGACTCTATCAGGTCCATATCTTTCTTGTGCTGGGGGCCCCAAACTTGGATGTAGACATTGAAAAGCCCTAGTCGCAAGACAGACCCCTGAGAGTCACCACTCGTCACCGTTCTCCACCTGGACGTAGAACAGACCCTCTTTGGCTGTAGTCATCAAGCCAATTCCTTATCCACTGGATGGTTCATCCTTCAAATCCATATCTTTCTAATTTAGAGATTAGGCTGTCATATGTGACCGTCTCAAAGGCCTTACAGAAGCCCAAGTAGATGACGTCAGTCCTCCCTTGTCAACTGATGCAGTTACTCCATCATAGAAGGCCACCAGATTGGTCAGGCATTATTTACCCATGCTGGCTGTCCCAGATCGCCTCCTTGTCCTGCATGTGCCTTGACATTGCCTCCAGGAGGATTTGTTCTTGTCAGGCACAGAGGTGAGGCTCACCAGTCTGTCTTTGGCCACTTCAGAGAGGTCAAAAGACCACTACAAGGCCACTTCAGGGAGGTTAAGGGAAAACATTGGGCTGATACCCAGAGCAGATTGTCACCTAACTGTGATATCGTCAGTGTTCAAGAGATGTTTGGACAATGCCTTCATTAATATTCTTTAACTTTAGGCTAGCCCTGAAGAGGTCATGAACTACATTTCTATTCTATTCTATTCTATTCTATTCTATTCTATTCTATTCTATTCTATTCTATTCTATTCTATTCTATTCATGTTCATTAGTTGAGCTGCTAGGATTTATTACACAAGACTTCAAACTATAATTCCTTCCCTGGAACTAGAACAACATGAATTTATGGAGACTGGAATAGCAGGTTATTTACCTGTTTCATTTTGCTTTCATTGCAGGAATACTTATGAAATCATATGTAAATCTAAACTGATAAATCTATGGTGACATGCTACATTATCCCTTATTGGATGAATCACTGTAATTATCTTTATACTTAATGAAACTCAATTGCAGGTAAAATACATGAACTTAAAACTCTCTGTCTCAGCACTGGAAAAGGCCATGACAGTGTATGCCATGAGTAACAGAAGCTCAGGTGTAAACTTAACAAGCCATCATTTCTCCATCATTTTCACCATATCCTGATATCTTTCCTTTAAAATATGCAAGAGAGATTTTTTCTTCTTTCCTTTGACAACACTTCCTATCTCACACCAGAAAAATAACCCAACCTCATTAAATACAGAGAAGCCAATGTTTTAGAAATGGCTCATGGGACTATCTCATAAAATATTTCCAAAGTCTTATAATTAAGATGATTTTCCTGCATTTTATATCTCATACTCACTGCCAATATTAATATTTAAGTTGATAATGTAACTGGAAAACGTATGAAATATGTGAAAGGGTACTTTGAATCTTTTAAGGCATTTCACACATACACATTTCTTACGTTCTTCCACTTCTTAACTTCTTACCAGAATGGATGAGTGACCTGAAGAGGGTGAGCAATTTCATCCTCCTTGGCAAGACCTATCTATGTGACTGCACTATCTGGGCCAGGATTTTGACTGGGTGTGCTCAGATACTCTGTTTCTTAGTTGCAAGAATACTATTAGCTCACATGCAGCTTCTCTTTGATCATATGTAAAAGTATTCTGTTTTTGAGACTGTTCTTTCACACCTTGAAGTACATTTCAGAGCTGTGTTTCTGAAACTTCATATTAGCGTTCTTCATATAGTCACAAGGTTTTGAAAATGAAATAAAATCTCTTTCTTTATGTCTGCTTTTCACCACTTTTTTCATATAAAACTTTCTTATCTTACTGCTACTGTGCTATGATCTACTTTTGTACGAATGGATCAACTCCTGGAATTTGTTCTTTTTAACATTTCCTCTCTCATCACTACAGAGTATGTTCTTGTCTTCTTGTCTTTTTTTTTTTTTTTTTTTCTTTTTAATGTATATATTATTATTTTATTACATTATTACACCTGCATTTGTTTTGTCTTTTGTCTTTACTTTTAAAGTCTGTCATCATTTACATCAGGCCCACCTATCACTTTTTTATATCAAACCCTAATTTTTCATCTGCAGCCTTTCCTTCTTCTATAATCTAGTAGAATGTTTCTCCTGATAGCACTTCTGCATGTGTTTCTCTTTAAAGGGCTTTGGAAAAATCTTTCAATATGAAATCAATAAAACAATCTCCTTGACTTTCTTCTTTTCCTCTTAGTTGTTTCTCTGCAGCCTCTATCAAAAGCTACAGTTCCAAAAGTTAAGGTTTCCACTTTCTTCAAATGAACTCTTTTTTACAATTCCTTTTCTTCCCAAAGGAGAATGGAGTGAGGATCTAGATTTCCAGTTTGCCATATATATTTAGGTTTGGTTCAGTTCATTCTGGGTATGATTATTTATTTATTTATACCCGTTTCTAGTGAATTGAAAACTGTCTGTTTCCTGCAGCTCTTCAGATTTTGTTTGTTTTATATATATATGTTTACCATCACAATTTTCACAGCTTTAACAATTGACAAATGTATCAATGTTAAAGAGTTTCAAGGTCTTCGAGGGCTGGAACTGGTTCACTGGAACAGCAGAAAGAAGTCCCTCCCCACACTACTTGGAACTCAATGAAAATATGTCAAAATATAGACATGTCAAGTGAGATGAAATGTTTCAGGTTCAACAAATGGGCATTTCTTTGTCTTGCTTTCTTTTGTATTGTTTAATTGAAAAATGTCTGGAAAGCTTTGCTCCTTCATCTCAATGACACTTTCTAGTAGTTTTTATTTTTATTTTTTTATTTTTTTTTTCTTTTCTGGTCTGTTTTGTTTTGTCATTACTTGACATTTGATTTGATATTATTGATAGTTTGATATTCCAGAATGATGATTTAGATAATGAGTATGTACTGTGAATACTGAGGAAATAGAGGTGTTGAGGGCATAAATACATTACTAACCTTATAAGAGACCAATAAAACCATGAAACGGAGGTAAATATTAAAATGACAGCTCATATATGATAGAACAAATACTTTGAAAGATTTTGATACAGTTTCTATAAAAAATCAGAATTAAAAAAAAAAAAAGTTAAAAAGTAAAAAAAATAAATAAATTAAAAAGAACATTCTTCTTGGTTAAGATACTTGCAGTGTGAGAAAAGAAGCCTGAACAGAATGTTTATGGATAACACGTATAAGATATGGAATATTGCTGGTCCCTGGTTTTAACACTTAGAAAATAAATTATCTATAAAATGTAGTGCTGGCGGAAACATCTTCCTTGTCAAATTTTACTTTCATCAAAATGTTGTGTGTAGGAAAGCAGTGTGACTTTTTTTTTTTTTTTTTCACTTGTTTAAATAAAGATTATAATGTATTATTTCATTTATAGGAGCTCAGATTTGCATATCTACATATTACATTGCATTAACTCCAAATTGGATATGAAAAATGAGGTGGCGCTGTTAGATTTAGTGTCACATATCATCCAGATTTATATGGAAAGCAAAATAACATAAACCCCTTCAGTTGTTTTCATCACTTGTAATCTATAGATTTTTATTTCTACCAATGTAATTAATATTGAATGTTAGACTTAGTTCTTGTGAAATTGTTATGTAAAAATTCTACTTACTTATCTTTAATTATACTGATTTTGTATTAGCCTATGGCAGGAATTTCTGTAGAACTTTGGGGGTTAAGACCTGCAACTTTGATAAGCCCGTCAGTGAACTTTTAAAAAGCTATAAAGATGTTAGTAATTTCAAACTTAAAAAAAAAGCCAACCAACCAACCAATCAACCAAACAGCAACAAAAACAAAAAGAAACCCACACTTGCCTACAAATATTAACAACTTAGCCAAAGTCTGTTAATAACAAAACCAAGTCATTTCTTAAAAAATGACTACTGAACATCATCTGTGTCTTATAACAATGTATTTGAAATTCCATATATTTAAAAGGAATTTATTTTACTTAGCTCACAAGCACAGCAAGCTAATACATTTACTGATCCATTCAAATACAGGTATTTCCACGGAATGAGATTTTGTGCAGTATTGTGCTTGATACTTACTTAGGGTTTTTATGTGGTCTCTGTTCGTGCAATTTTATTTTTAAAAATTGTGGAGGAGCCAGAAAATACTAGATTCCAAAGAGTCTGAGAGCACCTCTCCATGCCCAGACAAGAACCTTCCAGAAGACATTTACTTTCTCCTACTTTTGAGAAAATTCAGTATCAGAGATTACCGGAAAGAAGTCCTAACTTGTAAACAAACAATCCAAGTAGATCTCCTCCAATTAGATGTCTTTGAAGTCTAAAGAGTACCTTAAGTCAGCTAATTATCTATCTAATTATTAACTATGCCCTATTTTTTAGGGCAACAAAAGTGTCTTTACCTGACTCTCTGAGAGGTCGAGCTAGTTGTTATCTCTGTAAAGTCTTGTGCACATGACCATTATTCACACATGAAGCAGCTGAATTCACAACACCAATGAATTTTTCAGTTGTAAAGAGAATTTAAACACTAGAAAGTGTCTTCAGTTTTTGCAGACTGCAGAAACAATTGAACGATGATTCAGTACTTAGCATTATTTGGGCTGATTTCCTAATAATAACAATTATTTTCTTTGCAGTTCTTTTAATAAGTCTATTGTGGTACCGGCAGAATATTATTTCTAAACAAGAAAGGCAATATTTGATAGAATTAACTAGAAAAGCAAGTTGATGCTATTTTAAGAAGGAAAAGATATGCATATCAAAATACCTGCAGGCCCCTGTATCTTTGGGCTTATCAGACTTTTTCATGTAGAAATATATCTGCAACATCTTTATTTTCAGCCTATAATCTATTTATTTAGAGAAACTAATGCTGAAGAGTGGCTCCACTTTAAAAAAAATTGCCCTGTAAAAATGGCAATGAGAAACTCTGTTGTCAATAATTTACATATCAAACACATTTAGTTTTCAAGTAAGATGCTTGTTAGTTTTCCAAATGGCAGCTCTGCACACACAGTCAGAGATACTGAGAATTGTTTTTATCCCCAGCAACAGAAATCTGCAGGCAGGGTTTTAAAACCTTTTTAAGTGTAGAATTGTTACACAGGACTTCAGCTGTGGGTTTTCTATCGAGATGGGTCCATGGAGTCAATGAAAGTACTTCTAGCCCTGAATACTGATTTTAGCAAGGGGTGAAGCATCCTTCAGAAGTGTCTCAGCCTTGCAGCTGACTTTTGGAAGAGCTTAGCTCCTTGCCTTACTCTTACCGCTTAACCCTCGAGTATCTAAATTTAGGTGAAATTTCAGTCTTGGATAAGTTATGTGCTTTTTATGTGAATATAGAGAGCATCTTCCAGATGAATCAGAAGGTACCATATTTGAACAGGCAGATTTCACAGTAGAATCTCCTGCAGTGAGAAAGGTTGATTCATTATCCAGGTTTATTCAAACTGGGGCCTCACTGCAGAGAAAGCCTCTTTCTGGTTTTTTTTTTTTTTTTTTTTTTTTTTCTCATTTAGTGTTTCACCTGTGAGAGTAAGACCAATTCTACTACCAAAAAAGCACCAAGCTTTTTTCTATGTTACCAAAATTGTGTGCCATATAATATTGGACAATATTAGAAGAAAAAATAATGGTCAAAATACTTTTTGTTTGTGAGTGCTATAGAGCAGCTTCTATAGGACATTATTCTGTTCTTCAGCCATTGCAGATTTAATTATTGTGCATGGATATCTGGATAAGTCTGATTATATAAATTTAAGAAAAATACATGTAGTCTAAAGCACATGACAAAACATGCTTACCTGCTGACCTGCTGACTTTTTTTTTTTTTTTTTTTTTTTTTGTCCCCAAAAGGTATTAGTGACTTGTAGCTTTTACAGGTTATAGTTTTGTTTTCCAATATATAGATATATGTATTTTTCTTGGTGCCTTATGGTTTTCAGTAATCAGACATTTTTTCAAAATAAAATCTACGTTTCTGATTGATAGCATGTTCCTCAGGTGGATATGTTTTAATTAATTAATTTAATTTCAATATTTAATTAAATATTTTTCCTATCTTTGGTGAAGAATGCTGACTTAACCAGTCAAAATTTGGATGAGACATGCTTTTGTCATGTGTTCGGTCAGGACACACTAAACACATGCATGAATTACTATACAATAACAGAATCTGTGTGAAGAAGCTTTTATTGTCTCTGTTAAAATGTAATTATAAATATGTAGAATAAAGTAAAGCTGTAGAAAAGTGGTTATCTCTACTACTCTTTGCCTTGTTTGCTGGAGTAATGGCTTTTGAAGTCTGGGAGGAACCATGTGCTGTGTGTGTCAATTCTGGCCATGTGAGCATGGTCCCAGGTGTCCTTGGAGGTAAAGTCAAGACACTGCCCCCCTGGGCAACAGTGGGTGGGGTTTATGAGTTGGAGGGAATTTTCCAAATTGTTTGACCTTTACCCTATTTACAAGCTTCTGAAAAAAAAAAAAAAGGAAAAAAATATAAATTTGTAAGTGCATAGCAACCTGCTCCAGATAAAATTGCTTAAATCTCTTCAAATATTTTCATATTTTCACACACACCTCAGGAGATAATTTTAGCAATCAAGGAATAATAAAATAGCCTTCTGACTACTCTTTCTAACCTTTGTCAAACTTTACCTAGTTATCTCATTTTGTTTAGTGTAGGCTATAGAAATTCACCTTTTCTCCAGCCTTAAGTCTCCAAGATGTCAGCTAAAATGGCAGATATTCTATTTATGATTGGTCAAATTATGTACAATTGCTGGATTGCTAGAGCTGTGTGTCCTTATCAAGTTTAAAATATCAGTTTGGGCAGTGATGACTCTTCACAAGTCAAATGAAATGTGATCTCACCTGCAGAGGGAGAAACAGGTTTGCAAGAGGTTGGTACTTCTTCAGAATAGGTTCTTTATCTGCACTATCAATAGCATTTTAGATGTGGAGCCTTGGTTCAGGATGAGAAAAAATAATGAGCTGAGTTCAAACTCTCCTGCATGAAATTCTATAAAAAGTCATATCATAAGGCTTGCTATAAATAATCTACCCCTGTTATCAATCAGCTTTCAGCAGGACAGGTACACTGCCAGTCTTTGCTGCACTGGTTCACCCAACAGCACACTGAGAATACCCTTCTTGTTTGTGGGATCCCTGCCTGCATTCCATCATCCCAGCACATCACATTGTCCTTGCAATGATGGGCTGACGATTTAATGATGTAGAATGCTAAGGAGAAAAGATGACTTTTACTCGATAAAATCCTACAGAGACTTATTTTCATCTAGGAAACCAAGAAAACCGTAGAGTTGATTTCCTGATGAATCAAAAGGAATAAAATTTTGTAACTAAAATCTTTATTGTTTTCCTTATTCCAGATTTGCTGGTAAAAAGGACAGGGAGCTGCTGGTTGAGAATGATAATACCTATCTATTGCTGCCATTCAAGTGGGAGCCAAAATTTCTGAAACAAAGCTTACGTGCCAGAGCTCCCTCATTACCTTAGTCTTTGCTTCCTTTCTCCTCCCGTCGTGATCTCATATTCCTCCAACTCCATATTTGTCCCATAAACTCCCTCTTTGCTTCCTTTGGCAAGTGAACTTTATAACTACAAAGAAGGCCTTAGACATTTTTGGAGGCTCATTGGGATCAATTAGAAAGGCAGAGATTGATGGTTGGCACAGGTGACCGTGGAGAATCTATCCTGCTTCCAGTGCCACAGTGGATATTTTTCACAGGCTCTATGTTATGCCTGGGTTATTCTCTTATTTGCTTATTTCTAAGAGAGTCCCTGGTACATGAGAGAATTTATAATCTGATGATAAAAAGGTGGGGGTTGTGACAGTGAATGATAGACTCTTATATTGTTGGAATGCAGAGTATTTGTTTGCATGACATCTTGCACCATTACTGGTGGGGCTTCTAGGTATCATGATTAATGAGAAATTGAAGATCTACAGTATTGTTGTGAAGAACAACTAATGAGAGATTACTTTTCTCTAGATATGACTTCAGAATTTATTGTTTTGTTGCCTGCAATAGTTTCCAGTGAAAGAGAGAAGGAATCAAAAGATCTTCCTTGATTTAGAGACAGATCCTAAAAACAAAACAAAACAAAACAAAACAAAACAAAAAACAACAACAACAGAAAAACACCTCATTAATAAGGATTTTTGCAGTATTCAGTGTCTGCTGATAATATTCAAAATGGACAGCTGTCTCTAAAAGTTTTCAGAATGGAACTGTAGGTATGAAATCTGTATAGATTGAGTTTTATCATATTAAAAAATATTTCTGAGGTTTATAAACTTTTTAATAGTAGATCTAACATGGTCTTGGCAATAGTCTTGTGACCTCCACTGATATGTTCTTTCTCTTTCTGAGTACACCATAAAAGTGCAGACAGATGCTTACCACCAGCCCACCAGCTTACCACCAGCTCACAACCACAGCCATATTTAAGCCAAAGTCACCTTTTGCAACCAATCATACAACATAGCAAACAAACTCCAACACAAAAAATGACTGAGTCCCCTCCAGCATGCATCTGAGAAAAAGCTATATTAGTCTTAACATAATGTCTCAAAACCAGTATCAGTCCTGATCAGCAGAGATGTATAGAATTAAAAAGCTTGCTTTCTCATAATATGTAATTTGCTTTCTAAAGCTGAGGGTCCAGGGGAAACTTACAATTTTCCATTCTTTTCACTTTTCTTTCAGCTGTCTGCACAGACTGCCTGAGACCTTTCCAGAGCTGATATCTGTGTTGTATCAGGCACCACGCATGTCCAGTTGTGCATACTGCCATGTTTAAGCATATACTACTCCAAGTAAGATGCCACTGGACATGACAGTGCAAATATCCAGTACAAGTCGGAAAGTCAAGTTACACTGCTCTGATAGCAACCATCTAGTACTATGCTAATTCATAACTCCAGAGCATCTGACTTTCTTTTCTTTATTTCCCTATCCACTTGCCACATGTTGGTCGGCAGATGTTGTTAAAGAATATAGAAAATATTTGGGTTCATGGAATTAGTGGAAAGCACGTAAACAAGAGGGAGGAAAAAGCTTTTATTCTGGGTTATTTTCAAATTCATTATTCAAAGCCTAAAGCTAGCTTCACATTTGTTGTTATTATCCAAGTGAATTTCCAGAGGTTTGCAATGATGGATTTGCATTTTAATATCCAGGTCAATTTATTGTAAAGATATTGTGCATCTTTCTTGCATGTGTGATTCTGTGATGAGATGACTGATTGTCCTTGTCGACTAACAGGGAAGTAGGTGGAGCGAGTGGGCACCAGTGCTGCAAACCCACGATCATACTTATAGACCAGCTGTTGATACAGAAACTTTCACAGCTAACTTCTGTCTTTGCCTATCTCTCTCCTATAAATTGCTGCAAGTAATGAAGCATAATTACATTCAACAGAAATATTAAATTTGAGAATTAAGTGAGGTTAAGAGAGATAAAAAATGAATGGGAAATGATTTTTGTGAATAATATGACGGGTAGGATGTTCTGTCTCTTTCCACCCTTCTCATCATTTTCCTCTGCCCCCACCCCTCCTCGCACTCCCTGTTGGTGATATGGTACTGAGTTACCTTTGTTTAATCAACAGTCTGATGTGGTAACTCTCCCTAACAGTGATTCTTCACATCTCAGACTGTCTGGAGCCTACTTCCATCAAGTGGTGTCTTTGTACTTAACACCTTAATGGTCCTGAGGCGAGAGAGAAATAGCAGTTCTTTGAAAGGAGAATAATTACACCCAGACACACAAATGCATTTGGTGCCAGATTTTGTTACCTCAAATAAGCAAAATTAAAACAAATGCCTTCTCTTCTACAGTTACAGCGCCTGTCTCTCTCTAGGAGGTTTAGGACAAATGGATTAGGAGACACTAATGACCTAATCCTGTGCCCTTTAAATCTAAGATAATTTTCCAATTGACTTCAATGGGCAAAAAATCATGTACTGTGGAAAAACCTCTTGAAAGAAGTTACTTTGTTAATTTGGTGTTGCTGATTTTTTACCAATCATCACCTGCAGAACAAGGTATTTGGAAGATAATGGGTCATCAAATAATTATCTACAATACTTAGTGTTTGCTCTATTTATTGCCTGAAATTTTCCAAGGTGAATGGTAATTTCAGTGATTCAGGTCAGCCTCTTCCCCTGGGCATGACTTTTCAGAAAATTTTTAAATGTTAATGTACTTGTGGTACACACCCAGAAACTGACCCTGACCATTAGTCATAAAACTGCCATTTCTTATGAGATAAACCAGTATTTTTTAAGTAGTGAGACCTGAGAACTTTTCACCCTATCTGTAGTTACACTTCTTTCAGAGCAGAAAAGCTTTCTCAGATGTACCTTTGGGGGTAAAAAAATATACAACATGTATATAATCCAATTCTCATAAAAGAAAATTTGCCTTGAATAAATGGTTCTGTTAAAAGAATATGTAATTACCTCCTATTTGGAGACGTGTGGTTTAACTTTCCTTAGTAGATGGCAAGTTCCATCCCTCACCTGCAAGCAAAGAAGGATCTGCAGCTCCTCTGCTGGGAAACCAGCTTCATCCACATTCAGCCTTTCGTTCTTTGGGGCAGCAGTCACTGTTTTTGCTACCCTACCATGTCAGTCAGGATCCTAATTCAGAATCTTTGATTAACTTCTGTACTAATTAATAAACCATGAACAGGAAGGCAGTGTGATCCCTGACCTGCCATTGTCCATATTGTTTAATTATTGGCATTCTCTTTGCGCTATGGTATGGTATGGTTTTACTTGATGCTAACAGTCTCTCATTGCTTCTTCAAGCACAATCTAGGGGCAACAGCTTTTCCCATAAGCAAGGAAAGAGGTTGCCTTGTTTTCAGATAACTGTACATATCACATCAAGTGGCCTCAGGTCAAAGGACTGTTTACAGCTTGTTTTATTTACTAGTTCCTGTGTCTGTGGCATGCACCAAAGTGGGCATTTTCATATCAAGAATTGTAAATGAAAAAAGAAGATAAAAATAAAGAATTCAGCAGTGTCTTCAGCCTTCATGATCTGTAAGTAAATAAAGTTTCATGTTTGCTGGATCTATGTCAATGAACATGAGCTGCAATACAGCAAAACCTCTACTGAGTACCAGGGTCATTCTGTTTATTATCTATGATGCGGAATGCCGCTGTGGAAAGAATAAAGCAAGATATTTAACAAGAGGTGGGATCTTCACCCAATTTGAAGGAGAATTTCTGCAGGTTATGTTCTTTTTAAACCTCCAGCAGGTTTAAGCAGCAATAAACAACTTTATGTGCAATTTATCCAAACATATTTTTATTTTGCAATAAAAGAGAAAATGACCAACAAAAGAAAAATGGAATCATCACACATGAAAACAAGTATATAAAAACAATCTTAAAGGGATAATAAAATGATGGTGTTTATGAAATATTTTTACATACTGGCCATTTAAAAGGTATAAATACCTCCAAATAACCTGTGCATTGCTATGAGATGAAGCACATTTTTCCTAAGGAAAGCCTCATTACTTAGAATGACTAATTTGTGTCTCAGACACAGCTATTTTATGGGACCATATAAATCATACATAGAAATGGAGGTTATGCCCAGGCCATTTTTGTTAATTTATTTCCACAAAAATAGCAGAGTGGTATTGAGAAGAAAGATGTGTGATACTACTTAACCACTATGATAATATAGAGGAACAATGTACATACTATAAGCCTTAAACTTTTGGTGAAAAAAAAAACAAAAAACAAAACAAAACAAAAAAAACAATTTCAGCATTACATCAGGATCATTTTAATAACATAATCAAGACACTGGATGACCAGAAAGTAGTGAAATGTGTGAAGTCTTTCAGAAAACTTTTCCTTCAGCACAATGATCCAGAGATAACACAACTTCTTTTCACAACTGGATAATGGCCTCTCCAGGTAAATGATCATGCCATATTACTTACTTTTTCTTGATTTTATACAAAAGCAACCTGTTTTAACAAGTACATTTTTTTTTTTTTTTTTTTTTTTGGATTTGCAGCATCAGCAAAAGAATGTTTCTTACTGCTACAGCTTTATAGTTGTCTCATTAAAAGATATGTGAAGACAGCAGGCAGGTTAGCGACAACTTCATTTTTTTTCACTCTTTTTTTCCTGTTTTCCTTTCAAAATGATGCTTTAAGCAGAGACTATCTTAATCCAAAGCTGTTGCTGCCACCTTAGAGAGATATATCAATCGTTTTTCTCCTACCTGCCCAAATATAATATGCATGAATCAGCTGTGTGTCTGAAAAGTCTCCACTTCATTAATATGCATTTGCTTCAAAATTTTGCCACAGAGTTTGTAAAGATGATCGAGGTATTGTGCAGGTGTCTTTTAATTGCAATTATTTAATTGGAGCTCCAGGAAGAGATCTCTTCTCCTTCTACTTAAGTATTGACTTCTCAAAAGAAGCCTAATAAAGATTATGTTATCAAGGTTTAAGCATTCATTATCAATAGGCAAGTTAGAAAAAAATACTGTTTATATACAGCATGAAGATAGGCTGTAAAATTCTTGTTTGTGGGTATTAAGTTTATATAAGCTCAAAAACTCTCTGGAGGGACTCATAGAAGAAAAATCAGTCAAAAAGTATTGAGTAGGGAAATATTACCCCTGGATCAGGACTTCCTTGAAACACAGTTCGTTGAGCCTAAGAGTGTATTCTGAAGAAGTACTTCCATCTTTTCATGTACATTAGGTCCTTATTCAGAAAAGCAATTATGCACATACCTATATTCTCTCCAGAATCTTGTCTTTAATATGCATTCCTTAAGCAACAACAGAGGATTTTTAAAAGTAACAGGAATCTGCTTGTTACTTTTCTAGAAAAGGTACTATTTTTTATATCCTTTTCCTGAATAATTTCAGGTTAAAAGAAATAATGACTTTCCATACAGTCCAGGAGAGTGTTTTCTTTAGGAGCTAATTAATTAAAAAAAAATGTGCTTACTAATTCATCATGAAATATTTATAATGTGAAAATGGTAATAAGGGATGTAGGGCAATTAATACTAGGTGAGAATGGAGCCTATTCTTTTGGGGGGACTAAAATGGGATTACATTTTGACTGAACTTTAGATATAATTCTGCTGCTCTTCTGACCTGGGCTCTATTGGATCCATACTCAGACATGCAACCAAGGAGTGAAATGAAAGTAGGTTGAATAAATACTCAGAAAACGACTCATAACTTAGCCTTCCATGGATAAACAGAGATTTTGCTTGTCTTCATAGAACCTTGAAACAAGATTACAGTGCATGTCATAGTGGCTGTGTTTGAATCTATATAATTATTAAAAAGATCAGTTTGGCCAGTATTTGGACAGATGGTGTTCACATACCCAATCCATGGTGTATTTGCAGGAGAGCTAAAGTTAAACTGCTTTTTTGCATTTGCAATCACATTCTGCACTTTACTGACAGCAGCTTTAATTGGAAAAGGTTCAGCTTTTATCCTAACTGATATTACTTTCCCTGTAAGATGGATACAATTTGCAATTAATTTTTCTCTGTGGACTATATTATAGTGTAAGTAATAATTAAACAAACCTTAACAGCTCCTGCCCAGATGCAAAGACAGAAATCACCAGTGAAAGACTCTGAACTGAGCAGTTTAATTTGTGGAGTTCTATACAAGATATTTGCAATTCCAGTTTGAATTCTTTAGTAAGGAAAATATTTGTTATTTATTTTGGCACTGAAAGTGGAATAGCTGTGAATGTGATTTTTTGCAACAGTTCTGCATAAGAAGAACTTTTCTGCACAGATTTTAGGGAAATGGATTCAAGAATGTGGCATATATGGAAAAAAAATAGATTTGAGTTTCTGCATTCTAAATTCATCCTAAAATTAATTCTGTTGAAGACAATGGATGAATTTAATTCCTACATTTCTATGCACCAGAGGTGAAAGAAGATTTCTCAGCTTACACTATGTTTGAATTCTAAACTTATATGTAAAGTGACCTTCAATTTATTTAAGGGCAGTAGTGAGATGGAGGAAATGGAATGAAACATTTACCTATGGAAGTTGAATTACAACCATTCCACATTAAGAAATGAGCCCCTACACACTGAGAATATCTTTAGCTCTAAATAATTCCAAGTTTAACCCATTGAAGTCATTTTTAATACATCCAATCATTATGTGAGATTTAATTGAAATTAAGTGCATAAATATACCCTAGTAAAATGAAAATTTTGGACTGTTGCCCACGTTAGAATATTCTGTTCTCTGAATGTGTGTTAGAACTCTGGTGGAGAGTTGAAGAAAGTGGCATATACTCAGGAAAGGATTTGTGCATATATCCAACTTTGAATTAGCAAATAGTGGTGTTGCTCCTGCTATCTGAGTTATGTTTTGCTCAGAAGCGTTGTTGGTAGGGTTCTTAATGAAAAAAATTTTCACAAGAAGTCATTGAATGTGAAGACCTGTATTTTGGCTATCTGAAACTAGACATGTAAAAAACAGAACCATGTATTACCAGTTCTCATTTCACAAAATAAAAAAAAATAATAAAAAACACGTGTGTATTGCATATAACATATGGCATACACAAATGCTACAAGCATTGCACAAAAATATTACATATGCTGTTGTGCTTGTGAGGGCTTTTTTAACACTTCACAATTGCTAATGTCTAGACTCAAAATGATGCAAATTTATCTTAATGGAATTCTAAATCACCTTTTTTTTAAAAAAAAAAAAACAAAAAAAAACCTTGTCATGCAATAAATAAAAGGATAATCATGAAATATTTTGAATAGTTCCACTTTACAAAGTTAAAGCTCTATCCCCTGACAAAGAACCGCAGTGACACAGAAACAAACAGTATTTAATTAGGGAAGAAACACATAGACTTGGTTTGGCTCCACTGCCTCTTTAGACTTGTCAATGTAACATTAGAATGAGACTTTGAATTTTAAGACTGCGTGGAGGATGAAATTGTTGTAGACTTTCTCATATTTTGATTCTCTTTTTAATCATGTAGGCCAAAGAAGAAGGAATGCTATTGTTTTTAAATTGGGGTTATACTGTAGGTAACTTCCAATTTCAGTGAGGCATGTCCCTTGGACATGGATACTAGACCTGGAAGTATCATAGCTGTTCATCTTCTGTTCTCTGGTTTATTTTCTTTTTGGCAGGGACAGCCAACCATTATGAACTCTCTGCTTTTATGGTACATCCAGACAGTTGTGTGTATTTATTGATTTTGATCACTCTTAACTATATTGCAATCCCGTTCTTACTATTATTGTGTTGACACTTGTAATTTCATACTCCATAAAACAGTTGACAATGAAGCATTTTTACACACTCTTATGAAAAATCTTTTCTGTTATACTTGTTAATATACACAGAAACACAAGTATTCTCAGGATAGAAACACTTTTGGCACAGGTCCTCCTTCTCAAATATTGAGTTTGAAAAAATTATTTTTGAGATTATTTTAAACAAACCAGGGCTACCCATTACACAGGAAGGAAAACTTTTTTTTTTTTTTTTTTTTTTTTTTTTCAATTTATGGTGGTTTTAATATACTTTGAAACAAATCTCAGTGAAAATTCAAGTTGTCATTGTGGTAAAAAGAGGATGAGGGACTGAATAGTTAATTAAGAACACACAAGGGCTTTCTGATGGGTGGGACAGAGCTCGTGGGCAAAATCCTCAGATTCAAACATCACTTAATTTCTCAGTCTTAATCACCATGTGCCCTGCTAGCATTGTTCTGGACAATTGCTGAGAAATAAAAAATAAATAATAATAATAATAAAAATAATAATTAAAAAAGCCTTATCAGTGACCTTCATCTCCTCACTTTTTATTAATCTCACACTTAATTTTTCATAAAGTATTTTGCAAAGGTACTTACGAGCTAAGACTACTGTTGATCACAACAACACAAAGAGCTAGAAAAAAAACAGCCAGACCATCACCTAAGATTTTTTTTTTTTTTTTTCCCATAATTTAGGGCTCAAACCTTTTTACCTCTTTGCTGCTGAAAACAACAAGAACAAAACAAAAACAAAAACCAACCAACCAAAAAAAACAACAAAAAAACACCCCAAAACTTTTACAATAATGCAGCTCTGCAAATTTTGAGTAAACCAACTAATGTGGTTTAAGCAAATACTTCCAAAGACAACAGCTTTTTATTTTTCAGTGGAACATCCAGAGCAATAACTGTCTGTTTTACTAACCATGAGCCTCAACAGCCAGCAGATTTATATTTTATTAACACCCCATTACCTTCAATTGTAATTTTTTTTTTTTTTTTAAAAAAAAAAGATATGCACTGACTATTAAGTGAATTCAAATAACTACCATAGAAAGAAATATAATTATGGAGCAGGATTTGCAGTAGTCAACAAATTGCACAGCTCATTCCCACTCCTTTCTAACTTGTCTTGCTTTCTCCCTTGATTAAAGTGGAGACAGCCCAATTCCATTTTCAATAACTCTATCAGAATAGCAAGGTATAAAGTGTTGCCAGAGCCAGTACATCATGTACTTCGGCTTACTGCTATGTTTAAGATGCTGTTGTCAACTCTAAAGTGGATGGTGAGGTCCAATAATGACATTAAAATCTGGGGTCAGAGTTCTGGTCCATTCTATGACCTAAGTTTGGAAAACTGAAAACTGAAAAACTGAAGTTTGGAAAAAACATTTCCAGTCATCAGGGCATGTGCTTGGCTGACACAAATTACTGAGTATAATTAAAGTTGTGTGCACATTAAGAAGCACAGCTGAGCAAAGATTAGATTAATATCTATGAAGTTAATGACTGATCATTGCTTCTGAGCTTTATGTGATCTGTGGTTTTACCCACTTAGATTAATATTTTCAAAAAGAGTCACAGACTTTGGGGTATACTGATAGTCTCTCCAAAATTCATCAAGCATTTTTCGTCTTGTTCATGTGGTTTCAGGCATGGTAGAAAGTGATTAGAGAAAAAATCTCATTTACTCAGTCTTTTTCTCAGGGAAAAATTGTTTACTGACCAAAGACTGTGCAAGCTGAATTAAATTCAGCTACATTTTGGAGCCATTGTTCAAAACTACAGGTTACTTAAAAGCAGTACAGAAGTATGACATGAGTGAATCTCACCCAGTCTAGTCAGAGCACTTGTCTATGTGGAGAAGGGAGACTCTATAGAGCGCAAATTTTGAACAAAGTATTTTTTAGTCAAACTCCATGACATTGAGTGAAAAAATATATAAGAAAAATAAAACTAGACACTTTTTTTTTTTTTCCCCACTCATTTGGACAATTAGGGAAAATCCAACAAAAAGAGAAAACAGAAATCTGGATGTGGAAATTGTAATTCAGCACTAAAACAACTTCTAGTCATTATAGTTTTCTCTAGCACATTACAAGAGTGTAAATTCACATTAATGGTGAATGACATTATCCACAGAGGCAATTATTTTTTGTCTCATATTTGAACCAGTATTTTCTGTTTTGGTGTAATGCCTACGGGTTCTCATTGTCTTGCTTTCTTACTCAGATACCCTTGTATAAAATGGCAACCAGAGTGATACATGACAGATATGGCATGTAGATGTTCATCTCAGATTATGTTGCAGTAGCAGAACTTCTTAATGTTTAAATTAGGGAAGATACTAAAAAGCTACTTTTAGCAAAAAACAAGCAAACAAACAAACAAACAAAACCCTATGATTTTGAAGATATGGATTGTCTTAATGACAAAGAAACAAACAAACAAAGAAACTCTTAGGAGCTCCTAGAGAGTTCTGGAAGTTGTGAAAGTAAGTGATTTCCATCTGGCTTGCTGTCTTCTCCTTAATGAAGTCCTTTCCAGTCATTTACTGTTTGGTCTTTGGAAGGTCATTGTAGCAAAAGGCATTGTTTTCACTGTGTTTTTCCAGGATAGAGTCTTTAAGACATATGAAGCCACTTCAGCAAGGAGTATAAATATGTTGCAAAAGATTCTTGTTTAGGACTTAGCTCCTAAGCAGCCTGTTTACTTCATCTATTTGGGAGCTGAAATCTCCTGAAATTTGGTTTCCATGTCTGGCATCTGGTAATCAGAATGCAGGTTCATCTAGGTCTAGCCTGGAGGGGAATAAACCCTTCTTGGGTTTCCTTGAGCAAGTACAGGGTCCTGCACCTGGGAAGAGGCAACCCTGACTATACATACAAACTGGGGGATGAGACACTGGTGAGCAGCCCTGCAGAGAGGGATCTGGGGGTTTTGGTTGACGGCAAACTGAATATGAGCCAGCAGTGTGCCTTGGCATCCAGGAGGGCCAACTGTATCCTGGGGTGCATCAAGCACGGTCAAGGGAAGTGATTGCCCCACTCTACTCTGTGCTGGTGCGGCTTCACCTCAAGTACTGTGTGCAGTTTTGGGCATTACAGTTCAAAAATGACGTGAAGCTATTGGAGAGTGTCCAGAGAAGATCTACTAAGATGGTGGAGGGCCTAAAAGAGATGTACAAGGAGCGGCTTAGGTCACTTGGCCTGTTCAGCTTGGAAAAGAGGAGGCTGAGGGGAGACCTCATCGCAGCCTACAGCTTCCTCATGAGGGGGAGTGGAGGGGCAGGCACTGATCTTTTCTCTCTGGTGACCAGTGATAAGACCTGAGGAAATGGTGTCAAGCTGTGACAGGGGAGATTCAGGCTGGATATCAGGAAGAGGTTCTTCACTGAGAGGGTTGTCGCACACTACAGGCTCCCTAGGGAAGTAGTCACAGCACCAAGTCTGTCAGAGTTTAAGAAGTGTTTGGACTCTACTCTTAGTCATATGGTCTGAATTTTTGGGTAGACCTGTGTGGAGCCAGGAGTTGAACTCGATGATCCTTGTAGGTGCATTCCAGCTCAGGATATTCAATGATTCTATGATTCTACTTATCCACTGGAGATCTTCAAGAGTAAGAGTTTCTGCCAGCCCAACTACTTTATTACAAAGGGGCTTGTTTTATTCTTGGAGAAGAGAATATGGGGAAGCACATGAGTATGCACATTTTACACAAAGATTTAACTTTTCTTTACCAATAACCCTACATGTTTTCCATGAAATATAGGTACTTCATTTAAAGAAAAGTTCTGTTTATGTAATATTGCCATCTCCAGATATTTTGCCAATTACTCCAAGGCTTCATAACACACTTAATAGCTATACTGGCATGCTCTCAGTGTACTTAATAGCTATACTTGCACGCTCTCAGTCTGCATTTAAGAATAATACACAATGCACACTTGAGTGCTTCCATTGGATTTTTATGTATTATTTTTATATGGATTGCCAGCATAGCAAATTCAAGCCTGAAGCACATTTCTTTTTGTTTATTGCAAGAATATTCTGTAAGTAGAAAAAAATAATTCAAAATAAAATGTCATAGCTTTCTCATTACTGATAAACAAAACTTCCTTGAGTCAAAGACAATCTTGGATGTGTTTTCACCACTAACAATTGCTCTTTAGCACCAGAAGCAGTTGAATACATTGAATTTATAGTGCGACATTCACACTGTCTGTCTTCACAACCTAGGCTCTTGTAATTTAAAGGAAAGTCATTTATTCTCCAGTGAGTCCTCTGTCAGAGCATTGTGAAAGCTTTCAAAGGCATCATTTAAACAGGGCATCCATCACACGCCGTCAGGCTCCTTAGCCTGGTGAGGATTTTCACACTGTTGTGCCTAGGATGTAAACAAAGATAATGCATTTGATTTTTTTCTATTGATCCTCTTTGCTTTGAGAGCATGGCTAGACAAAGAGGGCTTTCCAAATCTGAACAGCCTGCCAGAGCACTTACTTCTGCTTCTGTCAGGCAATGGTACCTCTTTCCTTCCAGACCTTTCTATCCGATTGCTAATATTTTTTCTGTGGCTGGCTCTGCGGTGATTAATGATAGGTCAGGATTAGGCAGTAACCTGATATTGCTCAACTCAAATACAGGAGAAATGTTCTCTGGCTGATGTGATTGTCACGGAGTCACACCAGTCTCCCTGAAAGGTCATTTATACTGTTCTTCCAAGAGAGGATGGAGTGATCTGAAAACTGTTAGCTTCATGAATCCTATTATTTGACTTTGATACAGAATTCTAGCAACAAAGATTGCTTATTATGATCACTTATAAGCTTCCACAGCTTTCCCGGACAGTTCATATAAGCACAGTTTAGTGAGCAGTAAAGATATTTTTTGTTTCCTACTGAAATAAGCTCACTTGATTTTTCTGTCATTCCCTTGGCAATGGCATTAGAAATAGAAAACCTGAGCTGAATCATCAGCAACTTGTAATGGAAACATACTGAATATAGTTTCACATGCATGCTAAGCATCAAACAATAAAGTCTGTTGAAAAAATGTAAGTTGGTATGACAGTTGTGCAATCAAACAGGAACTGCATATGTTTATGCTAAAGTACAAGCACTGTAGTGGTACAGGGTATTTATTGTTTTGACCACATACACATTGGATTTGTGTCATGATTGGACTTAAATTATTAGTCCAATCCCTTAGCTGATATAAATCAGCACAGTTCCACTGTTTAGGTATAATTTTCAATGTATTTTGCAGCCAAATAAAGTATTCTTAGAAGCATTATGAAGAGATGTACATGCCCATTGAGAAAAGAGATTTCAAATTTTTGGAAGAAATGGGGTAAATATCTCAGGCAAATACATAAGGGCATGAGTTTCTTCCACTATCTTCATTATAATAATTAGGTGAGAGTGAAAACAAGGAAGCTTTGGACAAATGGAAAAATTCAAAGGTTCTCAGAATATCTCAGCTGTTACCTAGGACAGGGACCATAGTTTGTACATGTACATAGTTTGTATAGTCTTCCTGAGGGGATGGTGGTGGTGGTGTATAAGTCTTTTGTTTCAGATATATAGAGCATGATGGCTTTAGAAACCTTTAGTAAGTGTAGGGTGCTATAGGAAATAACTGGGAAGACATATTCTGTGTTACCTCACTCTAACTTACCTGGACTTATGATATTGTATACAGTGAGAAAAGAAAATGAATTGCAGATTTTGCCATCTTTACTTCATATTAGTGAACTGATATTAATTTTGATAGGTATTTTTGAATGTTTTACTGATTCCAAATTGCACAGCTGAGCCTTAAATAGTGTATCTACATATTCTTATTCTGATAAACATGGTCCTGAATCTCCTATGATTAACTTTCATACAACATCAAAACATCACAAATACCACAGTTCTTGACATGATTAAGAAATAGAGCTAAAAATGAAGTACAGTAAACAAAGTTGTTCTTCCTTTTCATTCCTCTGTCTCAAATTTTCAGTCCTTCGGTAGATAGCTTCCCATGATTTTCTTAGATATTCAACAGTATTGGAATGGGATTTTAATTTGAAAATGGACAGAGCAGAGGCTTTACATCTTTGCACACCATATTTCTGTGCACCCAGTGGAGATTAAAGTATAACATCAGTCTAGGACACAGATTGTTTTTGAGATCTGATAAAAAATGCTGATAATAGATTAGGATATCAATATAGAAACAGTTTGTAGCTGTTAGCAAACTAGAAGCACTGTACTGTATGCACATTTTTATACGAAGAATGCACACACATAGGAATTCATTATCCTATCCTTGTTAATGCCCTGAGTAGGAATAAGGAACAACAGATATGTTTCTTTGGCTACGGATATCCTTTTGACCAAAGCAACAGCAAGGATTCTCTCAGCATAGACACACAGCTGCTGACACACAGCAAGAAAGAAAACAAAATCAAAGAGTGGCAGAATATTTCACATTCAAGAGATATAGCCAAATACAAGATATGAAAAATGAAAAAAAAAAAATCAATGTTAAGTTGCCCTACTAAGTTCATTATGAATTGTAGCCAGGGTGTCTTTTCCTCTTTTCTACAAATGTTATTCTCCAATGATATGGGCGCTGTGATGCTCTACTTTCACTTTCACTACTGACAGTTCAGGATACCATGTAAGAGACCCTGGTTGTGGGGAACTCTGGGTGCCTGTTTTAGGACAGAAAATATTTAATCAGAAACTCAGTTTTCTAGTATATTGAAGGAAAATCTCAAATGTTACTTTTTTTTTTTTTTTTTTTTTTTTTTCCCTCCAACCCCTTGTTGCTCCTTCTGAACAGAAGCAGTCTGAATCAGTGACTAATGTTTGCTAATGACAAGTCTAAAGATAGGGCCAGGATTCTCCTACAAAATTTTGGGCACCAGCTGTTGTGTGGTCTTACCCAGCAGGTAGATCTGCATCACCCAGCTGCTCGCTCGCTCTCCCCAGGTGGGATGGGGAGAGAATTGGAAAAGGCAAAGTGTAAGAACTCGTGGGTTGAGATAAAGACAGCTTACTAGGTAAGAAAAAGCTGAATGTATGCAAGCAAAGCAGAAGAAGGAATACATTCACTACTTCCCATCTGCAGGCAGGTGCTCAGTCACCTCCAGGAATGCAGAGCTCATCGCTCCTAATCATTCCTTGGGAAGACAAACACCAATACTCCAAACATCCCCCCCTTCTTCCTCCTTTACCCCAGCTGTTATTGCTGAGCATGATGCCACATCCTTGTGGCCAGTCTGGGTCAGCTCCAGGCTCTGTCCCCTCCCAGCTCCTTGTGCACCTCAAGTACCTCGTTGGCAGGGCAGCACCAGAAGCTGAAAGGCTCTATGTAAGCACTGTTTAACAACAGCTGAAAACATTTGTGCATTATCACTATTATTTTTATCAAAAACCCAAAACACAGCATCGTGTGAAACTCTGCAAAGTAAATTAATGCTATCCCAGCCAAGACCATGACAACAGTTTGAAGTGCTTACATCAGAAGTGTCACTCTACTAATCTCATATAGTTAATGCAGACAGGTTGGTATCTTCAGCATTAATATCTTAAGTGGTCTTCTTTGCCCTCTGGAAAGATCTGTTTTATCGGTTGCTTATAGGTGAAACCTATAGCAGTTAGGCTCCCAAGATAAATGCCAAAGTTAAATAGTCCAAATCTGAGCCAGCAAAAACTTTAATCTGAGCCAGCAAAAACTTTAATTTAAGAACTTTCAGTTATTGACTTTGCATAAACTCCGTTAAAGCACATCTGTCCCAGTGGTCTTGGGGCCAATGTGGCAGCTCTCAAAGTCAACTCTTTTCCCGTTCCAGCTAAGAGTAGTCAGTTAAAATCATTTAGATGTGTTTCTAAGTAGTAACCAAAGAGAGTTTGCTGTGGTAGTGGCAAATCATTCTTCAGTCTAGGTCTACATTTTCACAAAGTTAAACTGAGGATCCAAGGGGACTCAGGGTAAGTAAAAACAGTGAAATACTTAGAGCTTTGATTAAGATGCCATCAAAGCCACAGGCGGCTGAATTTGGACTTCAAAGAGCTTTGGATCAGGATCTTTTGGCTACACTGGAATCTTATAATTGCCTTAAGACAGAATTTGCTTTGCTTCACTGACTGATGGCAAATCCAGAAAATGAATTCTGATCACATATGGCTGCTCAGGCAGGTGCAAACAGATAAGGGCTCCTTTGACCACACTCTAAGACATCTCCTGTGCAAGAGCAGTATGTTAGTATATTTCTGTGCCTGCATTAATAAACCTTACTTTCCCAGACAACTTTCAGAAGTTTTCAGGCCTCTCCCTTTTTACAATATCATAAAATCATAGAATGAACTGCTTGGGTTGGAAGGGATCTTAAAGACCATTCAGTTCCAACCCTCTTCCATGAGCAGGGACACCTCTCACTAGACCAGGTTGCTCAAAGCCCCATTCAGTCTGGCCTTGAACATTTCCAGGAATGGGGCATCCAGAATTCTCTGGACAAACTGTACCAGTGCCTGCATGACTCTCTGCCTGAAGCATTTCCTCCTAACCTCTAATCTAAATCTCCCCTCTTTTGGTTTAAAATCAGTCCCCCTGGTCTTATCACTATCTGCCCTAGCAAGGAGTTGCTCTCCATATTTTTTATAATCCCACTTTATGTACTGAAAAACCATAATAAAGTCTCCCCAGAACTTTCTCTTCTGCAGGATGAACATGCCCAGCTCTCTCAGTCATTCTTCGTAGGAGAGGTGCTCCAGTCCTCTGATCATCTTCATGACCCTCCTCTGGTCTTGCTCTAACATGCCCACATCCTTCTTGTGCTGGGGACCCCAGACCTGGATGTAGTACTCCAGGTGCCTCATGAGGGCAGAGTAGAGGGGGACAATTACCTCCCTCCACCTGCTGTCCACTCCTCTGTCGATGTAGCCCGGGATGCATTTGGTCTTCTGGGCTGGAAGTGTGCACAGTTGTCTCATGTCAAGGTTTTTGTCCACCAGAACACACAAGACTTTCTCAGGGCTGCTCTCAATGAGCTTTTCTCCCAGTCTGTCCTCCTGTCTGGAAATGCCCCAACCCAGGTGCAGAACCTTTCACTTGGACTTGTTGAACCTCATGCAGTTCACATGGCCCCCTTTCTTCAGCCTGTTCAGGTCCCTTTGGATGGCATCCCTTCCTTCTGTTGTATTGACTGCACCACTCAGCTTGGTGTTGTCTGCAAACTTGCTGAGGGTGCACTCGATCCCATTGTCTATGTCATTGATAAAGATATTAAACAACACCAGTCCCAGGACAGACCCCTGAGGGGCAGCACTCATCACTGATCTCCACCTGGACACAGAACCATTGATCACATATAAAAAACAAAACTGTGTCTAAAGCATATGGAACTGGCAGTGATTTGGGATCTTTATCCTGGAACACTGGAACCAACATCTTGGCATGTGTATGCTTAACCAGGATGAGAGGAACTTGATTTATTTTAAATTTTATAGAAAGCACTCATATAAAATATTTTGTTTACAGTTCCACCCCATGAAGACTAAGGTGATGAGACATATGTTATCTCAAAACATTCATAAAAAAGTTATTACTATCCAGCAATAAAATGCTCAAACGTGACTAGCATCGAAATCCAGCTATTTAAGAGTCGTATATTGTTCTTACTGTTGCACTCCTCCTCTGCCATAGGCATCAGTAAATAAATCTCAGAAATTAGAGGTGGAAAAGATCTATTAAGTGGTCAGGGAAAGCTAAAGCTGATGTGGTGTGAAAGAGGCTGAAGAAATACATTCTGTTCCTATAAAATGGTTTGATAGAAAAGGAGATATAAGAATACCTCCTTCCATCTCGTATAGCAGTTTATCAGAGATACAACAGAAGCAAACACCTGCACAATCTATATCATTGCTATCTCTAACTTGTAGGCAATATCACTGATTCAGCCATAATTATCAATGAAGAGGTCTTTTGCTGTATATTGATTGAAACAGTGTAGGGTACTTAGCATGCTGCAACCATACAGAGATAAGAAATAGGAATGGTTCAGGATCATTAATGAGATATTCTTCATGTACATTAACACTCATGTTTTATAGAAATTGCTTGGGCTGTTTTGGTAAAGTCTTGGGTGATCAAAACCAATTGCAATGTAGGCCAACAGAGGCAGAGGTAAGCGAGCATCTGAATAGCACTATCTTTCCACAAGCAGAAGAACTCAGCTGATGTGAGCATTCTAGAAAGAGGAGCAAAAGGACAAATGCACTGATCGCAAGAGGTTATATGCTTCTCAATAGCTTGGGAATAATTTAGGAGCAGAGCTCATCTATACAATCTCTAGAAGGCAACAGAGTAAAGATGGATAACCTCAGTGTGACTGAATCCTGAGGAAAAGCAGCATAGTTCTCTGGCCATAGTAAGGTTAGAGAAAAGCTTAAAATTCAGCAATAGCTGTAACCTAGTGACACAGCTGGAACCTTTCTCTGGAATGGCCCCTGAAAAAAAAAAAAAAAAAAAAGGCATGAAAAGCATGTCCACTGAATCAGTCTGCATCCATTTCAAAGCATGCAGTATGTGGATATTGTCTCTGTAATGTTCAGCAAGACAAAATTTCTCTTCAACAAAATGTATTCTTGTCTTGAAGAGATGAAATTCACAGTAGATGGAAAAGTAAACACACAGACAGAAAAAGAAATGGAGGAGTCTACCCTGCAAATCTACCCTGAGTAAGATCTACACATACAAATATGCATGTCTAAAACTAAGTTACTGGTCTAAAATATTTTGTAATCATTATAGAGTTTTAGTGTCTTTGGAGATATAGCTCAGCCCTTTCTAACATAAATGTCAAAAATAAGTAAAATAGCCAATGTTCTACAAATTTCTCTCTTTCCACTTCCTCTAAAGAGAAACTATGTAAATAAAACCATGAAGACACAGATACTGTAGAGATCCACATCTGCTACAGACTGCTTATTGCTCAAGGTTTTATCAGTCAAAGACAGGGATGAGATCAGAATACAGCTCTCTATCCACTGATCCTTCCAACCAGCATCATCCTTTTTCACATTTCTGATAAAATTAATTACTCCAGATTATGCTAGGTAAAATGTAGAGGGGCAAAAATAGTATTTCTAATTAATTTTATACTGATGGTTATGTAAAGGAAAATCCAATGATTTTTTTTCATTTATATTTTCATCAATTATTGCCACTTTTTTTTTCTTTTTTTCTTTTTTCCGCTTTCAAATATGGAAAAATTATTTTCTTTCTAGCATTTTTTTTTCCTGGATTTTGCTGCGAAGTGAATTGATGTCTGAATAATCATGCTTGTTTTCATGTAACTCTGATCAGTCTGGAGAGAGAAATCTAAAATAAAATTCATTTTTCTCCAAAGACCAGCAGATAGCCTGTCCACCACTTCAATCCATTTCAATATCAATTTTATTTATACTAAATAAGGAGCTTATTTACTGCTTACAGAAATTAGCAAAGGTTTCCTGGGCATTTCATTGCAATTTAGATCTACCCTGTGGGTCCAATCCATCTTCTGTTAAACTAATTGGAAAGACTCCTTTTGAGTGAGAATTGGATCAGATACAGAAGAGTAAGAATTACCAGCTGTGCCATTCTGTGCAATATTCTTCTGCCATATCTTGTGGTGGTTCAATTAAATTCATATTACTCTTGTGAAACATACTTAACTATGTTTCATATTCAAGATGCTCAGCCTCCCTGAAAGATTCTGATACATTTAATCTTTTGAATTTGGGACTCAGCACTACAGTCCTTCAACTCCCCAAACTTAGAAATGTATGGACCTGAACAGATGAAGCAACATTTTGATAACAGTGGAGAACAGGATGAGGTGAATTCCAAATAAACATTTTGTATGTTCTTTTTTTTTTTTTTTTTTTTTTTCCCCAAATTTATCACAGAATAACAAATTAATTGCCAGGAACCTAGCACAAGTTCCTGGAGGAACTTCAAGTTCCTGATTAGAAACCATAGCTCTACTAATACCAGTAGCTATCAATTATTTTCTGCCAATCCATCCCCGAAATAAACACAAGAGAGGGAGTTAAAACGTGTTCTTTAGTTTTGGTGACTCCTGTTGCAACATGTAGTTGTACTGGGTTTATCTGGCAAGGTTTTGGTAGCAGGGGGCTACAGGGGTAGCTTCTGGGAGAAGAAACCACTAGCTGCCCTATAAGGGCGAGTTTCATTTGCCTCCAAAGGGACCTGTTGCTGGCCAGAGCCAAGCCAATAAGTGATGTTGTTTGTGCCTCTGTGAAAGCAGAGTAAAGAAAAAAACAAAAACAAAAACAAACCAAACCGACCAACCAACCAACCAAAAAAAAAAAAAAAAACCAAAAAAAACTGTTGCATAACAGCAGCTGGGAGAGAGCAAGGAGTGAGAATCAGCCCTGCAGCTCCCAAGGTGAGTGCAGAAGGAGGGCAGGAGGTGCTCCAGGCACGCAGCACAAGTTCCCCTGCGGCCTGTGGAGAGGCCCCTGGTGGAGCAGGCTGTCCCCCTGCAGCCCATGGGTCCCACATGGAGCAGATCTCCACGCTGCAGCCCGTGGAGGAGCCCCCGGTGGAGCAAGTGGATGTGGCCTGGAGGAGGCTGCGGCCCATGGAGAGCCCCCACAAAAGCAGGCCCCAGGCCGGAGCTGCAACCCGTGGAGAGGAGCCCACGCAGGATCAGGGCATCTGGGGGGAGCTGCTGTCTGTGGGAGACCCGTGCTGGAGCAGTTTGCTCTTGGGGGGATGGATGGACCCCGTGGTACGGAGCCATGTGGGAGCAGTTCTTGAAGAGCTGCTGCCTGTGGGTAGTCCTTGCAGGCTCAGTTCAGGAAGGACGGCATCCCGTGGGAGGGACCCCACGTGGAGCAGGGGCAGAGAGGGACCGTGAAGGAGCGGCAGAGATGAAGTGTCAGGGACTGACCGCAGCCCCCACTCCCCATTCCCCTATGCCACTCGGGGGGAGGAGGTAGAACAAGGTGGATGGAGGAGAAGGTGTTTTTATTTTTTGTTGTTTTTGTTTGTTTGTTTGTTTCTCGCTGCTTTAGTTTGTTAGTAATATGTAATAAATATTATTAATCTCCCTATGCTGTTTTGCCTGTGATGGGAATGGTTGAGTGACCTCCCTGTCCTTATCTCAACCCATGAGGCCTTTTCATCATATTTTCTCCCCCTTTCCCTTTGAGGAGGTGGAGTGAGAGAGCAGTTGTGTTGGAGCTCTGCTGCCCAGATGAATAAAACCACAACAGGAGTAAGGTGTTTTTTCCCCCCTTTAAGTTGATAAAGACTAAACTGAAAAGAGAGGGAAAACTGTCTAGTAGATCTGGCTTTGAAGACACTTTTGGGTGGCAAGCACTTCTTTCCACTCTGAGCTAGAGATCTGAGAGATAAGCTTCCCTAATACTTAGAAAAAATAAATGACTTTAACAACACCAACACATAGTCTCAAAAGGAAGTACCACAGATATTACAATTCAAGCTCATATAACTATGCCCTGTGTATTTTATATGCTGTCTGCTGTTTGTAGGGTCAGGCCTTGTCTCTACCCATTGTCTTTTTATCCAGAATGTCTTCAGTTAGTCATTCAATGAGGGGTCCAAGCTGCTCTCAGTGTTATAAAATCATAGAATTACTGAGTGGCTTTGGGTTGGAAGGGACCTTAAAGACCACCTTGTTCTTCCCCCACCCTCCACCATAGGTGAGGGGAATCAGGTTGCTCAAAGCCCCATTTATCCAGTCTTGATCACCTCCAGGGATGGGACATCCACAGTTTCATTCCAGTGCCTCACTACCCTCATAATAATTTCTTCCTAATATCTAACTTAAACCTCCCCTTTTTCAGTTTAGTACTGTTACCCCTAGTCCTCTCACTACAGTACCTGACAAAGAGTCCCTCTCCATCTTTTCTCTAGGACCCCCTTAAGTATTGGAAAGCCACTATAACATCTCCTTGAAACCTCCTCTTCCCCAGGCTGAAAAACCCCAACTCTCTCAGCCTGTTTTCACAGGGAGGTGTTCTAGTCCTCTGATCATCTGCCTGGAGAACCATGTTTATGTCTCCAGGTCAGAACCAGCTATGAAGTTTTTATAGCTCTGATGACTCTAGCCATCCTTTAAGAACAAATAGCAAGCCTTGTTTGTTTGAGAAAAAGAGTCTGTGGATATCTCTGATGAGGGCTCACTGTGTTTCCTTTTGGTGTGTGGAGTCATAAGTGAGAGGATTCTCATTACTTCTCATTTGGTATCTGCTTACGGTATCTGAACTGCTAATGATGCAGGTTCCCCTCTTCTGAATCTAGAACTCCCTGTCCTGATATATCTTCCTAATCATGGTGCTTTTTTGTTTGCTTATTTGTCTTGAGAAACCCTTTGAACTTTTTAAAATTTATTATTTACTTATTTATTTATTTTATGTTGAAGAATTGCACCTAGCAATTTTGGGATGCAGAAGGACAGAAGGTAAAAGAGACTGACTCTAGTCCTGTCATCTGGGTACTCCTGTAGGAAGAAAATAAACCCTTATTCTGGGTTTGCTTTCTTTACAGAATCACAGAATGGCTGAGGTTGGAAGGGTCCTCTGGAAATCATTTGGTCCAACCTTTCTGCTCAAGGAGGGCCATGCAGAGCCAGTTGCCCAAGGCCATGTACAAGATGGCTCTGAGGATGGAGAGTCACCTCTAATCTTCTGATTATATCTTATGACTAATAAAAATGTATAAAGATTTGTTAATCAAGATACATGAAAAGAGCTTTGAAAGTCTGTATCTCTCCATGTGCTACTTCTGTAGGCCTTTTCACAGGATGTTGAAGGGTTCACTCCCAGAGACCATCTACTGTACCAGGGGTGGAGGAGCTTCAGCTGTCTAATTGATGCACTTAAGTATCACTAGAGAGAAGAACTTGGCCTTTAGACTGTTCCCTGAATGCCCTCAGAGATGTCATTAGCCCTCCCAGGAGGGGGGCAGAGCTTCAAATGTGCTCAGAAACTGAGGGTAAAATCTGGGCGGTGTGAATCACCAAACACTAACACAGAGCACCAGATCCACTCTGCAAGCCAGTTTACAAACTATTTTATTTTATTTTATTTTTTTTTCAGAATCTCTGCAGAAAAATGGGGGACTCTACCTACTCTACCTCACTCAAGCAAGTATAATTGAAAATATCACAGCAGGAGGGGTACCCAGCTGCAGTTGTATGATTGGCCAGCTAAGATCAAGGAAATGTTAGTGCTCCATCAGTACTAACAAGATGCAGCTGTTGGAAGGGGCATTGTCAGGTTTGTAATTCAGACACCAGCTGGAGCTGCATAACCCAGATTTATTGGCACTCTGAACATACCACAAAGACTCTCTTTTCTCCTCTCTTTTGCTGTCAAGGAAGGAGGGAA
Organism: Stictonetta naevosa; assembly: GCA_011074415.1. Lineage (NCBI taxonomy): Eukaryota > Metazoa > Chordata > Aves > Anseriformes > Anatidae > Stictonetta > Stictonetta naevosa. Next base: position 196,045,339 of record CM021697.1, on the reverse strand, counting down.
GCAGAGATATTTATTGTGAACCCTTTACTTATGATATTATTTTGATTTGTGGTGAAAGTATTTGGAGCCCTGTTGCTGATGGCTCCATTTTGGAGATTCAGAACATTTGATTGTTATTCTGAGAACATCAGAGAGTAACGGGTTAGACAAAAGTGAGCCATTTTGAGGATAGTTGTTATTCAAATATATATTGAGATTTAATCTGCGCTCTCAAGAAAGTACTTTAAATATGGAAAGGGGAAACTGAGACAGAAAGGAATAACATGATAATCCCATTAAGGATAGAACCAGGAGTAGACTCCAGTGTTCCTAGAATCAACCTAAAGATGCTATTTAATATAATGTGATGCCTTCATGTTGTGACAGAAATAATACTGTGAATAAAATGTGGGCAGGTGTGAATATGATTTGTCAATAGAGTGCATAGGGCATGCAATTTGTCAATTGGTTGTCCAAAATTAGCTCAATTTAGAAATAAAGTGTTGTCTCAACATGAAAAATCAAAACATTTCATTTAGGAAGTGTAAAAATGGCATTTTTCCAGCAGCTAACCATTTCCGCCCATAATCAGCAGATGTGAGTACATGGAGACAACAATTTGCATGCAAATGTAAGCATATAACTGAACAGAGACATGATGTTCATTTATCTTGTACTACTTATTATGTGTGTATATGTCTATAGATATTCTATATATATATAACGATGGAAGAATATATATAAAATCCTGGAAGACTGTCAAGGTATTGTCTGGCTTTCTTGTTCCTCTCCTTTTCCCCAAATCTTCTGAAACTCAAAAAAAAAAAAAAAAAAAAAAAAAAAAAAGGGGGCAGGTGAAAATGGAGTGAAAAAGCTTTAACACTTAGTGAGTTCTTAGTGAGTTCCTTTGAGAGTAAGCAGTTAATTAGATTAAGTGTTTCAATTCTGAGACGAATATATATATTATATATAAAAAAAAAAGTGACAGATTTTTTCATCTCCAAATTGCAAAGGGCCAGAAAGTGAGCTTTACATTATTATTACCACTGCCATCCTCACTAGCTTTCATGTTTTCTCTTAATGGAAAGACCTGTCTCTTTCTGTCAATCAGGATCTGTCAGCACAATGTTATTATGTCTGTGTTATTATTCAGAAATTTCTTTTCCAGTTTTAACTGCTTTTTAACAACTACAGTTACATAATGTAATTGTATTGCAGCACCAATGCAGTGCTTGAAAAGAGTTGGGGTGAAGAGCTTATTTTTCCTGATATCTAGCCTAGTTTGAACTGAGACTTAAAAAAAAATTGTCTGAGGCATTTCTTAGTTTCCATTTACATTCAAAAAAGCAGCAAGATTAAGTATGAGGAGGCAGGAAAAGAAGCAAAAGGGACAAATTTGAAAGAAATGGAGAAAAATGGAAGCAAAGAAAATGAAAATGGGGGGATAGTAAAGAAGAGGATGAATCAATGCAACATAAAACATTGATCTCATTTGTTTTTTGAGTTTATTAGAGATGGGGAACTTACCAAAACATAAAAAAATATTTTTAGTTGACCCCAAATTATTTTTTCTTCAGTTAAATTTATGAAAATAAGTGTTTTTTTTTTTTTTTTTTTTTTTCTCTTTGCATCATGTACAATAAATGAGTTCAGTTTGATTTTTTCTCTTCAAAAATATTCCAAGTGCATCTTCTGTAATTGTTTGCGTCTCATTACTAAAATTTGGTATTTGCAACAAGTCCTATTCAATTGTAAAATACATATTTTCAGGATACAATGACAGACTTCTAATTTTTATTCTTCCAACACCTGATTCTAATCCCCATTCAGAGATTTATAAAATGTTCCCTTTTTAGATATCAGAGATGAAGGGGGGGAAATGGCTTTCAAAAGGCCACTGTTTCCTCAACAGTGAAGTGTGTATCATGAAATGCCTGAAGCTTTGATGATATTCTCCAGTGCAATGACTGCTAAATTTGAATTGAAGCATAGGATGAAATAATTTGTCACTACTACAGGTCATTAAAGAGTACTTATCCCATTGTGTATATGCATTATGATACATTCTTAAAACTCCTTTCCATGAATTAGTTGAGAAAGAAGCTACTGAGATCCTGCTCAAAGGATAGTCCAGTGTGTCAATTCTTTCTTCATTGCCTTGTCCTTCTCTTTTGAAGAAATTAGCTAAATGTTACTCACTGTGTTTGAGTTTTTCAGATTACCAGGCTTAGACTGCCATTTTTTTTTTTCATTTAGCAACATTTTAGAGTGAGCAAGGAAAAAAAACAAGAAGCTCTATATGCAGGCACTGCTTCAGAAATTGCCTGGATTCTTGTGCTAATTATCTTAAAGCGCTGAAAATTCATATAATAAATAAAAATGAATTTTACACATGGATAACCAACTTTTAACAAGCTCATTGTAACATAACGAAGAAATAAAACAATTCCAACAACTTAGAAAGTTGTTATGAATATGAACATGAATATGGTTGTGATTTTTTTAAAAAGGCAATAACAAAACTGTGTACCTGCACTTAGTATGATACCTATTAGTGTGTTCCTTCTTACCAGAAGAATGTGGGTACTCTTTACTGGTTCCTCAGCAGATAATGTGAACTTGTAACACCAGGCATTGCACTTCAGGGTTATCTCCATGCAAACTCTGTTTGCATTTGGTTTGTTTCACTGTAACTTCTAAAAACTGTGGTTCCATCTATGTAACAATAATAACAGCAGGAGCTGAAGGCAAGCCTGTGATGGCCACAAGCTTTTGAAGACCTACTGTGGGTACAATGTGAAAACGTGGAAAACAAACTTGTTTAAAATGCTCACGACTCTTTACTAGAGTTGGAGCATTACAGAATAACAGGAAATAACAGAATAACAAATGACATTTCATCTTTGTGATTGAATTAGCTACCATCTAACACTGGAAAATTATAGAAAAGTTGTCTTTAAAAATAAATCTGGTAAAATTATGCTCCTGCTCAGTTCCACTCTGATTTTATTTTAAAAGTTTGTATGATTTTGGCAAGCTGACACTTAGAAGTGATGTTAAGTTTAACATAGCTTAAAACATGTTATACCTGAGAACACATTTTATTTTTAAAACAGTAAGAGCTAGAAGAGCAAACCGTGTATTCTGCCTTTGAATATTTCATTGAAATTTTGTGTTCAGTCTAACAGCATGAAGCTCTTAATATATACTTTATTTTCTTAAATAGAAAAAAAAAAAAAAAAAGTCATGATAGTTTGGTTAACTGCTGTGATAGTGATTGGAGATGAGTCCTATCTCTGAGGCTGAGATTGCCACTTTCTCTACTTTGACAAAAAGTATTTTTCATAGACTTCAGCCAAGGCAATAAAGGGAGTGGTCCACAGTAGGCTGCCATATTAAACATCAATGATGCTGGGTGCTAGGCAAGGCAGCATCTACTGTGCATTGAGGAAGAAATGAAGAAATGCCACAATGGCTGTCATACCGGGGGGGGGGGGGGGGGGGGGGGGTTGGGGTGTTGGAGGTGAACAGAGCATATCTAATCATATCCTCAGTGCCAGTGCTGTGACATTAAGAGATATTCAGATAAAGAGGTATCTTTTAAATGCTTTTACTAGAGACACAGCAACAGCCATGATCTCAACACTATGTGCAAGGGTTTGCTTGAATGAAGGGAGACCTTCCTTTAAGAAGGCAACAAACTGAGGAGGATTTGATGCCAGCTATAAGCAATGCCCTGCATTCCTGCTGCAATTGTAGAGGTGGATGCAGTATCCTCAAGTTCTACAGAGAGCCAAATAGTCTTGGCTCACTCTCTACTTTACTACAAAGGGGGAAAACTGATCCTGGCATGACCAATAATGCTCTTCTATCTCTTTCATATCTTGTGCATCATCTACTTCTCCATTCCTTATTAAGACTAAGGGTCTTACAGTCTTAGTCGTGAGGAATATATTAAAGTATTTTTCATATTTATATATACACATACATATTTAACAATTACCTTATTTGCTGTACATCTGGAAATTTCATGACAGTCTGTTTTCCTTATTCATGCCATGTATACAGTTATGGTAGAAAGGATGGTAAGGTTTCTAATGTACGTTTAGGATTTAAAGGATAAAGAACATGCTGTACCACAGACTTCCTGTGTATTGTTGGGAGAATATTTAGCTTTTCAGACCTTATCTCTCCATAAACCGAAGGGAATGCTGCTTCTTAGGAGTATTTCAAAGGCAAAACAAACAAACAAACAAAAAGATATACCACAACTATAGTAATATGGCTATTACTGTATTTTCATGTAATTGCAGTGTATGAAGTCAATGACAAATTTTCTGCCCACGCAAATGGGTGTGAAATCAACTGAAGTAAAAAATAAGAATGTTCTACTCTCATATCTGTGAGAAATGAATCTTCTATGTACAACTGATGCATGGTCAAATATTAGATGATGGAATTATCCGGGAGACAGACAAAAAGTGTAGAAGGATTGAGATTATGGAACTATTACAAGACAAAGATGTGCTTTGAAAAAAAATCAAAAAAAGGCTCTGATTCATTCAAAGAGAGGTAACAACATCTAGATATAATGATAAGGGTAAAAGAGAAAGTTATATGGGCAAAATTAATTGAATTTCTGTTATACTGGGAGATGAAATTGTTTCAAATCCTTTGGATGGTTATGGCATTTTTTTATTGGAAGTCTTATAACTTTCTCAGTAATTATGGAATGAATGAACTATGGGAATTTTGCATTGATTCTTGGATACTTGAACACTCTGGTCTTTCTTGTGACTATCATTGAAATTCTGTCATTGAAATCAGATGGAATGAGAACTCTTTGTAAAATTCTTACATGCATCTTGTTTCACTGTTTGACATGTGTACCAGCATCCTTAGTCTTCATCTGAAATGAGAACAAGAAGAGACAGAAGTATGATGAAATCCCTGAAATCCTACAACTATTTGGATTCAATGGTAAAAGTGTCAGCAACAATAAAACTAGATTATAGTTTGTTGCTAGTGAAATTCAGCAATAAATTATTGGCTTAGTAGAACTAGGAAATAAACATGAGGTGTATGATTACATATCATTTTCAGATTAAGAAATTCCTGGGATCTAGGTTGAGGTCTTTGCAGCACTAAGATTGTTTCTAGATTGAGCTGTTGGGTCATTCATCTTTGCAAATGGTAAGCATCTGTAATTCCTGGTAGATCTGCAAAAACTACACATTTTTCACTGTTAGGACCTCTGTGTATTTCCAAAGAAGCTGCTTCTATATTTTCATTTTGTGACCTATACCTTGAGGGTCAAATCTCTGCTCAAATTTGCTCTGTAGGTTTATGGTTCTAGGACATAAATGTATTGTTAAAAATAACAACAATAATAATCTTTCTCAAATAAAGCTAACACTTGTTCCATTCAATGTTACAACTCAAAGAACCAGAAGTGAGAAGACCAAAACAATGTGGATAAGTAAGCTAAAAGAAGAGAATCTCACTACGTTTACAAGGCTAAGACCTCTGAAAAGATAAAAGCACATTGATTGCAAAACATGAAGGTGGAAAAAAGAAGTAGAAAGAACTTGAAGTTAATCCAGAGGATTCATTCACAGTTTATGATTTGGGTTCAAGTAGAGGCATAAGCTAGTCAAGATAGTAGGATTCTCTATAAAATATATTTATTGCTAGGAAATAAGAACAATAAATATCACTCAGAGCAGTTTCAGTTTCTCATTCACAGCTTGTTGCTCTTACAGGATACCAGATTTAACATTATAAGTAGTCTAGCTGAGAAGCAAGCAAAGAAACAAAATGACCTAACTGATAATGTAGGTTTTGGAAAAAAAAAAAGTTCTAATGCTTCAAGATAAATTAATGCAAAACTGCTACTTCTCCTTGACTCGTCAACTTTTATGTACCAGGTCTCATATCAAATAATGGTTGTAAATGTCTCAATAAATGAATGTACACTTATCCTCTCTGGAAAAGGTGTTTGAAGCAGAGAAGAAACAAAATGAAGTGTTGGTTGAGGCTTATTTACCATAGTGAGTCAGAAACTGTGTCCTTCAGAAGGATCTCCTTATTCTTTACTAAATGTTGATTCATTTTGATTGCATAAAATGAAAGCAAATGTTCAAAGAAAATAAATTTACATTTTTTGTTGTTGTTTTATCATAACACGGGAATTGCTGAATTGTTGTGAAAGCATAATATTGCAAAGCTTTATCTCCTCATTTTTAGAAAATAATAATTTTTAGAAGTTATTTTTTGGTCCTTAAGTTAATATTTTCATTTCTACTAGAATTATAACAGGGCAGAACTGTTGTCAGAAGAGTATAATGTATTAAAATTGTATTCAGGATTTGATATTCTACTGTTCCTGCTTTCAAACTCAAACAACAGCTATACCCAGCACCCTACTGGTAAATATATTTCCTTTGATCATTGAAACATTACTGATTTGATTGATAAATATTACATCAACAGAAACTTTTGCTTTAGTTTGCTCAGTATGAGGTTTTCAAAAAGAGACAGTTTATTTAAGGCCAAACAAATTTATTTTGTACTCCATGTTTTGCTTTTCATTTTGGGCTATGTTTTTTCACTAAAATGGGTTTTATATCCACAGTAACAGGAACAGATGGAATTGGAGCCCATTACATTTTTCCAAATGGGAACACATCTGGAGCATAAATGATTTTGGCTTACCAAAATGGAAGGAATGATAACTTAGTACCATGACTATGTATTATAGTAATACAACTTTTAATAACATTTGCTCCCCTTTTATTCAAGTGCAGGAGATATAGATGGCATGAAGTCAAGATTTTCCCTATAGTTAATAACTTATGTTATTCGCAGAATATTGATCAGCATAAAAATATTATAGATTCAGCATTCTAAAAAATACTTCTCTGTGGAAGGGAAAAATAGGACTGAATGATAAAAAGTTTGGTTTCTGTGGGATAGTAGGACTCAGGGTCTTGTTTCTACAGGACTGATCTCTCTCACTCTCTCTCTCGTATAGTACCAATGCAATAGTTGTGTTTCCAGCCTTGATGTTTGAAGGGTAGGAACACCTGTTTCAATCATCTTCTGGGTCACAGGGTGCTGCAGGTATCTCCATCCCTCTTTGCTTGCTGTGTGTGTTTGCATACTTTTTAATCCTCTTTCACTGCTCCCCTTCCCTAGTCAGCTTGCTGAGGACTGTGGTTGTCACTCCCCCTGAGCTTTGTCAGGCAGATTATTGTTATTATTAAACAACAAATTATTTTCTAGAAAAACAAAACAAAACAAAAACAAAAACAATGCACTTCAGAAAAGTCAGGACTCCTCAGATAAACCATAAAGACCAAATCATGTACTAAGCTTCAAAAAATGGATATATATATAAATGAGGCACTTTGTTAAAAAGAAGATAAAAAGGAAGGTAAGAGAACTAAAATTTAGCAGGTGTTATACAGACAGCTGAGGCTGTATTACAGCCTTATGGAAAGCTCATTGGTTTTCCCAAGTGCATCACAAGAGGTGTACACCACCTACTAAAAAGTAGAAATTGCTAAGCAGAAAAGATATTTTATTTATTTATTAAATTAAGATGGTGTCAGCCAATAACCTAAAAGTTGCATCCAAATGAAGAAAATAGAATGGATCATAAGCTCTGGAAAACTGCACAGGTGTCAAGAAGCATTCAGCAGTTTCAGTGGAGGAAGATCAACAGTGAAGTCATGCAGGAGCCTATGCTTGGATCTGCCTTTTAATGTATTCATAAATGACCTGGAAAAGGGGATGCTGTGTTATGGCCAAGTTTGCTGATGATACAGTTATTTAAGGTAAAACCGGTGAAGGCCAGTTATGAAAGGACCAGAAGGTCCTTACAAGACTCAGTGGCTGGATATGGCAGATGAAATTAAATATAGGTAAATATAAAACAATATATGTGTGGTGTGAATAAAAAATCATAACTTCACATACGAAAGGGTAAATCCTGAACTCTCTCCAGCCACTGGGGATTGAGACCTGGGATAAGTAAAACATCAGTTCATCATCAGTAAAAATTAAAAGAAAATCTTAGGACTTGGAGAGAAAGGAACACAAAACAAAACAGATGCTAGTTATACAAAACCTTGGTTTTCCACAAATTGAACACTGAGGGGCTTTTATACTTTCTTCATAAATTAAAAAAAAAAAAAGAAAAAAAAAAGAAAAAAAAAAGTGATATTAGAACTGGAAAATGTTCAGAGAAGAGAAACAAAGATGATCAAAGCTTTCGTGCTGTTCACACAAGCAATGCCTGCTCTCTTCAACATGAAAAGGAGATGATTCAGGTTGCTCCAGAGTTCTACAAAAGGATGAATGGCACAAGGAGGTTGTATAAGGAACAGCTCTTTGCTTTGTCCTCCAGCACAATAACTAGGGCTCATGAAATGAGGCCATAAATATACAGATTATTCACAAAATTCACAAAATTCAAGAAGGGAATTCCCTGAAGTAATCCCCAGGTGATGTTTCAGTGGGATGTATGTTCACTTATGTAACTTTCTGGAGCATCAGAAACCCCCAAATAATTTACTAAGGCCAAGACTCATCAACCAGGTTACTCCCAGTGTACATGGTCCAGTGGCAATATGAGTTTTGGAGTTTTCAATTAGCAGTCATTATCTTTTCCTGGGTCCAAAAATGTTTACATTTTTCTCCACTGTTCTTTAATGAAAATAAATTATTGCTAGTCAATCTGCATAACTTTCCTGATAGTGTATATCAAGTCTGATTTAAAGTCTTATTTAAGATTAAAAATAAAAATAAAAAAAATCATTTTCCTTTTTTTTTTTTTTTTTTTTTTTTTTGAGAAGAAGCCTGCCCATGAAAATTTTCCATTGTTGTACAGAGATGGATCATCACATCTTTGCCCCATTAAAGAATAGCTCTGCATCTGAGACTGAAACTGTAATGACCTTTTGCTGTCATATCACATTGCAGTTTCAAAACTTATTGGCTAAATTGCTGTTTCTGATAAGTCACTTTTAACACTACAGCTCTGGAGTTTTTTTTTTTTTTTTTCTTTCTTTTGAATGTGTGTTCTCCATTAGTGTTTTCCTTCCCTTCTGCATTTAACTTGCATTTCCTCATGACATTTCATTTAGAGGTTTCCTGCTTATCTCTGTAAACTTTCTAGGTCATTTGCCCTCACTGCTGTTGGTGACAACTTCACATTGAATGCAATTTACATGTATCATACTTTTCTGATGTATATGAAAAGTCAGAATGATTTTCTTCTTTTTGTGCGATCTAAGAAATATTAAGAGTGTCATCTCAAATCTTGTAAGCTTTGATCAGTACTTGAAGTGATTTTTACTGGCCACCAAAACCCAACAGAGTCTGAACATTAGAGGCAGTTGGGTGCTTGAAGGTGCAGGTAGAGGCCTTGAAGGCTTTGCCAAAGTACCTAGATATGAAGTTCTAAATACTGAAGTAATTTGACATTACTGTCAGATTGAGGCTGAAATTCTTCACCCTTCTACTTTCTCAAAAGCTAGCTTGCTTCTCCAGACCCATCTTCTGGGATGCAAGAGGTACCGATTTCTCAGATCTCTTCATACAGTGGTGGAAAAAAAATTGAAGTTTTCCACTGCCCTGGCCAGTATTCAAATCATGAGATGTCAGTCAAAATGTATAGTTGATGTCTCATCTACTGCATTTTGTTAATCTAGACCCCCATTAAATATATATATATATATATATATCAATTCAATACTTTTTGTTGTTTTTATTTAATTTAAATTTAAGGTTAACAATAAGAAGCAAAAAAAAATAAAAAAAAAAGAGAGAAATAATGAGTGAATTTAGGCTCACCAGTTCTTTCAAAGATTGCCACAAGAAGAAAGCTCCAGGTAGCATGAAGGATTTAGGGGATTTAATACAAATGGATCAGGGAAAATTCTCTTGCCTCACCTTGCCATCTCCTGCCTTGCCTTTAAACCCTTTATTTTCTCATTCTTTGAAAACTTCCATCTTTCTCTAATGCAAGTTTTTCATGTGATTTCAGGGGGAAAAAATCTACTTTTATCTATTAGAAATTAGTTCAGGGAATCAGAGGGAAATTTTGCTAACAATTATTGGAACTGAAAGCAAGACCTTGAAGTCAAACAGGCAAAGGACAGATTTTCAAGGCAGCTGGGCTCCTCTGGGTTTGCTTTACTCCTGAGTCCTGCTGTGGGAGACATAAGTAGAGCTGTAGGCAAAGTAAATAAAGTGAAATGCAGTGCTTTCAAATTTTGTACCAACTTGATTTTTGCTTTGCAGTGACATTTCAGATGTGCCAGCATTGTGATCCTTCTATGTTTAGAGACAGGGAAATAAGACCTTTATCTTACCTCCAGAGAGAAATTGTCTTGATCAGCCTAGCCCACTAATTAAGGCTGGTCCGGGGCTCCTGTTGAACAGGATGGGATTGATTGATTAAACAATTGTATTTATTTATTTGTTTGTTGGTTGTTGAAATGGAGGTCTAGATTAATAAAAATGAAATAAACGAAGCAATAACAATACGTTCCATGAACCAAAGACTGGCCTGTGGAAAACCTTGAATCTGTTTCTACCTCTGTAGGAAGAGATTGTTATCTCCTACACCCTAGCAAATGGTTCTGGATTAGCAGGCTAGCTTTTGGGAAAGGAGAAGGGTGGAAAATTTTAGCTTCTCATTGATGCAGTACTTTGCACAAGTTATCACCAAGCAGAGATGAGAATACAGGCATTTCTTTCACTAGGTGTAAACCTTGATGTCTGAGCTGGTTAATTACCTTGCCATTTAACTCAGGTAACTTTGCATATCCCATGTCAAGTGGAAATGCTCCTAAAGGAGGGATTAAGAAAAACAACTGCTGAAAGGTTTAGAATGATGAGATGATTCAGCCAGGTGTGGGGTTGTGTGTGCAAAAATTCTGTCAGACAAGGAAACTACTAGAGAATTTAGGATTCTCACACCATATGAATAACATCCATATCTTTGGGATGTTACAGAAAAATAGATTTCTCTTGTTTCCTCTTCTGCCCCCTCCTCCAAGTGTCAAAACCACAAAAGTAATCTTTTTATTTATTTATTTATTTATTTTCTTAAAATTTAGTTTGATATAACTTTTTTTTTTTTCCACTTTTTTATTATTATTTATTTATTATTATTTTTTATTTGGCTGATATATTGGAAATAAAAGATGCTGACAGCTTGGTCCTTAACTGACACTTAATCAAAGAAAGTTAACTGCTCCAATACCTAAGAGCTGTCCTCATGAGTGACAGTTTTCTTGTCTAGATGTCTAAATGCCCCCCAAAATGAAGAATTTATTGATTTCATAGATATAAAAACAGTGTATCTCATTTCTCCTAGCATTTGCGATACTAAGGCAGATGCATCTTTATCAAAGTATCCCCTTTTCATTAAGGTTAATTAAGTGATAGAACTAAATATCAATGGAACAACAACCAAGTTTTATACAGCCAATCGCAAGAAATCTCTTTCAGCCTTAGATGCTCAGGCTATGTCCTCTTGCTTAAGACCACAATTTCTAGTTTTAGCATAGAACTAAGATCCATCCCACACGGGAGTTAAATATCGAATGAAAAAAAAAAACAAACGTGCAAGACAGTAAAGCAGCGACAACGAGAAAGAAAATGTAAAGAATATTAAAAAAAAAAAAAAGTAGGAATTCATTTTTTTTTTTTTCAGGTCATTGAGAGGCAGAATTATGTAAAAGATGAATTTTTCTGCTTAACACTGAGGTCCCTCTCTTAGCACAAAAGGGAAACAGCTTAAGATCCAACACACCAGGCTCCACAGCAGTGACTCATGGCTGAGTTTCTGGGTGACTAACGTAAGGTGACATGCCATAAGCTGCCTATGAATGCAGATTTTGAATACTGGTGGCTCAAGATACTGGGAATATAAAAAATGAAAAGACAACTGTTCAGAGAAATCAGACAGGAAAGCATTTGAGGACAAGCAGATACAAAGTTCTGTAGGGCTCTGGCTCTGCCCTGCACAGGCTAGCATCTGATGAACATCAATCAGGGGGAAGGTTTGCGGTGTACTAAATCTGCTGCACTTCAGAGGCGTGTTTCTTCTAACCCCCTTTTATTCATTCTCCCCTGTGCATGTTTCAGCCGCTTCTCTGGCACTACATTTAGCAATCCTGCAAAGAGTTTCTTCGACTCTGATATGATGAAAAAATAACTAACCAAAAATAGGTTTTATGTTTGAGCATCAAGCTCAACTGACTCACCTTGCAGCTGAACATCTATTAAATCCCACACAACCTGCAGGTGGGGGCAGAAGAACAGAGTGAGATACTGCTTTCTGATGAAGACTAAAGTTATGCTGAATTATGTGGATCACAAGCAACTCTACCAGATTACACTCTGTTCTAACTGGGATTGCAAGTGCTTGATTTTTGGGTCTGAGAATATGCCAAGACAATGTTAGTTATACCTCTCAAACACTTCAAATACTCCACACAACACTCCTGATACTCCATTTAATTTTTGGTGCAAGCAAGGTTTTGTGTTGTCCCAAGTCTTCACACTGCACTAAGCCTCACAGTAGCTCTATGTAAAACCCTGATGATTATGTGTAGCTCTCACTCAGCAACAAGGAAAGACTCTGTGTTTTTTATTAACCAGGAGAAAACAGGATATAACTCTGGAAATATTAAAATTAAATTCTAAATGATAATGCAGAATTCAGTAACATATGTAAGACGTGCCTAGGATCTTATATATAGCTTAGTTATTCCTGTTAAATAGAACCCAGTTCTGTCCCCATAGGGCTTGTGTTATGGTGTAATGGGTAATGGCATACCCTGAATGGTAATATTTCATGTACTTGAATGAGGGGAAAGGAAGAGGAATGAGCAAGGACCTTATTTTAACTGCAGTCTCTGGTCCCATAGTAAGGGAAAGGATCCAGAAACAATGGGAAATGGAGGGTGGCATTTGCTGGACAATCTCAGGACAATTTGGGACATTTTAAAGGTCCTCTCTTCAGTGGAGATTATAGGCAACAAGGAGACAGGACTCTGAAATTTTGAGTGAGAATTCTGTAGATCATGTAGACCGACAAAGATTAAAGAACTGAGGATAGAAGAGGGGCTTATGCAACAACTCATTCTTGGGAAGTTCATACACTCTAACTCCAACTGCTGGTTTTAACCAAAATGCTCCAGCAATCACTGTATTTTGAATCTTTATGCATTCCCTTTAGGGATATGAACCAGAGTCCACATCATCAGAATTTATAAATGCAATGCTAATACGCAGTTCAGTGAGGGGATCTGTGTGGATCTCTCTTTAACATCATAAATAACTTAAATAGCATTCAAAATTTAGCACACATATTACTGTCACCCTACTAAGTTTTATACTGAAGTGCTTTTGTATTCTATTATACATCTCCTTTTACTTTTACTTTTCCTAGCATCTGCATGGACCTTGCTTTCTGGAGAGAACAGCTTTTGGTAAAGACTGAAGTACAATAAAAAATATATCTTTTTGAGAAGAGCAATTTGCCCATTTTGTCCCATCATACTTCATTTAATCCTATTAATGCAACAGATTAATTCTTGTTCTGCTTGTCAGTGACTATCTGAAACACTTGTAAGGTTTAAAAATAGAAACATCACAAACACATGGTCTCCTTGTTCTGTTTCAGCATGAACAATAGCAATGCAGCTATTCTAAAAATTATGTGTACACAACAAAGAAAATTCAAGAGCTACTTCCTTTTTCTTTCTCTTTCATTTTAAAGAACATGAAATAAAGATTGTGAGAAATAAGTGTATGAGGGTGAGAAAAAAAAAGATGAGGACATTGCAGGACCTCATTTGCTATTATTTGTTTAGAGGCAGAATTTTTAACTTGAAAGGCAAATCAGGTTAATTCATGTTAAACTTTTTTGTTATAGGACATTATCTCACCGGAGTCTTAGCAGTGTAAGCTTGTTTAACTCTGTGTTTCTGTGTAACAGTCTACTTCTTCCCTATAATAAGGGCTTGCTACTTTGTACGACCAAGCCCTTGGGCTTGCTACTTTGTACGACCCAAAGTTGTAGCAATTATGTCAATTTTATGGAAGTCAGTGGACCTACACAGTGGTATAAGAATTATCTTAAGTCTACGCTTTCCACAGGAGATGCAACATCAGACCTAGTACTTCCCAAATGTTAATACAAGCTATTGATGTAGAATATTATTCCAATTGTAGAGAAGAATTTTGTAGAAGCAAATGTGGGATAGAAAGCAATTTCTGCCTCCTAACATAATATTAGCTGAAAAAAAAAAAAAAAAAAAAAGCTAAGCTTGGCCGTATAGATGAAGATCATGATGCTTTAATAAGCAGATCACAGGAAATGGGAGAAAGATGGAACTGGAAAGTTGGACCATTTGTAGCCTTTTATTAGAAGGGGATCTACTATGTTAATGCATGTAGATAATACAGAATGAATGAATTACTGGCAGGTAATAACTGAATCCATCTTGATGAGGTGGTATACACATCTGAGGATTTGTATTGCTGTATGCTGGTGTGAATTTCTGATCTGTCTACTGTGGGTGGTGAGGATGAGAGAATTAATTTCTAGTATATGATATCAAATACCTTTTAAATGTCTTTATATGGAGATTGTACCATACTAAACTGAGAAACAAAATAAGTATTTTTTTTTTAATTATTGATGATGACACCATTTAAACTAAAAAGATACATGCTTCTTAAATTGAAAAGATGAGTGTTTCTGCAGTCTAATCTGACATATGCATAAATTAGGAAATGTAGTATAATTAATACGTAGCCATTTGTTTGGTTCAACTTTCTTATGATGGCTTGTAGCAGATGTTATTTTATCAGCAAAACCTTGATAATATACTTTGATAACTATAAATTCTTTTGATTTCAAAACCATGCAGAACAACAAAATAGTTGATCTGACAGAAGTAGAGAAACAACAGAAAGTCTGAAATACTTACATGATCTCTTTTGGGAGGATGAGAGTAGTCAAGACAGAAAGAATTTGTGTTGATTTCAGGGGTTTCCTTTCCCAAATTCCCATATTGCTAACCTGTCACATTTGTTCTCTTAAAATGTGTCTGTGATACCCTGTATATAAGAACACTGAAGCATTTCCTCTGTTATACTTCATCATATATCTATCTCCATCTTAGATGCTCTGCCATCTTGACTGGAACACTGATTTATATTAATGAGCACTGTAGCTACCGTTATTATCCCATATGCTGTGATAACTTTGTATCCACAATATTTTTCAATTTCAGTATTTTTCCTTCAGCTTCTCCATAAATGTCCGTTATTCAGTTTACAGTTGGAACATATGACAAAGGATTATTCAGTTACCTGTCCTTTGACATGATGTCTAACTATTGCTCATTTGCACAAAAGTATTCTAAGCTGAGGATTTCAGTGTCAGTTACAATAAAACCTTCTTTAATACAGCTGTTTAGCCCTGCTGCTGTTGCTAATTATGATACTGCAATTTGTATTCTGGTAATTATCAGTCCACCTAAAGCAAATAACTGCTTAGAGAAGGAAAAGCTTTGGAGAAAAAAAAATGGCAAAGTAATCATAGACTTATATTACTACTTATGCAATTCTATAGAATGCAGAATTTTATTATTCAACTTTTATTATCATTAACAAACACTTCCAATTTAAATTTCTCTTCAGTACTGTTTTTGTGAAAGAAAAATTATTTCAATGTTCTGTGACTTGGTAACTGCAGATGAACTGGCCAATAGAGCAATTTTCTAACTAGAAATTGTTGTTTCATCAACACTCACAGATTGATTTTACTAAAATTTCATTTTAAAAAAAATAATTGTACCAGAAAACAAAATAAAGTTTTCATTCCTTGAGTTCCAGTATATATATATATGTATATACATATATATGCATATATATATATATATTTGTGGTATGCTTTTGTACTGCTCATGATAAGGAACAACTGGATACTGAAATCAATGACAAATGTTCAGTTAGAACACCAATTTATCAGCTAGAATACCAATTTCAAAATAATTATCATTTAGAATAACAATAACACAGTGGATATGAGACGTCATATCCAGTTATGCAAATCATGCAGTGACATAGTAATAAAAACATTTAAATGTTTTTATCTTTCATAAATTAAAAGCTAAGATACAATTTGCAATAAGAGAATACAACCAAATTATTCCTTATTTCTTGATATTTTTTCCATAAGCAATTTTTATTTCAGGTTTTCTGTTTGTTATCATTCAAACTGTTAATAAAAAAAAAAAAAAAAAGGAAAGTTCAGAAATTCCTTTGAATCAGAAATTTTGAGTTTTGACTCATCCTGATAGTTTTGGTACGATTTTCCAGTTGTATCAGCTGGTTAACTAGAAAAATAATTTGACTAATTTTTTATAAGATGAACTATTTCCTATTGGTAGTGGCCATAGTCAAAGGGAAGAAGCAAAGAAAAATATAGGAATTCCACAGGAAGTAGAAATGAGATTAATTTTATAACAAGACCTAAGATTAGGAAGGATTACTTGAGGAATCCTTATTTATTTCTTCTGTATGTGTTTTGTTGTTTCTTTTTTAGTGCTTGAGTATTCTTCCAAAATCTATTGAAAAATCCATCTTCCTCTGGGACTTACTAAAGTCTTGGCATCTGCAATGTGTTGTAGATGCAACTTCTGTAGTCAAAGACTGTTGAACAGGTATCTTCTTGCAATGCTATTATCAGATATCTGCCTATTTTTCTACAGATCAGAACAGAAGCTTCTGTGAATCATTCATAATTGTTTATGCTTATCTATCTTCTTGCTTTCTTTCAAGATAGCTGAAATACACACAAAATCCATAAATATATATTACAAACTTAGATGTGTATATATACACTTTGGTACAATTTTAATTTCCAGATCACATATTGTCTTCTCCTTTATGATCTCAGTTTTCTTTCATGAAAAAAATGGGAAAGATTCAGGATTCCTGGGCATAACTCCAAGTTTTTCTGGTAACATGCACCAAGAGGACTGTAGACCTTCTGTTCATCTCATACTGTCTTCTCCTATGCAAAATCTTCTCAGTTAGCATTTACCTTCTAAATGTTCTCCTGCACTGTTTCTTCCTCTTTAGATTCTATTCTTTTCCTGTGAGATTACTACCAAATCTCTCAGTTTATTGCCCACTTTCTCATAAGAAAGCTAATGACTTTTTGCTTAAAATAGTAGCAAAACAATACACCTAACTCCTAAGATTCTACAGGTTTTAGTGCTAATCCATATTCATGAGCCATCAAAAAGCCAACCAAACCCCACCAGTCTGAAATATATACCTTATAAAAATCTGTATCAACCAGGAGTGATTTCATACTCCACTTACAGTGTGCCTAAACCAGACATGAGTGCATGAATGACAAGTTACACCTCCAAAGTGATTAGATTTTTTTTTTTTTTTTTAAATTATTATTTTAGTTTTAAGCCAGACTGGGAGAATAACATATGTTAGGTTACCTCGAATTATTTTCCATTTCCAGTTCATTTCTCTGAGGTTGAAATTCTGATCCAAATTTATCTTCATCCCAGTTTGAATCATGAGCAATTTCTCTTTACAATAAAATGAAAATAAAACAAAAAACAGACACCAAAGATATTTTATTCTTGCATTACAGAAGGAGAAATAAAAAGAAAAAGATTTTTGCAATTTATTTTTCCTTTCAGTGGTGGGAGGACTTTGAAAGGGTGAGAAGAGTTTCCTTTATTTTAAACATAACATTAAGTGAGCTCTTTTTTTCATGAAGATCTTTATGATATATAAGAACAGAATATGTGTTGATCATCTACATAAGAGAGAGTGACCACATTAAAGAGTCCACAATAATAGTGAGCAGACAACTGGACAAAAATTGAGAAAAATCTAGCTCCAGTAAATACTGCACTTTTTTTTTTTTTCTTTTTTTTTTTTTCTTTCCTGCTATTGTAAAATCAATGTACATGTAGGGATTCCTGTGTTTTATTCCCCTCCCCCCCCTTTCTTTTTTCATTGCATTTAAGTTTATTGATTAACATTCTCATCTAACTTCTGTATTTGCAAAACTGATAGGATTTTTAAGCATGAGAATTGAAATAAAAATTGTTGATGACCATTTAAAAACATTAATTGTAGGCTGTCAGAGGAATATATAATTCAGAGCCTTGTTTTTTTTTTTTTACATAGTATTGAAATATACATATTTTATTTTTTAACATTCCACAAACGAGTAGGGCAGAGAGAACCACACACTGTATTTTTTCTTATTGTAAAATACTGCAGTTCAGCCTTGCAATGACAAGAAGAAATTTGACAGCCAGGTGGATGTCACTAAGTCAAGTCTTTCTCCCTTCCCAGCTGGCAGTGGTGTGCAGCCCGATCACCCAAAGATCGCGGTGAGGACTTGTCCCAGCAGATGTGAGCTGGCCCTTTATCACACAAGTCATTATTGGGGTCTGAAGGGATGAAGATCAGAGCAGCAGGACATTGAAAAACTTATGTTTTCCCTTCTCATCTCTTCATTTTCAATTCCCAGCTTCTGCTTTAACTCTTTAAAGCATACTGCCCTGCAGAACCTAGGGGGGCATATTCAGATCAGGGACTGTTTCCACCTGAGGTGAGCTCCAGTCAATCCATTACATTTATAGCTTTTAAAATTATAATTGTTGTATTTTGTGAATGCTGTAACTTAAGAATACTCTAAAAAGTAAATGAAGTTACTTGTCAGCATCTGTGCGGGGTCAGCACATATATTGGGAATGAATTCACTGAAATTAGTGCTTTGTATTCTTTAACATAAATACAATTACAAGTTGCTATGACAAAGTAAGTATTGTTAGAGCACAGTGTGATACGAACATTATCCTATACGGGTAGTGGTTGTGAACTCAGCATCCCCTATGACTAGGAGTAATTTCAAGTCCTGAACATCAATTAAATCCTACTAATATGCTGCCTGAAGCTTGAGTGGCTTTCCAGAAATCTGACAATGAGTTCAGTTTGCCAGAGGTGTTAGAGAAACAAGGGAGCCAGAGAAGGCTCTTGCATGATGTCCTGGTTTTGCTTGAGATAATTTTCTTCCTAGTAGTTAGTGTGATATTGTGTTTAGGATTTAGGACAAGAATAATGTTGATAACACAATGTTTTGTGTTTCAAAAGGACTTTTTGGTTTATCATATTGCCCTGCCCATGAGGAAGCTGGGGGTGCACCAGAAGCTGGAAGGGGACACAACCAGGACAGCTGTCCCAAAGTGACCAAAGGGATATCCCATCCTATATGATGTCAAGTCAAGAAAAACTGGGGGAATTTGGTAGAAAGTTGGCAGTTACCCCATTGCTCAGGGACAGTTTGGACATTGGTTGACTGTTGGTGAGCAATTTTATTGTGCATAACTTTTTTTTTTTTTTTTTTTTTTTTTTT